>CM077253.1:27591146-27991146 GCA_039654775.1 Spinibarbus caldwelli | reverse complement strand
CAGACTGTGTCTCCAACACTTCCGGTTTCTTGGAAAGCGTCACATTGCCAGGTAAGATCTCTCTTCAGTTAGATGTGTTTAATATGTGCTCCCTTACATCTGGATGAATGTAAGGGTCATCTCTCAGGGGGAGAGAGAAGGAATGTTAGAGAATACACAAACATGCCCACATTTTCATTGAATTCCAGGGCTTTGAAATAAACATAACACAGAGAATAAAATTATAATGCATTATGTGTAATTTAGTCAAATGAAAGAATTGGTTCTGAAGGTTGTGGGAAGTTTTTGCCAGGAACTGCATTGTCTTTGACAAGCCAATATTTTCAGTTACACTGAGTTCAATAAATCAAACCTGAAAATGATAGATCATTACTGCTTTGGCAATAAATGATTTTCATTTCTGAAAAAGCCACTCTCTTTAGCTTGTTTTTGTTTTCTACAATAAATTTTATATTTTAACTACAAAAACTGCTTTTTCGAAACTAACTTTTTCGAAACATTAAACCAATTGAACCAATGGCTTTGTAAAATTATTCACTGTTTTGTAGAGTTTGAAACGCCACATGCTGGTGATGCCTGGTGTTTAGAATGTGCAAATGCAACAAAAACATGCATAAAAACACCTTTTACAATTTTTACGATTGCAAATGTTTTATTGAAAGTGAAATGTATGAAATGCAACTAACAAATCATCAAATACTGTTAAATACGAAATTTCTTTGTTACTTTATTAATTTTTAGAGCTCGTTTTGTTTGTTTTCTGGAGAGCTTGACCAAATAGGAGAATGTTACCTACTATTGTTCCTTTCTATTATACAAATTTGTCATTAAAAATGTCTACAAATTTCCGAGATAGAGGTAAAAACCACTGGTTCATGGGTTCACAGAGATCGATCCTAGCAGCAAACCACTGAAATTTCACAACATTTCAAAAGTTCAAGTTCTGATGCAACAAAGCCACTAACGATTCACAGCAATTTGCCGAGAATTTGTAGCTTCACAAAGCAGTTTTTCAAAAGCACTCATCACTAATTCACAGTGCCTGAAGCAACAGAAACTAGAGTACTATAGAGTACTAATAATGACTGTATTAGCATATGACTGAGTAGCAGCTTATAGTGTCACAATTGAATTCCTGTTTTATTCCCACATTATGTGTTGTCTTTGTATTCTGATACATGTTTAATCTTACATCTCTCCCTCATCACACACTCTGTTACCCACTTTCATGTTTTCCTCTGTCTGACTTCCTCACATAACTTCACAAAGATGACACCACTAGCATTTAACATTTGACCTTTAGTATCACAATACAAACTTGACTTGTCCTGCTCTGAAACACTCTCCTAGAAGCTTGGCTTTCATTTTCCTGTCTGTAATGGCTGTGAGGATGAAGGTTGGCGTTAACCCTGCTCTAATTGGCTCATTGTGTGCGCAGGAAGCTAGCGGCTGCCGTTAAGCTGGCTCAGGCCACACAGAACAATGGCACCCTGAAGGGGTCTAACATGTCCTGCCAGTCTTCAGGGCTCCTACCCCAATGGTAAACACCTAACAGGTCCAGACAGAGATTCAAAAAAGACTTGCACTCCTAAAAATGAAGCTTCTGTATTGGCATCTGTGATTCCATGAAGAACCCTTAACATCAGTCAAAACTTTCCATTGCACAGAAGGGTCTTTATAGTGGAAAATGGTTCTTTAGATTATTCAAATGTTCACATGAACCCAAAATGGTTCTTCTATGGCTGCGAAAACCCCCTTTTGGAAGCTTTGTTTCTAAGAGTGTAACATGAAGTGTGCAACGCATAGAATTAGTCATTGCAATAAATGCATTTCTCAGCTAAATGATTTTTAACCCTGAATATAACGTTCTAAAACACATTCACACATGCACAAAGCATTCGTCCCACTTTATATCAGGTGTCTTTAACTGCTATACTTGTGTAACACATTAATTATCTGGTACAGTGTACTTATTGTGTTCATGTTATATTGCAAAACACTTTTGCTGCTGTTGAGGTGGGATATGGTTAAGGTTAGGGACAGATTTGGTGGTCTGGTTAGGTTTAAGAGTGGATTAAGGGGTAGAATGAGGATCAACAGTGTAATAATAGTGTAATAACTACAGAAATTAAGTGCAAGTATTTTAAAATGTAAGTATGATGTAAAAACATGCATGTACACAGTAAGTGCATTGTATGATTTGTTTTAATGTTAGTACTTAAAGGCACTTAATATAAAGTGGGTCTGTCCTGTGTAAATATCATAGTTCATCATGTTACATCCATAGTGTGGGAACCATTTTTGTCTGTATCCTGCAAGCCCATCTAATTCACCTCCTGATATAGTTTCTACAAGCTTTCTGCAGGCCTTATATGGTCTTAATTCACTCTTTCACAAATTAAGGCCTTAAAAAGTCTTAAATTGGAACAGGAAGTCTTAAATTCATGAAGTCATGAAGTATTAAATGTGACATGCACTGCAACAAAATGCATCTTCCTCAGGATTGTTGTCTTGTTTTCCAGAACAAACATCTAAACATCCTTAAAACAAGATTTATATTTACCTGAGATTCAAACTGATGATGTGAAGTTTTGTTTTCTGAAAAATATAAGAAAATTGAGTTTATCCCTAAAACAGAAACATATATCTGTCAATGGGGTATTAAAACCTGTTTTCTCTTTTAATTAAGGTGATTTTTCTGAGCCCATTGGCAGATATTTGTTCTTGTTTTAATCACAAACTCACTTCATTTTGATAATTTTCTCATAAAACAGGACTTCATGTCTTCTGTCATTTTTCCTCTCAAGTAAATGTAGTATCTTGATTTTAAGAATATTTAGACATTTGCACTGAAACCAAGACAAAAATACTGATGGAAAACGTTAGTTAGTTAATTTGATTGATTGATTGATTGATTGATTGATTGATTGATTGATTGATTGTGATCAGGAGGTATGGTAAAATTATTTCCATATTCTACTGTTAGGGAGCAGAGTTATTCGAGCCTTAAAGGCTTTTTTTCTTCTTCTTCTTTTTTGTAAAATGAATTAAAATTGGAAGATGTATTTCAAACTTTGAAGTGCTGCTAATACAAGACATTTACGTTTAGAGACATATTGGCAAAATGTGTCCCATTCAATTATTATTCCTTAATTTTTCTTTACTTGGTCTTAAGAAGGTCTTAAAACATCTAACATTTACCTTCATAAAACCTGCAGAAACCCTGTTATATGTCTGTTGTTACAAAGAAAATAAAAGGCTATTTAGTGTTTATTTTGTTGATAAAACCTAGTGCACATGTTCAAAATACTGTTGACAGTCTGTAAACACTGAAAGTATTTCCAGCAGTTCCAACCAAGAAAGTGGAGAAATAGAGGGAGAAAATGGGGGAATTGAATCATTTTCTCTGCTATTGTCATGAATCTCAGGATTCTGTTATTGCTAATCAGTGAAACTGCTGCTGTTCCCAGGATGCTGTCTGCTCAGGACGGGCACAGACACGCTCGCTCACAGACCATGCCCATCATCAGGGGCAAGAACGCCCTCACCAACCCCAAACTGTTGCACATGATGGAGACAACAGGTAAACATACACTCAACCCAACCTGTGCTCTGTGCTTTAGATACATACGGCAAAATTATAATCACTGGATTGAGCCAAAACGTGTATCCTTGTCCATCCAAAGTTACTGTACATGACACTAGGATGCAAATAAAAAAGGATTTGCTCATTGAGTGAATCTGCAAAAAAAAACATTTCCAGGTCATATTTCACCAAAAATAAATAAGCTAATATGAATTATGTAATATAAATAATGCAGGTATACAGTGGCTCAGTGAATAGCAATGCAGAAAGTCCCCGGTTTGAGTATTATTATTATTTAGATCATCATAAATCAAAGCCAGCACAACAAATACTACCATGATGTATTAAAGCACTAGGGTGAAATATGGCCTGGACATGTTTTTACATGTATGTTTTCAGGTTTTGTGAGACTGCATTATTATAACTGTAATGTGTGTGTGTTTGTGTGTGTTAGATGGAAATGTTTCTGAAGGAGAAAGTGTCAGCCCTACAGATATTGAAGCCAATCTTTCTACTGAAGTAGCTCTGACCGTGTTGGATGTTCTGGATCTGTTTGTTCATCATCACAAGGTAATATAGACAGAATTATATCCCAATACCCACTCTGAACATAATATTTTCCCACACAAGAGATGTGCATACTTTTCATACTTACTAGAAATATATGAATATATATTAGGATTAAAGCTTGTGATATACTGTATCGCAAAATTCTTTAAAAAAAAAAAACTTTTTTTAGCCTGTTGCAAACTCAATATCTTGATATTTATGCACAAACATGAACGCTAGGAGAAATTATATATATATATATATATATATATATATATATATATATATTTATTTATTTATTTTATTTATTTATTATTTTTTTTTTTTTCATATGGATCAATGGCAAGGGGTGTCTGAGATAATAAAAAGGACAAAATCTTTTGAAAATACTTTGAAAAACAGGGCTTAGTTTTTTAAGAAATCTTTGTATGAATGTTGTTTTTGTACACTTTTGGGGGAAAAAAAGGACTCTAAAAATGACAGATGATGTAACCATCAAATAAGATATACTTTAAAAAAATAAAAAAATAAATAAAGTACAAAAATACTTTAATTGTACCTGAAAAAAATCAAGCAAAAAACATTTTCAAAGAATATTTATTTATTTATTTATTTTAAATGTATTTATTTATTTATGAGTTATGAGTATCAAGCAGTTTTCTCTGTTTGAGCTGAACAAAAATGTCTTAATAAAATAAGACATAATAATATCTTAATAACATCTTAATAAAACATCTTTGTGCCAAAAAAATCTTAATAACATCTTGATAATAATAATGATGACTTCACTGACTTTGATTGGGTGGACAAAAGTGTTTCAAATACTAGTAATATTTCTAAACAAAAATGCTTCACTGCATTTCATCATCATGTTAAACCACATATGCCAATATTAAATTAAGATTAATGTCCATTTAGATATCAATCAATGATGATACTAAAATATCGTAAGACTGTCTTGTTTGTGAAAAAATGGATGGATTGCAAAAGTATTCTATTTGCCAAAAATCACTGCAATATTCACAATCTATCTGTGACTGTTTAGTTCATTCTGATTGTAAGGAGGTTAAGTTGCCATCTAGTGGACAGATGGTGTGTTTTCCTCAAGATGACTAACTCCTGCTGTCTTCTCTTCTACTGCAGAAGTGGTTGCAGCACGATGAAGGGCAAAACTCTCTGATGAAAAAAGCGTTTGACACGTACCTGCTGTTCTTCCAGATCAGCCAGTCCACCAGCACCCTCAGACACGTCTTCACTGCCCTGCGCCTCTTCATTCACAAGGTTTCACTCTTTCTGGTCATATGTGCTCAAATCTTTATTCTTCCCATGGGTCGCGGAAGCCTATGTATAGGCCATGGGATCATATGTATGCACGATTAATCATTAAAAGGTCACGATCTCGATTCAAACACACACGATCTTATTCCAAAATGACGATCCTGTTATGTCTATCAAACCTTTAAAATCACAATCACATTGGAATATTTAAACCTGCTTTCGTGCAGCCGCTGATCCAGAGCGCTCATCATGTAAGCTTTATTTTTGAAACAGCTTCACAAACAGTCTACAGTAGACTACATTTATGTGTTGCAAACATTAAATAATAATGAAAGTATTGGTATAAAAAGTTTGTAGTCCGGATACAGCTAGACTATGATGATACTGCAGGCAGCCGCGATCAAAATGAGTAACTGACCATTGGAACTAATGTTACGCTTCAAATATAGATTGTATATGTTACATTATGCCAGTAGGTGGCGACCAGTGACTGATAAAATGTATTTGATGTCTGAATCATTCAAGAGATTTGTTCAAAAACAATTCTTCATTCATTTATTTCAAATGATTTTTTTACAGAATGAATTTATTTAAAATAATAAATATTTTTAAATAGACTCATTTATAACATTGTAGACATTTATAAATAGACTAATTTAGCTATAACATTAAAGGAACACTCCGCTTTTTTTGGAAACCGGCTCATTTTACAACTTCCCTTGAGTTAAACAGTTGAGTTTTAGCACTTCTAGCTTAGCTTAGCATAGATCATTGAATCGGATTAGACCATTAGCATCTCGCTCAAAAATGACCAAAGAGTTTCGATATTTTTCCTATTTAAAGCTTGACTCTTCTGTAGTTATAACGTGTACTAAGACCGGCGGAAAATTTAAAAGTTGCGATTTTCTAGGCCGATATGATTAGGAACTATACTCCCATTCCGGCGTAATAATCAAGGAACTTTGCTGCCGTACCATGGCTGCAGCAGGCGCAGTGATATTACGCAGCGCCTGAAAGTAGTCCCCAGCTATATCATAACTAGTTACCTAGCTGGGGACTACTTTGAGGTGCTGCGTAATATCACTGCGCCTGCTGCGGCCATGTTACTAAAAGTGCTCCCGTCAGACCCGGAGATCGGCTGAATAGATTCCAAAACGGTAAAACTCAACTTATTAACTCTAGGGGAGTTGGAGAATGAGCCTATTTCCAAAAAAAGTGGAGTGTTCCTTTAAATAAAACATTTTGTCAGAAATGCCCTGACAATTACTTTGTGAGAGCATTTCCATAAGAGGTTAAGTTGTTTACTTTATCATGAAACAACCGTCCCTTTTTCACAGTGAAAAAATGGATTTCGACAATTATCAGATTTTTAAGAGCCAAGCACCAAAGATGCATTCTGTTTTGGAGTCTATGGCAGCCCATAGAACTGCTTGCAGGAAAGTTATGAAATTTGGCACACAGATAGAGGACAGTCTCGACATTAATCATTGCAAGTTTGGAGTTTCTAACTCAAACTCTCTAGCGCCACCAACAGCTCAAATTTGCACTCATGTTTATGCTAATAACTTTTGAACAGTAAAGTTTAGAAGCAAGATTCTTTTTTCCTCTGATTCCTTGGCTCAAGATTTTTTGCAGGTTTCAATTATACGAAAAACCTACTTTTTAAAACTCGTCCTAGACGGTTTGTTTAATTTTCACAAAAATTGGCTCACATCATCTTCAGACCATGCTGGCAAAAAGTTGATTTGTCGAATCGTTCTCGAAAAACACAAACTAATTTGATGAAGAGCACGCAAAAATGGACGTGGGGCTATATCTCTGCAATGCTTTAGTGTATTCAGACCAAACTTGGTGTGTTTTATAATAACATGACCTGAGGCTAGCTGCACAGTTTTGGCACATCACCACCTAGTGGTCGAGAGATATGAAAATGGCTATTTTTCTTAGAACTTCTAAACGGTTTGGCCAAAAATCACTGCAAAAGCTTTGACATATTGACACCAAAGTTTGTGTGTGCCATTGTTATCTCACACTGAACACATCAATTTGATAACAGTGCCACCTATTGGTCAAAAGCGATAAACAGTCAAATCATAATACTAGTGGTTGTATTTATGATTTTTCAGCCATTTTGACTAAAATCATCTTAAAATGGCTTAATTACTTAATTGCTGCTTGCAGTTATATTCCTATTCGTAATTATTGAGTTCACCAGTGGCTGTCATCTGGTGTATTTGAACCCCTTTAGTAGAACAAAACCTACCAAAGAAAATATTAGTTATGGATTGTGCAGTTTTAACAACCCTCAGTGGGGAAACTCTGGAAGTTTAACTAGGATGCTTGAAAGTGTTTTTTTTTTGTTTGTTTTGTTTTTTTTGTTTGTTTGTTTTTTTTTCAGATTTTTATTTATTTATTTTTTGTGGAGACACATAAGTGAAATATTACCAAAATTACAATTTGGTTTCATGTTTTACGACGTGCAGTTTTACAGAGCCAATGATATCTGACATCTTATGGTCATGATGATCTTCTCGTTGTCACAAATAAAATATCTAAATAACCCTCTTTTCATAAGGACAAAACTATATGCTTTATAATGCAAAATACAATTTCACAAACTGTTAGAATATTTTTTTTTTTTTTTTTCGGCTATTTAACATTGACAGGTCTGGCAAAAACTAAATTTGGGACCCTGTGCACTGTGTATCTTTATTTGACCCTCTAACTCTAGCATTCTCTAATTTTATTTTATCTATCTCCTTTCTTTTTATTTAAAAAAAAAAACACACACACACACTTGACCCTCTATCAATTGCATATTTATTCTCTAACTGCTAGCTTTTCTTAAAAAAACTAAAACACTAGCTTTCTTTTCTATATTCTATCTGCTTGTTTAAAAAAAATAAATAATAAAAAAAATTTTAAAACCTTGCTACGTGTACTGCGTTAGGCTAACCGAGACTTGTCATATTGCTTGCATGTTGTTGCTCTTTTGTTGGTTTTGATTGCTTCTATTGTCCTCATTTGTAAGTCGCTTTGGATAAAAGCATCTGCTAAATGACTAAATGTAAATGTAAATGTAAATGTACAGAATGTAAAAGTGACCACATTGTGCAGGCAAACATTTTAGGTTTGAATACGTTGTGCTCAATCCCTTTTTTGTCTTCATGCATACATACATAATCATAATAATTTTTGGAGGGTTTTTTAAAAAGCAACAACATTGAAACCGACTCTCACGCTCTTCCTCTTCAGTTCCCGTCCACGTTTTTCCAGGGTAAAGCGGATCTGTGCGGCAGTCTGTGTTATGAGATCCTGAAGTGCTGTAACCATCGCTCCAGCTCCACACAGACCGAAGCCGCCGCGCTGCTCTACTTCCTCATGAGGAGGAACTTTGAGTTCACAAAGGGCAAATGCATCGTCCGCTCACACCTGCAGGTCAGTTATTCTGCCGTTCTCCTGATATTAACTTTTTTTTCATCAAAGAATCCTGAAAAAAGTATCACAGGTTCCAATAAAAAAATATTAAGCAGCACAACAGTTTCAACAACGATAATAAATCAGCATATTAGAATGATTTCTGAAGGATCAAGACTGGAATAATGATTTTGAAAATTATAAATTATCATTTAAAATATATTAAAATAATTTTAAATTGCAATAATATTTCACAATATTACAGTTTTTTCTATTTTTTATCAAATAAATGAAGCCTTGAAGAGTATAAGAGACTTCTTTAAAATTTTACTCATCTCAAACTTTTGAATGTTGATGTACATTACTACTAACTTTCATTATTTCGCAACTACATGTCAACTAACTCTCATTAGAGTATTAGTAGACTGTTAGGTTAGGGTTAGGGTTAGTAGAATAATTTGACATGTACGTACAAATTTAGTAGAATGTCTAAAGTGGACTATCAAAATAAAGTTTTACCCTGTATTTGTGTGCCTTATTTGTAGGTGTATGTGTTCTGTCTTCTATTCAAGACAACTAACAATATGAAATGGGTTTTTCTGGCTGGTTTGGGGATTGAATGTGAGAAACAGACAAAGAAACTGATTTGGATTCTTGTCTTCTTCTCGTCCAGGTGATTAAATCTGTAAGTCAGCTGATTGCTGATGCAGGTATCGGTGGTTCACGCTTCCAGCAGTCTCTGGCCATCATCAACAACTTCGCCAATGGAGACACGCCACTCAAAGTAAGAGTTTAGCAAAGATAACACTTTAACCCTTGTGCTGTGCTGTAAATCCTTTACCTAATTTGGTAATTCTGGTAAAAAAAAAAAAAAAAAGACTGGCCTTTTAAAATTGCTTGTAAATCGCTGTATTTTTTATTTAAAATTTTGCACCTCATTTTTTGAGTTAACATTGCCAAAGTTATCCACAAATGATGTTTTTTTTTTCTGTCAAGTGTAACAAGTTGGGGGAGAAATCTCAAAAAAGTGCAAAAATTATGCATTTTTTGGAGAAGTAGTTACCATATTTGAGCGGAAGTCAGTCAGTTTTAGCCCAACTAAACATGAACTAGCATTTTTGGGAAAAAGGAAATCCTCAGAACACAACATGAGGGTTAAAACTGCAGTGTGTAACTTCTGTGCCATCAAATGCAATTGCAAAGACAGTGAGTTTTCAAACCACAAATTCAAACTATGAATTTGCTTTGCAAGCAGTGGCGGAAGAGAAGATTTTCAGTCATAGAAGACGAGAACAGCCCAATTACATTACCTAGCGCTGTATCGTTACAAAAATATAATGTTAAATAACACATCTTTTGCTTTCTTCCAGAACACCACGTTCCCGGCTGAGGTGAAGGACCTGACCAAGAGGATACGCACTGTCCTGATGGCCACCTCCCAAATGAAGGAGCATGAGAAGGACCCAGAGATGTTGGTGGACCTGCAGTACAGTCTCGCCAACTCCTACGCCAGCACACCTGAGCTCAGACGCACCTGGCTCGAAAGCATGGCCAAGATCCATGTTAGAAACGGAGACCTGTCTGAGGTCAGAATGACTTCATTAAGAAGATCTTTTTATTAGCTGGATTCATGCATGAATGGAGCTTGTGTAACACAAAACAAGATGCTAGAAGAAGACAGCCTCAGTCACAATATGATATATGCAATGAATGAGAATGGTGACTGATGGTCCCTGACGTTCTGCATAATATATAAAAAATAAACAATAATTTAATGATAGAATTTTCATTTTTGAGGGAAATATTCCTTAAAGGACTCATCTTCAGGACATCCAAGGTGTAGATGAGTTTGTTTCTTCATCAGATTTGGAGAAATCTAGCATTGCATCACTGTCTCAGCAATGGATGCTCTGCAGTGAATGGGTGCCGTCAGGATGAGAGTCCAAACAGCCGATAAAAACATCACAATAATCCACAAGTAATCCACACCACTCCAGTCCATCAATTAACATCTTGAGAAGACAAAAGCTGAAACAAATCCATCATTAAGATGTTTTTTAACATCAAACCATCGCTTCTGACTAAAATATGAGTCCTTAATCCATAATAACGTGAAAAAGATGGTCTGGTCTGAATCAGGAGAGAAATCTGCACATATCAAGCAGCGTTTACAAGCCAAAACAGCTCTAAACAAATATGTGGCTGGATTTTGATGTGAGAGACAACAGGAGATGGACTTCTTCACTGGAGGAAGCGTTATTATGGATTATGGACTCAATGGACTGGAATTATGGACCGGATTATGAACAGGAAGCAATGGTTTAAAGTTAAAAACGTCTTATTGATGGATTTATTTCTTATAAACATGCAGCTTTTGTCTTCTCAAGATGTTAACTGATGGACTGGAGTGGTGTGGATTACTTGTGGATTATTGTGATGTTTTTATCAGCTGTTTGGACTCTCATTCTGACGGCATCCATTCACTGCAGAGCATCCATTGATGAGCAAGTGATGGAATGACACATTGGGTGAACTATTCCTTTTAAAGCTTCATGCATGCAGAAATCCAAACTACTTGAGTGTGTGCCTCAGATTTGATTTTCCCTGAAAGGGACTAGTGCTTTTGTTAACTAAACATGAAATTTTAAAAACTCTCTTCATTGTCCACTTCAGGCGGCCATGTGCTATATCCACATCTCAGCTCTTATAGCAGAGTCTCTGAGGAGGAGAGGTGAGCAGCTGCTTGTGGCGATCAGTATTTCAGGAATGCCTGCTTATATCAATGTGATTGTGTTTTTGTTTCTTTGCAAACATCGCATATATCGCATATTCCTCTTGAGCTTCCGTTTGACATGCTGTTTGACCATTGCTGCTCAATTGTTGCTGTTTTTTCATAATGAAAAATGCTCCTAGGTCCTTCCTGCAACTTGCTTTATTCCCTGTACTGTGAGTTTTTGTGGCCTTGTCATTAGATGCAGTCTAGCTGATTGTCTGGCTCTTATATGTGCATGCTGGCATGAGCATGGGTTTACAGTCGATGCATGGCTGGAGCACCTGCCTTCATTCTAAGTTTGAAATAGGGGTGAGCAGTATGAACAAAACCTTATTACTGTATGGCTAATTGAATATATGTTAACAGTATATATCATAATATAGCTATTTTTATTGAAAATTCAACTGACGGTTGTGGAAATTTTATAAATGCTACTTCATATCACTTCGTCATCATTAACGCTGTAGCAAAATCTCAACTCGTCATACTGCTCAGCCCAGGTTTGCGAGTAAACCTGTGTTAAACCTGATGCCACTCTGCAATCACAGGTTACTGGAAGTCTGAGAAGGGTCGGATCTCAAGTGTGAGCAAAGAGGGAGCCTGTGTAATTAACTCTAGCCCCTTACTAACTCCCCAAGATGGAGAAAGTGAGTGCACCTCCGCCTGCACCCCATCAGGGGTCCGAGTCTGTCTTTCTGTCTAAACTAAAACACTGAGTTTCTATTACAGAGCTACTTCTCAAGCTGATTAGTTACCTTAATACCTTAATCCTAAATGTCAAGTCAGTTTTTTTGTGTAGTGCTTTTCATAGTGCATATCATTTCATAGGAGCTTTACAGAAAATAGTGCCATACTATAAGTGAACCAAAGGCAAACGTGGCAAGGAACAGATTCCCTAAAATATTTAGGCAGTAGATTTTAGTAACATACTTGGCCTTTTCCAAAAAATTAATAAGTCAGTGACTTCACACTGCAAAAATAATTTTCTTGTTCAGTGTTTTTGTCTTTTTTTTCTATGATAATCTGAAATCTACTGTACTGTGCAAAAGACTAATACTGATTTTAGGTTTCCAAATGTTCTTGCAAAGCATTTAAATGCACAGTACTGTATAAATCTTATTTTCAGAGAAATCTAACATAAACTGCAGAATAAACCTAAATTTTGTTCAAATTAAAATATTGCATTCCATTATATGTAACGTTACTTCGCAACTAAACGCATCCTTTTTAAGGATGTTTATATATTTTAACAGGAAAACAAGGCAAACATCCTCATTAAAGGAATAGTTAACAAAAAATGTAAAATTTACTGAATATGTCCTCACTCTCAGGTCATCCATGATTAGGATGAGTTTGTTTCTTCATCAGATTTGGAGAAATGTAGCATTCCATCAGTGTCTCATCAATGGATCCTCTGCAATGAATGGGTGCCGTCAGAATGAGAGTCCAAACAGCTGATAAAAACATCACAATCCACACCACTCCAGTCCATCAGTTAACATCTTGAGAAGACAAAAGCTGAAACAAATCCATCATTAAGACGTTTTTATCTAAAATCTGAGTCCATAATCCATAATAAATAGATCAAGCAGCGTTTTCAGCTCTAAACAAATATGTGGTTGGATTTTGATGTGAGAGACAACAGCAGATGCACTTTTACACTGGAGGAAGCGTTATTATGGATTATTGACTCAATGTTTTTATCAGCTGTTTGAACTCTCATTCTGACGGCACCCATTCACTGCAGAGGATCCATTGGTGAGCAAGTGATGCAATGCTACATTTATATAAATCTGTTCTGATAAAGAAATAAACTCATCTTGGATGGCCTGAGGGTGAGCACATTCTCAGGAAATGTTCATTTTTGGGTGAACTATTCCTTTAAGAAATCAATTTTTGCTGTATGAATGTAAATATTGCCAAATAGTATTCATACACTTTTTTTCAATTCATTTAACTCTTGGGATGGGCTTGTTTTTCTCCAAAAGTTAATGTTTTAATCAGGTTTATTTTTTACAGTTGTGTTTTAATGTGTTTAATTTGTGATCGATTTTTATAAAGAGGTCTTCCTGAATTTTGGCTTGTGCAAGGTATTGTTACCCTGTGAAAATAATAATGAGACCCATGCACATGAGACCTGGATGTGAATGATGGTGTCCACAAGCACGTTTTACACAAGCACTCCCTGTTTCCGGCTCACTTGATGTTTTCACAATTCAAGCAAATGCTGCTTGAAGACACAAATGTGCCCATAATGTGCCACATACCACTATACAAACACATGGTTAATTTGATATTAATTTATTGTATGATTGTTAATGACTTAATAAGCATAGACACTGAAGTGGATAGATGAATGAATGGACTGATAGATGGATAATTGGATGTGAAGATGGGTAGGATGCAAGGACTAATGGATGCATGGATGAGAAAATACTGGAAGAATGGGAAGAGGAATGGATGAGTGAATGCTGGATGTGAGAATGAACAAAACACGAAGATTAATGTGTTAATAGATGAAATGATGGATAGGTAGTTATAATATGCATAGATGGATGAATGAGTAACATATTTTCTGTGTCTGTGTATGAACCCGCAGCATCATTCAGTATGGGCTGGGCCGCCTTCATGAACATCTCTCCTAATGTGAAAGAAGAGGGCGCGATGAAGGAGGACACAGGCACTCAGGACACTCCTTACACTGAGGTGCAGAATCACTCCACACATTTCAGAGGAGTGATCGTTTATAACGTCTCTCATAGACACTGAATGACCTCTCTATCTGTAGGACATGCTGGTGGAGCAGCTGGAGATGTGTGTGGATTATCTGTGGAAATCTGAGAGATACGAGCTCATCGCAGAGATCAACAAACCTGTTATAGCTGTCTTCGAGAAGAGACGAGATTTCAAGGTACTTTGATTATCGGTGGACTGTTAAAAAAACACACAAGAGACATGTTTATTAACTGTATCTTTGTGTCTTATAGCGGTTATCAGAGCTGTACTACGACATTCACCGCTCATACCTGAAGGTGACAGAGGTGGTGAACTCTGAGAAACGCCTGTTTGGACGCTACTATCGCGTGGCTTTCTATGGACAGGTGAGACACTCAAACACTCTTTTGAAAGTCATACTTTGTGAAAAGTGAAAATGAGCAGTTGTCACTTTACTCACTGTTATTTCTGCAGTCCTTCAGAGATCTGATGAAATCTGCACTAATCTCTACAAAGAAAAGCTCAACTATCACATGTTGACATTAGCAGATTTATTATTTATGTTATTTTGTAAGTTCATAGCTACACTGAAAAAAAAGATTGACCAACCTGAAAAAAACTCTAATTGTGACCCTGGACCACAAAAGCAGTCTTAAGTTGCTGCGGTATATTTGCAGCAATAGCCAAAAATACACTGTATGGGTCAAAATTATTGATTTTTATGCCAAAAAATAATGTATATAGGACATTAAGTAAAGATCATGTTCCCTGAAGATCTTTTGTAAATTTCCGACTGTAAATATATCAAAACTTAATTTTTGATTAGTAATATGCATTGCTAAGAACGTCATTTGGACAACTTTAAAGGCGATTTTCTCAATATTTTTATTTTTTTGCACCCTCAGATTCCAGATTTTCAAATAGTTGTATCTCGGCCAAATATTGTCCTATCCTAACAAACCATACATCAATGGAAAGCTTATTTATTCAGCTTTCAGATCATGTATAAATCTCAATTTCAGAAAATTGACCCTTATGACTGGTTTTGTGGTCCAGGGTCACAATTTGTTACAGCAACATGTTTTCCTCAAATTCTCAAATTTTATTTATTTTGATTTAATATTATGATTAAATTTGATTAAATATTATTAAAATTTTCATTATTATTCTAAAAATATGAAAATAAAATATTTAGTTTTCCAAAGACAAAAAACATCATACAAAGTAAAAAGAATATTTATTATAAAACCATATAAACTTAAGCCAAAATGTCACTTAATGTAGGTCAACATAATAATTTTGGATTTTACACCTTAATTTCATGATATAATTTTAGATTTAATATTTCTACACATTCACACTTAATATTTGGTGTGTTTGGGATTGTGAACTGCATTTTTTATTTTAGAATGTTTGCTTAGCTGCACTTATAATGTATAAACTGCCAGAATTTAAGGGAAAAGGGCCATTATTTTAGCCCTGTGATTTGAACACTTTATTTTAATTTGTGGGTCACTTTTGAGAGCCCATGATCTATTTTAGGTAGCCTGTGCTACGTAATTTTATATTCCATTGCTGATTCTGGAAAATCACTTTAGCGCCACCAAGGTTATTGATTGTGTAGCAACAGTCTGTCCATAGCAAACATTTTTTAACTTGTCGGTGAATTCAAGTTGCAACAAGCTTTGGTGTGAGAAATCAGTCTTGGTTTGTGAATGGGCCTCAACAGACTCAAAAGTTGGCATAGGAAAAAAATCACTGAACAAATAAATACAAACTGGTGTAGAACATCAATGATATGAGACTCAAATTAGCATGACTAGTTTGAGTTCATTCAACAAGTTTTATTAATTCAATAAATATTTTCTGTGCAAATGAGGACCCAGAATGATTTTTCTGATCTCCTGGGCTCGTCTCTCAGAAACTGTTGTGTTTAAAGACTCTTCTGTTCTCTCCTGTGTGTTGTGTATATGTATATCAGGCAGTGGTAAGTTTAGTTTAAGTCATTCTGCTCTCACTCTTTCAGTTTAACTTTCCCTACATGCTAATAATATGTGTGACACACACAAGTCACACATGGTTTGATATAATATTTCTCCTGGACGTGATTCATCCTCCTGTGCAGATCTAATCCTGAGCATTTATACTGTGTGTGTACATTGTGAGTGGCATCAGGTAAATGAAGTTTCAGACAGAGACATCTAAATATGATGTTAACCTTCATTAAAGTTGAATCAAACACTGCTGTCATTTTAACAGCGTGTTGTGTTAACAATTGGGCTTCAGTGAGAGCTGTTATATCCACCTTATTTTTAACGTAAGAGCAGGTGCAGCTGTTTGTAAATTGAATATGCTGTTATACCTCTTCATATTGCAAACTGGCATTTGTCATCATTTTATTTGAATATATTATTGTAATCATAAACACACTGGTTTATAGCACAGATACACTAAATACAAAATGTTTTACCATTTACTGAACTTTATTCTTATAGTTATTCACCTAACATTAGGATGGCCATTTCTATACTTTGTAGGATTTGTGAAGGCAGGATAAAAACTGGAAAATAATCCTAAACCAGTGACAAAAAATGAACATTTCCATTAAGGGATGATATTTTTCACCATAAATTGATTTCAAGGGACAGTTTTTAACCTTTATAAGGGCAAATTTTATAACCTTGAATGCATCATCTTTCATGTAAATGCATATATTTGTTTAAAAATGCAATTAGAATAATAAGACACAATAGAGTCAAATGAAATCAATATAATCCACGTCAGCACTCCAGAAGTACATGCATTTAGATGTATTTACACAGACTGTTTAATGCAGCCCAGAGATGCCATGAATGTATTTACACTGCAGTTAAAATTGCATAAATAATGTTAGGAGATAATGAATATGTAACTATGAAATGATACTTTAATTATGAAACTAAAAATTATATTATATATATTAACTTGAACATAACATTGACATTTTTTTATTCACTTAATATTAACTTGAACATCACATTGGCATTTTTTTATTAATGTACCATTGTATGAAGTATAAAATAGAGATCTTAAAAGGAGGACCAACGAGCAACCGGCTGAAGCCTGTGCTGATAAATGGACTGTCCAACTTAAAACCGGACAGATGGCCACTCTGTCACACATTCACAAAAAAATTGCTTACTTCCGTGCAAAATAAGGTGGATACTCTGTACTACACACTCCATATGCTGGTGATCTGTAGCTCATGTGCAGTGTTGTGTTCACCAGGGCTTCTTTGAGGAAGAGGAGAGTAAGGAGTTTATCTATAAGGAGCCGAAGCTCACAGGACTGTCCGAGATTTCTCAAAGACTCCTCAAACTCTACTCAGACAAGTTTGGAGCTGACAATGTTAAGATGATCCAAGACTCCAACAAGGTTTGTCCTGCTGGATCTGCTGTACCTCCTCCTTTTTCTGACCTATGAATAATCTCTTGTCTGAATCACAGTAAATCTCTTTTATAGTAATTAAGATGACAGTGTTGTTTACTGTGTGTGTTTCACAGGTGAATCCTAAAGACCTGGACCCCAGATTTGCCTACATCCAGGTGACCTACGTAGTGCCTTATTTTAATGAGAAGGAACAGCTGGAGAAGAAGACCGACTTTGAGCGCCATCACAACATTAATCGCTTTGTCTTTGAGACGCCCTTCACTCTTTCTGGGAAAAAACATGGAGACGTGGAGGAGCAGTGCAAAAGAAAAACCATCCTGACCAGTGAGGCACTTCAAATTAACATCAAATCAAAACTGAAACGAAAGGAAAACACCTTCATATATCTTTTTATCTGATGAAAACTCTTCAAAGGTGCTGTAAGCTATTGAAGCTTGTTTCTGTCACTGGATAAAAAAATTTAAAAAAAGATAATTTTGACTTTTAATCTCACAATACAGACTTTTTTTCTCACAGTTTCTTGCAATAAATGAGAATTGCATGATATTAACTCTTTGAATTGTGAGATATAAAGTAAGAATTGTGAAATAAAAAGTTTCATTTTATTCTGTGGTGGAAACGAAAAGCAGAATTCTGAGAAAAAAGTGAGAATTGCAAGATATAATCTCAGAATTGTGAGATGTAAATTTGAAACTGTGAGGAAAAAAGTCTGAATTGTAAGTTTATCTCTCGACAATCTGAGTTTATATCTTGCAATTTATATCAAAAATTCTCTCTTTTTTATTTGCCATTCTGAGAAAAAAAAAGTCAAAATTGTGAGATTTAAACTCTGAATTGCAAGTAAAAAGTCATAATTGCGAGTTTATACCGTATCGCGCAAATTCAAGTTTATATCTTGAAATCCTGACTTTATATGTCTTTTCTCTTACAGTTTTCTAGATATAAAGTCAGAATTGTGTGATGTAAACTTGGAACTGCAAGGAAGAATGTCAGAATTCTGTTTATATCTTGCAATTCTGACTTTGTATGTCAAAATTCTGTCTTTTTTCTTGCTATTCTTTGAAAAAAGCAAGATTTACGAGATGCAAGCTTCCAGAATCCCATATACTGTATGGACCGCCCGCTATTAATGAAAATGACTGAAAGTGCCTCAAAAGCTTTCTGACTGACTAAACAAACCTAACTGTGGCCCACACGTGTCACGGTTTACAGAGACTGTCTCAGAGACTGCTGTGATATCACAGGGAGGTTATTTCAGTGTTGTGTTTTAAGGAGGAGGATATTTGTACACATACTACAGCACTTTTAACTCATTACAAGACAAAAGTAAAATGGGTTGTGAATGCCATTTCAAGTTGACTAGAGTGAATCGTATGAGTGAATAACACAACACTTCATTGTAAATACATGAATATATTAAAAATATTGTCAGAAGCACTGACCTAAGTATGATCATTTTGTATTTCTGACAGAATTAGACCACAAAACATAACATAAATGATGGATATCTGTTTATTTCTTTGCAAACCTGGCAAATATTTGATGTTACAGACCCATTAAGTTGCAGCTTTCTATAAACGCTCACATCTCTGCTGTCTGTGCTCTTCTGCAGCGAGCTCGAGTTTTCCCTTCTTGAAGAAGCGTATCGAGGTGGTGGAGCAGCAGAGCACAGAGATGAACCCCATCGAGGTGGCGATCGACGAGATGAGCCGCAAAGTGTCTGAGCTCAATCAGCTGTGTGGCATGGAGGAGGTGGACATGATCCGGCTGCAGCTCAAACTGCAGGGCAGCGTCAGCGTGAAGGTGATTTTCTGATACTGCATACAGTGCATACAGTATCTAGCCATTTCTAAACTCCAGAACTCCAGTAGCACTAGCATGAGCTATTCTGGCATCTTGACTAAGACTGTGAAATGTGTTTTCATGTATTTGTGTGTTGTTTTAGGTAAATGCTGGGCCCATGGCGTACGCCCGAGCCTTCCTTGAGGAGAAGAACGCCAAGAAATACCCAGACAACCAAGTCAAACTCCTGAAAGAGATCTTCAGGTACCTCACTGTTCCCTACATCAATGAACTTTTCCTTATGCAAGGTATAATGTTGTTATTTTAATGCTATAAGTGGAGAGCACACTCATGTAATCAGTCTCTCCACTGGCATCAACATTTCAACACTTCATTCCAAAATTAGTTCTCAAATATGTCTGAAATAAATAAATTGAATGAAACACAACAGATCAATATGTTCTCTAAATGTAAATGTCTTGAATTAGCAACACTTCAGAGTTTGAAAATACAACTTCCAACAGATCTCCATTACATTTTAATTCAGTTTGCACACACACACACACACACACACACACAAAATAGCTTACTCTTTATACATATATAAAATAATGTTTACTGTACCTTCTTATCACACTGCAAAAAAAGTCCTTCATCAGTATTTTTGTCGTTTTCTCTGCAGATCTAAAAGATTTTTAAGTCAAGATACATTTACTTGAGAAGCAAAATGACCTAAAATAAGAAGTCTTGTTTTCTATGAAATTGAGTGTTCATGATTAAAACAACAACTATCTACCAATGGGCTCAGAAAAATCAACTTATTTTAAAGGGAAAACAAGTTTTATATAGATATTTCTTCTTGTTTTAAGCATAAATTTGTTTAATTTCTCAGAAAGCAAGACTCCATATCTTCATTTTGCATCTCAAGTAAAAAATATCTTGATTTAAGGATGCTTAGACATTTGTACTTGAAAAGAAGACAAAAATACCGTGGAAGATATTCTTTGATGTTTTTGCAGTGCATGCAACCTTGAATGCCATGACTTTATGAATTTAAGACTTTCTGCTCTGATTTAAGAGCATTTTAGGCCTTTATTTGTGAAAGTGTGAATTAAGACTCTTTAAGACTTTCATAAGATGTGCAGAAACCCTACATATATTTAAATCAGTAAGTTAGACCACAAAAGTTTGGTTTGTCTGGGAAGTTTAAAGCTGGACATTTATGATAAAACTTCTAGAAGCAGAATGTTTTAATGACGTTAAAAAAATGGCACTGAAAGCTAAACAATGCTTCAAATTTTTGCAGTGTACCAAATTACTTTTAACAGAACTGTAGTGACTGCAATCCTGGTTTGCTGTTTGTGTTCCTGCAGGCAGTTTGCAGACGCCTGTGGTAAGGCCTTGAAGGTGAATGAGCGTCTCATAAAAGAAGATCAGCTGGAGTATCAGGAGGAGATGAAAGCTCACTATAAAGACATGCTGACTGAGCTCTCCGCCATCATGAACGAGCAGGTCAGCACACTTCACCTCTCACACACCGCCAAAGCTCAAACACATCCGATGCATTAACTCTTTCCCCTCCATTGACACAATTCTCCAGCTTTCTGTGTTTTCACTGAAATATGGTAGGGGGCGCTATTACACATCTTCTGAAAGAGTACTGAATGTCTGGATTAAAACACAGATGAATAAGAAGCAGAAACAAGCAATCCTGTATGTAGGCAGATGCATATGTAAAAATAACACAATCATCAAACATTAAAAAGCATAGAAATCAAAACTGCCTAAAGTTACTGAATGAAATCTCGACCCAGGAAGTGGTTTAAGACTGTGCTTTGGGAGTGTTTATGGAATTTATCTACTCCATCTATACTACCAGTCAAAAGTAAGATTTTTAATGTTTTTTAAAGAAGTCTCTTCTGCTCACCAAGCCTGTATTTATTTTATCCAAAGTACAGCAAAAACAGTACAATTTTGAAATATATTTACTATTTAAAATAACTAATTTCTATTTGAATGTATTTTAAAATGTAATTTATTCCTGTGATTTCAAAGCTTAATTTTCAGCATCATTACTCCAGTCACATGATCCTAATATGTTAATACGATAATATGCTGATTTGCTGCTCAAAAAACATTTATTATTATTATTATTATGTTGAAAACAGCTGAGTAGAATTTTTTTCAGGTTTCTTTGATGAATAGAAAGTTCAGAAGAACAGTATTTATCTGAAATAGAAATCTTTTGTGACATTATAAATCTCTTTATCATCACTTTTAATCAATTTAAAGCAACCTCGCTAAATAAAAGTATTAATTTCTATAATTTCTCTCCCCCACACACACAATATATATATATATATATATATATATATATTATACTGACTCCAAGCTTTTGAATGGTATAGTGTATAATGTTACAAAAGCTTCAGATAAATGCTGATCTTTGGATCTTTCTATTCATCAAAGAATCCTGAAAAAACTGGAGTAATGATGGAGTAACAATGCTAAAAATTCAGCTTTGAAATCACAGGAATAATTTACATTTTAAAATATATTCAAATAGAAAACAGTTATTTTAAATAGTAAAAATATTTCAAAATGTTACTGCTTTTGCTGTACTTTGGATCAAATAAATGCAGGCTTGGTGAGCAGAAGAAGACTTCTTTAACAAACATTAAAAATCTTACTGTTCAAAAACTTTTGACTGGTAGTGTACATTTTGACCATCAAAATTTAGTCTTTTACAAAAACGCAATTTTTTCAACTTTTTTGCTCAAAATGCTTTTTTTTTTTTTTTTTTTTAATTAAACTTACCCACATTCAAGTGTTTATATAAAACTGCATAAAGCTAGAATAAAACAGTTTTTTTTTTTTAAAGCAAAGTTTCAATTCTATTTTTTTTTTTTTTTTTTTTTTTTTGTCATATTGCATGCTCAGATATTCATACATGAAAGTTTTGTGAAAATGATCAAAAATGCCACTGGCTGGCAATTAAAAAAAAAAAATTAAAAAAAACAATAGCGGGGAAAGAGTTAAATGGATGTTAAATGCTGAAATGAAACTTCTTTTTTCTGCCTTTTGCTTGCAAGTAGTTACCTTATGTGTTAAAGGCATGCTTTTTTCTCTATTCTTCACCCCTTTAAAGATCCCTTACACGAGACAACCAGGAACAGAACGACACAGTGCTATCTGAGCTGCTAGTGAGTTTGGGAAACTGCTCACGGATATTTCTATCCAACATGGCTTGTGGGTTTTTTTGACCTGAGGGACTAAAAAAATGTTGATTGTAATGAAATAGAAATAGACAAAAAGGAAAAGAATTGTAGTCTTGTGGATGAAGCAGAATGCCGTGTCTTTTCCTGTGTAACACACACACACACACACACACACACACACACACACACACCAATAGCATCTGAAGAACTACAGGTACATCATCACATCTAATATGCCTTTTTTCAAGGCCCTGTTCTTTTAGGAAGCAGTGACCTTAATTAACTCGAGTTGTGTTCGACTAAGCAAATATTTTCTCGGGCTTTCACCTCAATGCTTTCTGTTGTGATTTTCACTGATATCTGACGTTTGGTCATCATGTTTTCCACATAACCGTGTTGAGCACATCTCTAGACCCTGAGTGAATGTAAAGCTCCTAACAGTCTGCCAGTCCCAGCTCATTCATTTTACAAACGCAGATGTGCTATTTTATACTTTTTTTTGTATGACTGACAATGTTTTACTGTTATGTACTGTTGTAAATTGTAAATAAGAATAATTAAAATTTAAAATGTTTCTTTTATATATTAAAAGATGATTTTTTTTTTGTGTCAGTTATTAATGCAGGACATTGACTGAATAAAAATGTTAGTGTCCAAATGTGAAAAGACAAACTAACAAGATAAAATACAAATACAAAAGGTATAAAAAAAAATAAAACTTTAAGATCAAAAATGTGTACTGAACTGACAGTATATAATCTGACACTGATGCAGTGTTTTTACTTTACTTTTTATTTTTTTCTACAAAAGCTGCATTGTCGATAGTTACTTATGGAGTTAATTTTGTATTTTTTTTTTTTTTTTTGCAATCAAAAGTAATGTGAAATTAAAACTATTTTTTTGTAAGTTTAAAAAAAAACTAACCACTCTGTACAAACCTTTATTCCAGTGTGCTGTTACAATACAGTTCTTCTGTATAGTTTTAAGATCCATTCACACAATGCCAAAAACTATAATGATAACAATATTATGATTTATAATTATAATTTTAAAGAATAGCAGACAGAATCCTATGGAAGCCTGTGACGTTTTCACCACTGAATAAAAAAACTGTAACTTTTTTCTCAGAATTGCAAGATATAAACAGAGGAATGATCTCACAGGAATCACTTTTAATTTTTTTCCAGCTGAACAATAATCATGCCTTGTATAGTTTTCGTTTTTGTTGTGAATGAGCCTTTACTGTTTTGCAAATTGAATACTTTTCTCATATTGGCTGGATATTGCTCCAGTGTATCTTTTCCAGAGATACATAAAACCTACAACTGAGATCAGTAATTTCAGCTCGTGTTCTTTCCCTGCTCGCACACTGAGTTTGTGGATTCATTCTGGAACCAATCCTGACACTGACACGCACAGATGAGCTTCTAGAGAAAGATGTTTCTAGTAGTGCTTTCCATACTTGTTTAAATAGCACAATAAAGTTCTTGAACAGTTTGCTTACATTATAAAGGAATCTCCAGCTCCAAAAAAAAAAAAAAAAAAAACATCAGAAGGCTTATTTGGTGACAATGCTTGACTGATCAACGGCTGCTCAAAATAAACCATGACCAGCACAGATAACACAATTTCAAACTATTTAAAGAGCAAATATTTAATTGTGGCAAACAATGCACTCTTACAGAATCTCGTTGTATAATATATTTTATCATTATTTTTATTATTATTAAATAATTGAAGTTAATTTCATTTTCACAGAAAATAAATTATTGCAACTGAGCACACTGTTGTTTTTGGGAACTTTTTTTTTTTTTTTTAATTAGTTTAGCCGATTTAGTATTGTTACTGAAGCCTGTCCCAGCTGTAAATATATACTGCTAATATTTCAGCCATAATAAAGTGATATAACTCATCAAAAAAGGCTCTCCATATAAAATAAGTCAGCAATAGTTTAATGTGTTGGTTAGAAGAGCAGGTGAAGATGAAGAGGTTATTCTAGTTTCTCGTCTCCTTCCTCCACATCTTTGAGACTGAGCACCTCCAGCGTTCCCTTCCCTTTAGTCTCACAGCGGATCAGCTCATCTATGTCACGGAAACAACCGGGATCTATCAAACACACCTGGAAAAAATAGGAAACACCATTACGTTGAGAATACGTGTGTGTGTATACCAATCCAAACTTTTAGACGGGTAAGTTTTTATGTTTTTACATAAGCCTCTTCTGCTCAGCAAGGCTGCATTTATTTAATAAAAAATAGAACAAAAAACTGTAATACAGTGAAATATTTTTACAATTTAAAATAGCTGTTTTCTGTGTGAATATCTGTTAAAATATACTTTATTTCTGTGATCAAAGCTGTATTTTCAGCATCATTACTCCAGTCTTCAGTGTCACATGATCCTTCAGAAATCATTCTAATATTCTGATTTGCTGCTCAAGAAACATTTCTGATTATTATCAATGTTGAAAACAGTTGTGTACAGTTTTTTCAGGATTCTTTGATGAATCGAAAGTTCAAAAGAATGGCATATAGCTAATATAGATATATTTTGTAAACATTATACACTATGGTTCAAAAGTCTGGGGTCAGTAAGAATTGTTTTTTGAAAGAAATTAAAGTTTAATTAATTAATTTAATTAATACTTTTAATTAATTAAATATTTTATTCATGAAGAATGCATTAATCAATAGTGACAGTGAAGACATTTATAATGTAACAAAGGACTTCTATTTCAAATAAACGCTGTTCTTCTGAACTTTCGATTCATATATATATTTATGTGTCTTGTTTGAAATATATACAAACAACTTTATATAAATATGTCGTTTATATATTTCAAGTAGCATATGCATTGCATTAAATACAAAATATCAAATGAAGTGGCATCTGCAACTTTATATATCCAGTAAATAAAAATGAATGAATGAACTGATTACTAAACGGGCCCTGAAGGCTCTCACCATCTCCAGCTGATCATCAAACTCCTCGTTCTCAACTGTCTTTATTAAGGGTCTGAGCTTCTCCTTCAGTCTCTTCCCGTCTTTGGCCGGCAGGACGAAGCGCAGCCGCATGTGAGCTCTCTGAATCTGAATGGATTCCTTCAGCTGCTTGATGACCTCCAGAGCCTGCAGAGACAGAGACAGATGTTAGCATTAATGACAGAGATCCTGTGAGATCCTCAGAGGATCCAGCTCTGCTCACCTGCTGTTTAGTGCTTTTGTTGGCCTTCACAGAGAAGTGAATGTCCTTCATGGCTCTCTCTATCAGGCTCACTGTATAGGGCCGCTTGGTCTCAGGATTCACACATTTCTCCGCCACAATAGTTGCGATGTCACGAAACATCTGCTCCAGCTGACTCTGTCGCTCCTTGTCTGACACCTGCAGCTCTCCTTTAGCTAAAATCTGCAAATAAATGAAAACGACCCATTTATGTTTGTATAAAACATGCGTACATTGTTATATTAATATGAGATCCACACAGTCAGGACAGCTCGGATCATAAAGCAGCTGTACGCAACAGCAAATTCACCTGTTTGCATATTTCTGTCAGATCGTCTGTGCCGAAAGCGTTTGAGAGGTCGTCTTTCTTCGCCACTTGACCCTTAGACACATTGACAAACACTGTGTTTGTTTGCAGGACTTCATCAAGATCCTTCTCCCTTTAACAACAACAACAAAAAATGTAAGTACAGTGGATTTGTGAATGTCAATTAAGAAAACGACAAATTGTCTTACAAGGTGATCATAAAATTTCCATTATTTGACATTACAAATACCTAAATGAACATTTTCTGAACTCCTCAGGCTATACAAATTGTAGATGAGTTTGTTTCCTCATGGGTACAGATTTGAAGAAATGTAGCATTGCATCAGTTGCTTGCCAAGGGTTCCTCTGCAGTGAATGGGTGCCGTCAGAATGTTTCTTACAAACACAGTTTCTCAAGACATTAATTGATGTTTTGGAGTGGTGTGGATTATTGTGATGTTTTTTATCAGCTGTTTAGACTCTCATTCTGACGGCACCCATTCACTGCAGAGCATCCACTGCTGAGACACTGATGCAGTGCTACTTTTCTCCAAATCTGATGAAGAAACAAACTCATCCTAATCTTGGATGACTTGAGGGTGAGCACATTTTCAGCACATTTTTAGGGAAACTATTCCTTTCCAAACGGGGCTTTGTGAGTTGATAATAGCTAATAAAAAATCTATTAATTATATCATAACAAAAAAAATAAAATCAATAAATACGGTCAAATAAAATAATAAATAAACTCTTAATTTGGTCACTTGTCTCTGGTATGTTATCACCCTCAAAAATATGACATATCACATATTTATCTTGACACTTTAACACTAGTATTAACATAAACAAGCAATGACACACAATAAAAATCTATCAAAGAGTGTTATAACGTTACTTTAACTCTTTTAAGACTGTTATAATAGCTATAATAACAGAATAAACACAACACTGAGCCTGTCATAATAACACTCACGCGCCAGATCTCCAGCTCATCACTTTGTTCTTGTAACAGGCAATTTCAAACCTCTTCCCTGCTTTCTTCATCCTCACGACGGCGACGTTTGTTAACCTGATCTGGTTAGTAGGTGTGAATATTGACATGTTTGACTCTCTTCAGGCTCTCAATGCGCTTCTCGCTGCTGCGTTTCTTCCCGTCTCTCTGTCGAACGCAGCCGCGATCATTGACCGCGACTCACCGCCGCAGCGCCTCCTGGAGGATTGGAGTAATGCCACGAGAAAAGGAATAGACAGTGCGTGCAGAATTATTAGGCAAGTTGATATTCTGGTCATATATATATATATATATATATATATATATATATATATATATATATATATATATATATATATATTTTTTTTTTTTTTTTTTTTTTTTTTTTTTCTAAGCACGTTTTACCAATTCCAAACCACATCAATCTTAATAACTACTATTTATTTTGTATTTAATCATTTATAAGTGATATATAATTGTCCATGAAGGCTGGAAGTGAAAAACTCCTCATATTCAGGTGTGCAGAATTATTAGGCGGGTTTTCTTTTACAGATAAATTGAGCCAAAAAACAGAATTAGCTAAGATTAAAAGTAAAAAATTATTAAATGCCCATGAGAAGGATGCCATACTAATGCAATAATAAATTTGCATAGTTAAGGCATGACCATCGGGCAGCGAAATGCTAATTGGGTCAGCAGAGTCAGAAAAAACAGGTGGAGAAGAAAAGACATGTTAACTGGAAATTATTAAGAATTAAGGTGAAGAATTAGGTGAGAAACCATCAGGAACCATTTAGTCTCCAGCGCCATCGTTTTCCAGAACTGCAACCTTCCGTCTCCACAAGTGCAATGTGTCAGGTTCTCAGGGACTTTGCTTGGGTAAAAAATCCTAAAAAATGACCCTCACTTAATAAGAATAACATGCTGTTGTGAAATACATGAAGACAGATTTTTCATAGGCTTTATGGACAGATAAGGTTTGAGTGACTCTTGAAGGACCAGCACCACATCCTCTTGTACCACTGTTTGAAGAATTGATCTTCCAGAATCTGACAGTACGTTTTAGGAGCTCATATTAGTCAATCTCTGCAAGACAGACTTTTCAGGATAGGAGATGGACTAAAAATGAGCTCCTAAAACGTACTGTCAGATTCTGGAAGATCAATTCTTCAAACAGTGGGATGTGGTGCTGGTCCTTCAAGAGTCACTCAAAACCTATCTGTTTCGCTGCCCGATGGTCATGCCTTAACTTTGCAAATTCTACAGTTGCATTAGTATTGCATCCTTCTCATGGGCATTTAATAATTTTTGACTTTTAGTCTGAGTTAAATCTCTTTTCTTTTTTTTCTTTTTTTTTTTGTCTCATTGTATCTGTAAAAGAAAACCTGCCTATGAATTCTGCACACCTGAATGTACGGAGTTTTTCACTTCCAGCCTTCATGGACAATTATCACTTATAAGTGATTAAATACAAAATAATAGTAGTTATTAAGATTGATGTGGTTTGGAATTGGTAAAATGTGCTTGGAAAAAAAAAATATGACCAGAATATCAACTTGCCTAATAATTCTGCACGATGGTAGAACTGTGCAGTAAGAGATTTCACTACACTCAAAATATCCCTATTATCTGAAAGAGATAAATAAAATAGGTGTGATAATAATAATGATAAATTAGCTAATCATACATTGTCTGTCTGTCTGTCAATCATTTGATCAGGTTGTCATTTTAATGCAAAAAACCCCATGACTGTGCATTAAATAAATGTAAATGATCAATATAATGAAACAAATGAGAGATAAAGGGGGGGATGTAATGCAATATATTTCCGCTGAATTCAGAAGTGTTTCTCGTCTTCATCAGTACCAGAACACAGCTCCAGTCAAAGTCCCTTTGATCGTATGAAAACATACAGTGACACTGTATAATCCAACAGAGGCCCTGGAGACTTTCCATAGATCCACCTAAACATCAGAGATCATACATATGTGACCCTGGACGACAAAACCAGTCTTAAGTGTCAATTTTTCGAAATTGAGATTTATACATCATCTGAAAGCTGAATAAATAAGCTTTCCATTGATGTATGGTTTATGATAGGATAATATTTGGCCGAGATACAACTATTTTAAAATCTGGAATCTGAGGGTGCACAAAAAAAAAAAAAAAAATCAAAATATTGAGAAAATCACCTTTAAAGTTGTCCAAATGAAGTTCTTAGTGATGCATATTACTAATCAAAAATTAAGTTTTGATACATTTACGGTAATAAATTTACAAAATATCTTCATGGAACATGATCTTTACTTAATATCCTAATGATTTTTGGCATAAAAGAAAAATCTATAATTTTGACCCATACAATGTATTTTTGACTATTGCTACAAATATACCCGTGCTACTTATTACTGGTTTTGTGGTCCAGGGTCACATTTATCAAACTAAATTGGAAACAGTGAGAATTAACACAGACTGATTAAGGCTTTAAGACCAAGCTGATTCCTTTGTCGGCTGGTGTTACAATATATCGGGTTCCTGAGGTATTTGGTTCCATTAAATGGTGCATGTATGATTCACGAATAATTCACAAATAATCATACTGTTTTGAAAACGTCCAAAACTATCTCTATATGTCAAGCCTAAAATACAACTGTTCACATTTTCAAAATAAATTATAGTTCATGTATTAAGATAAATTGTCTGAGCTGTTTAGACTGATTAGAGGTATTCAGATTAACAAACATGAGTGAATAAACTATGGTGCTAGTCTAGATTAATATAATACTTTTACTGTGGGTTGTGTTTTTGTGTGTGTGTTTTTACATTTGTCTTTTTAATCAGTTACACATTGTAATGTTAATTACTACAAACAAAAGTTAAAATAAATACATAAATACATATATACATACATACAAATTTTGTTTTAATAAACATCAAGATGTGTAACTGAATAGACAATACAAATGTGCACTACAGTAACTTTTGATGAATGCTTAGTACTAATGATTACACATTCTTGGAAATGATACATGCGTCATTTTCAACAGTGTCATGATGAATAATGTCTCCGTAATGTTTCCACATTATTCATTATCATGTGTTCCTTTTTTCAACATATTGTTTTGAAACCTTTTCAATACTTGTTACATTTATGAAGCAACTGCTTCGTTAATAGTAACATGTAACTAATATATATATATATATATATATATACACACAGTGGGTACAGAAAGTATTCAGACCCCCTTCACTTTTTTCAATTTTGTTATGTTGCAGTCTGATACTACAATTGTTTAAATTCTTTTTATTTTTCATTACTCTACACTCTGTCCTTTATAATGACAAAGTGAAAATAGAATTTTAGAAATGTTTGTAAATTTATTAAAAAGAAAAAACTGAAATATCACATTTACATAAGTATTCAGACCCTTTACTCAGTACTTAGTTGAAGCACCTTTGGCAGCAATTACAGCCTCGAGTCTTTTTGGGTATGACGCAACAAGCTTTGCACAACTGGATTGGGGGAATTTCTGCCATTCTTCTTTGCAAATCCTCTCAAGCTCGGTCAGGTTGGATGGGAACTGTCTGTTGACAGCCTTTTTCAGGTCTCTCCAGAGATGTTGGATAGGGTTCAAGTCAGGGCTCTGGCTGGGTCACTCTAGGACATTCACAGAGTTGTCCCTAAGCCACTCCTGTGTTGCCTTGGCTGTGTGCTTAGGGTCATTGTCATGTTAGAAGGTGAACCTTCGGCCCAGTCTGAGGTTTTGAATGCCCTGGACTGGGTTTTCATTAAGGCTATCTCAATATTTTGGTGCATTGAGCTTTTCTTCTACTCTGATGAGTTCCTCAGTCCCTGCCGCTGAAAAACAGCCCCACAGCATGAGGCTGCTACCACCACACTTTACTTTTGGGATGGTACTCTGCAGGTGATGAGAAGAGCCGGTTTCCTTCAAACATGATGCTTAGAATTGAGGTTCATCAGACCAGGTAATCTTGTTTCTCAGAGTCTGAGGGTCCTTTAGGTGCTTTATTGCAAATTCCAAGTGTGTTTTCATGTGTCTTCACTGAGGAGAGGATTGAGTTTGGCCACACTGCCATAAAGCCCAGATCGGTGGAGTGTTGCAGTGATGTTTGTCCTTCTGTAGGTTTCTCCCATCTGCATATATGATCATGGAGCTCAACTAGAGTGACCACCAGGTTCTTGGTCACCAGTCTAGACAAGCCCCTTCTCCATCAATTGCTCAGTTTGGCTGGGGACCAGCTCTTGGAAGAGTCCTGGTTGTGCCAAACTTCTTCCATTTGAGAATTATGGAAGCCACTGTGCTCTTGGGAACCTTCAGTGCAGCAGAATTTTTTTTGTAGCCTTCCTCAGATCTGTGCCTCAATACAATCCTGTGTCTGAGCTCTGCAGGCAGTTCCTTTGACCTCGTGGCTTGGTTTTCGCTCTGATATGCATTATCAGCTGTGAGGCCTTTTACAGAGAGGTGTGTGCATTTCCAAATCATGTCCAATCAATTTAATTTACCACAGGCGGACTCCAATCAAGGTGTAGAAACATCTCTGAAATGATCAAGAGACATGGGAGGCACCTGAGCGAAATTTCAAGTGTTGTTGCAAAGGGTCTGAATACTTATGTAAATGTGATATTTCAGTTTTTTCTTTTTAATAAATTTACAGACATTTCTAAAATTCTGTTTTCACTTCATCATTATGAGGGACAGAGTGTAGATTAATGAGAAAAAAAATGAATTTAAACAATTGTAGTATCAGGCTGCAACATAACAAAATTGAAAAAAGTGAAGGGGGTCTGAATACTTTCCGTACCCACTGTGTGTATATGTATATGTATCCTGGTCCTCGATTCTGATTGGCTGAGAGCCTTTTCCAGCAATGCAATATTCTAGTGATAACAGAACTCTAACTTTCACCATATGTATCACTCTGCTTGCAGTATTTCTCACAGCGAGTGTCATGGCAGACGCCCAAATCCAATTTAATTTTATAAATAATACTATTTTGGTGTTACAGAATGTAGTTTTAAAAGTATTTTAGGCAAGAATTGTTTAAACTTCAAATATGCGTTTTGCTAAAGAAGATAACATCTATTTGAAAATTTGCTTCGACGTTTTCGGAGTTGTGAGCTCCAGGACGTCAGCAGCCATTCAGTGCTCATGAACCCGCTGAGAGCAGCCTTACCTCGGCCAGATCTTCTGGAATTTGCTGGAATTTGCTCTATAGTGGTTAACATGACATTATAATTCAGAGCTGAAGGTGGGAGGAGCCAAGGCAGAGCCAACAGGTCAACGGGCCAAGATGGAGCAAAGTTATGCGAGGCTACAGGCGGAGCCGCAGGATCCTAAAGCTCAGGTGCTGTTGGTGGTTACACAACCTGAGGCTCAACATCACAGCAAAAAAATTCTAAGGTAACACATATGGATCATGATATTTTATTTATTTAAATGCTTACACAAACACATTGTATATCTTCATAAGCACATTACATAAAAGTAGGTTGTTTATTAAAATTATATTTTAGCGAAATACTAAAATACTATGATACTAACAGAGAGAAAATTATATCCATGCAACAATCTGTCATAGTACTGCACCAGACAGTCCACTACAGGTCCCCTGAGGAACAATTCCATACATTCTTTACTAAAAGAGAGGAAGAATTGTCTAAACATGTTAAATCGTCTAAACCAACAACATGTATGTTAGACCCTATACCTACCAAGTCATTGAAAACTATATGCTTTGGAAAGTTGTAAAACCTCTTCTTAATGTTATCAATTCATTATTATTATGATATATCCCAAAAACTGTCAAGCTGGCTGTAATTAAACCTTTTAATTAAAAAAAAAAAAAACCTAACCACTAATAAATTTAGGAGAATTATTTAACTACTGACCTATCTTAAAACTCTATATTCTGTCACAAATATTAGAAAAAGTGGTCTCTTCATAACTATGTTCCTTCTTGGAGAGAACTGGTATCTGCTGCAAGGAATTCCAGTTGGGATTTAGACCATTTCATGGTACTAAAACTTCACATATTAGAGATACAAATACCTTGCTCTTATCATTCGATCATGGTTGCAACTCTCTGCTAGTGTTACTGGACATTAGTGCTGACTTTGATATTATCAACAATCTTTTGGATATGTGTGGAAATTGTGTTGACATTAGTGGAATTAAATTGGCATGGTTCAAATCATACTTATCTGACCATTATCACTGTAGCAGTAAATGAATAGGTGTCATATCGATCACATGTTCAGTATGGAGTAACACAAGGCTCAGTACTGGGAGCATTGCTTTTCACCCTGTACATGATAGCATTGAGACATATCATTAGAAAACACAGAGTTTGTTTTCACTGCTATGCTGACAATACTCAAGTAGAGTATTTGACCAATTCACAGATCTAATGGAATGTATAGCTGATATTAGAAACTGAATGACTAGTAACATCCTACTACAAAATTCAGGAAAAAAAAAACAGCAGTTTTAATTAACCTCCACACAAAATAAGAATACTGTCTAACTCTTGATGGATGTTTTGTCAAGTCTTTGTCATCAATCAAGAATCCTGTCATTTGAAAGCCACATTTCTAGCATTTGTAAAATCACATTTTTTCAATCTTAAAAATGTCTCCAAATTACAACATATGCTCTCAATCTCAAATGCAGAAAAGTTAATTTAGGCATTCATGACCTAAAGGTTAGATTATTGTAATGCTTTATTGGGTGGTTGCTCTGTGTACTTAATAAACAAACTCCAGCTGGTCCAAAATGCAGCAGCTAGAGTTCTTACTAGAACCAAGAAGTATGACCATATTATCCTGGTTCTGTCAACACTGCACTAGCTGCCTATTTAGCATCATATACGTTTTAAAATCTTGCTGATTGCATCTAAAGCTGTGAATGGTTAAGTTCCCCAGTATTTGAGCACACTGCTATAGTATTATAGTTTTTCATATCCATGGCTTTTTCGAAATTTTGGCCAGTTGATCCAAATTGACTGCGGGCAGTAGATTCTTTTCCTATTTAGCACCCAAATTCTGGAACAGACTTCCTAGCGTTTTTTGGGAGGCAGATACACTCTTTCAGTTTAAATCTAGATTAAAGACCCATCTCTTTAACCTAGCAGCCATATAACACATTATCACATTTCTATAATTCAGATGCCTTAATGGAGTGTTAGGCTGAATTAATTAGATTAACTGGAACTGGAAACACTTCCCACAACACTCGATGTATTTTCTACTTTGAACAAGAAACGGCATTTATGCTTATATTAGTCTGTGTGTCTCATCCTTATCCCAAGGTTACTGTAGTCAGCCGGGTCCGGTCCATATCCCGACCAGATGGTGGATCTGCACCCACAGAACAGCACTTAAATATCAGCAAAGGACAATTAGACAAATCCCCAGCACTCATTGACTGGACAAGCCCTCTGGACAGATCCTCAGCAAAGGCCTTGACAACTAGACATGCCTTCGGTACAGATCCTTATGGACACCTATGAAAGTGTCATGCCAGGACCAGCAATGCAGTTTTAAAAATAAGGACACTTACCTTATTTTGGTCAGTGATAAGTCAATTGTCTACTGCTGGCTACATTGCAGCTATACCTTTAATTTTAAAGTGCTGGACAACTTTTCCTTTTCTAATACCAGTGTAATGTATCCCAATCTTCAAGCGGAAGGAGATGGATATGGCCAAATTTTTGAATAATATAAATCCACATGCAGCCTGGATTCATAAATCACACCTTGTTTGTTAATTTATGCCAGAGGAGAACTGCACCCCACCTCCAAACCCCACTTAGTCTTTCTCCCAAAGTTTTTTTTTTTTTTTTAATTTCTGTCACCTGATCCCATGTCAAGTTGTATAACCACATAATCTATATAGTCTCCAGCATAATCCTCAGATGGTTGCTCAGTAGCTGCGCCCCCACGAAGGCCGAACAGCATAGTCATAAAAAACTAAAAGGCCTTGGTACTGGGAGCTCTAAAGGCTGTCAGCTCTTGGGTCTGAGATGATAAGGGAACTTGCCAATACCCCTTGAATAATTCCAGAGTGCTGATGTATTTATCTCTACCCAGTCTCCACTAGCTTGTCTATGCAAAGCAACAAGTTCTCCATCCTCATTTATTCAGAAACAAAAAACATCCCTATATTCACTATAAAGCTCTCTTTCTCCTAAAACTTTACCTTCCTTATACAGCAAACAAAGACTGCACAGACGGATCAACCCAGCAGGAAGCTGCGATTGATTATGGTACATGAGGACATGGAAAACTATGAGCTACACCAGTGGTTCTCAACTCTGGCCCCCAAGGTCCACTTTCCTGCAGAGTTTATCTCCAAGGTTTTCAGGAAAGTTAGGCAGGTGAGTTTGATCAAGGCTAGAGCTAATCTCTGCAGGAAAGTGGACCTCGAGGGCCAGAGTTGAGAACCCTTGAGCTCTTATAAGATATTCCTAATAAGGAAACAGCACCACAATGAACAGAGAAGAATATGCATCCCACCACAGCATGCAAAATTACTTCTTTACTTCAATTTAACACCTGCACTTGCACGCTGTGCCAATAAGCACACTCTGGACTTCAACTTACCTTGAATCTGTTTCTACTTTTCAAAGGTCCCTCTACACTGGTGGAAAATGCAACTTCCAGATCCGAGGCAGCACCACAGAGGGAAGCAACTCTTCCCTCCAGTGCAGAGACATAATATATCTTGCCAAGATTTCAGTCCACCAAGTTAGTGCACCTGAGGGTGGAAGCTGTGGCACAAGCAGTCCCAGCAAAGGCACACTCTCCAGAGTTGTTGGTACTTTGCAATACAAAACCAAGGATGATGTTGAGACCATCTTGAACACGCTTGCTGTGATGGCTGAGCGCAAACAGTGGGCCCCCACTGAATGGACCTTTTCGCTCCGGCCTCCACCGCAAATGATTACACTGTCCTGAAGAGGTAGATCTTTGCCCATGTTGAGCTGTTCTTGGTATCTACCACCTAGCACATGCATGACTGTAATTTAACCGCCACACTCCAGTGTGTATTCAAGCAGCTCAACTATCCCAAATGGTGAGGCTATGGCTACTATCAGAGGGAACCAAAAGTGGCCTCCACCAACCTCATTGGCATGGTAGGACTGTTAATTCCTCTTGATCCTTTTTGACCTTTTGAACCTTTACATTACATTTGTAACAAATAGGCACATTCTGTGTTGGCGCTTTGGAATCAAAACCAAGTTTTCTAAATCCAAGGTATAAAAATGAGGCGAGCAAACAGCGGTATCCATCCATCTTCTTCTTCTATTATCCATTTTCTCCTCCATAGTTGTAACAGTTGCTAAAAAAAAACAAAAAAAAAAAAACAGGTGCCATTCTTATGATGCAAATGGTTTGGAACTGGAAAGGTTGCTGGCTTGTTGCCTCACTACCTTATCAGGCAGTGGCTTTGCAGGCAGCGATTCTGCATAAAGGCACCACTAAACTAATTTCGGACATGTTTCTGAAGCAGAATAATGATTTAATGATCTACAACGTAATTGAACTTTAATATAATAATGATTTCTCGGTAGAAGTAACATCAAAAGTGGAAAAAGTTGGTCAGATACACACATTTACACAAAACTGACCACCAAACACAACTTTTAGATGCCATCTTTATTAGCTCAATTGTCAAGGAATGGAACATTCCCCATTACTTTTTAATTTATAAGATAACACTTTTTCAAATAAGCAACACCTGTTACTTTGTTTTCTCATTTATTGATTGACAGCCTGACAGCCCTCCCGTCCCCATGTTGTGAGAAAATCGGGAGTAAGTGCAGAGGCGTTGTGTGCGCTGTGTGAACATGATGATTACTGTAGTTCTAGACTAATGCCAACATGCATTTACTCATCTCACTTGCACAAAAACAGATTCAGTATTTCTCAAAATGAATAAAAACAGTGAAATGCAAACTCAGAATATGACACAAACCTTTCTTCTGCATTTTATTCTTCATGGAATTCAGAATGGCAGCAGAGCTGAATGGTTTGTTTGAACTATGCCCTCTATTGTACATACATGAATTTATATTTCCTTCAGCCTGAGGTGTATTCTTTTCACTTTTGGTGTGAAAGGGCTTTTACATTTACCAAAAGTAGAACTTTTTTGTCTTAAAAACAAGCAAGCAAGCCAAGACCAGATTTAAAAAGTAACACAAACGTAACATAATGCACTACTTTCCATAAAAAGTAACTAAGTAATGTAATTAGTTACTTTTTAAGGCAGTAACGCAATATTGTAATACATTACTTTTAAAAGTAACTTTCCCCAACACTGTTTATTTATAAGGACACCCAAAGTATGTGTGTTTTCATACATACGGTTTCAGGTGTTTTTATAAATTTTATATATATATATATATATATATATATATATATATTATATATATATATATATATATATATATATATATGTGAAATTCGTGTATTAAATAAATTCAAAGCACACAGACTGAAGTAGTTTAAGTCTTTAGTTCTTTTAATTGTGATGATTTTGGCTCACATTTAACAAAAACCCACCAATTCACTATCTCAACAAATTAGAATATGGTGACATGCCAATCAGCTAATCAACTCAAAACACCTGCAAAGGTGTCCTGAGCCTTCAAAATGGTCTCTCAGTTTGGTTCACTAGGCTACACAATCATGGGGAAGACTGCTGATCTGACAATTGTCCAGAAGACAATAATTGACACCCTTCACAAGGAGGGTAAGCCACAAACATTCATTCCCAAAGAAGCTGGCTGTTCACAGAGTGCTGTATCCAAGCATGTTAATAGAAAGTTGAGTGGAAGGAAAAAGTGTGGAAGAAAAAGATGCACAACCAACCGAGAGAACCGCAGCATTATGAGGATTGTCAAGCAAAATCAATTCAAGAATTTGGGTGAACTTCACAAGGAATGGACTGAGGCTGGGGTCAAGGCATCAAGAGCCACCACACACAGACGTGTCAAGGAATTTGGCTACAGTTGTCGTATTCCTCTTGTTAAGCCACTCCTGAACCACAGACAACGTCAGAGGCGTCTTACCTGGGCTAAGGAGAAGAACTGGACTGTTGCCCAGTGGTCCAAAGTCCTCTTTTCAGATGAGAACAAGTTTTGTATTTCATTTGGAAACCAAGGTCCTAGAGTCTGGAGGAAGGGTGGAGAAGCTCATAGCCCAAGTTGCTTGAAGTCCAGTGTTAAGTTTCCACAGTCTGTGATGATTTGGGGTGCAATGTCATCTGCTGGTGTTGGTCCATTGTGTTTTTTGAAAACCAAATTCACTGCACCCGTTTACCAAGAAATTTTGGAGCATGTCATGCTTCCTTCTGCTGACCAGCTTTTTAAAGATGCTGATTTCATTTTCCAGCAGGATTTGGCACCTGCCCACACTGCCAAAAGCACCAAAAGTTGGTTAAATGACCATGGTGTTGGTGTGCTTGACTGACCAGCAAACTCACCAGACCTGAACCCCATAGAGAATCTATGGGGTATTGTCAAGAGGAAAATGAGAAACAAGAGACCAAAAAATGCAGATGAGCTGAAGGCCACTGTCAAAGAAACCTGGGCTTCCATACCACCTCAGCAGTGCCACAAACTGATCACCTCCATGCCACGCCGAATTGAGGCAGTAATTAAAGCAAAAGTACCCCCTACCAAATATTGAGTACATATACAATAAATGAACATACTTTCCAGAAGGCCAACAATTCACTAAAAATGTTTTTTATTGGTCTTATGAAGTATTCTAATTTGTTGAGTGAATAGTGAATTGGTGGGTTTTTGTTAAATGTGAGCCAAAATCATCACAATTAAAAGAACCAAAGACTTAAACTACTTCAATCTGTGTGCATTGAATTTATTTAATACACGAGTTTCACAATTTGAGTTGAATTACTGAAATAAATGAACTTTTCCACGACATTCTAATTTATTGAGATGCACCTGTATATATATGTGTGTGTGTGTGTGTGTGTGTGTAGAATACATTTTAGTACAATATTACTGATGAATCATGATTCACGTGTGATTCCCATAATTAGTGAATGAGACTCATTAGTGTGATTGTAGACATTCTAGAGTAAGATATAAAAGCTACGATAAGATTAAAGAAAAAATCTGGTTAAAAGGTTATGTTGCTGGATGGATGTTGAAAAAAAAAATCATATATTAAAATTGTAATCCCTATTTGTTCAGTTTGATCAGCAGTTCTTTAATTAGTTAGGCTGACTAATCAAAAATAAACAAAAGTGTTTATTTTATATTTAAAAAAGTGAAAAGCCTATTTTAAAAAAGGCTATTTAAAAAGCCTTACACATATCTGGCTTTTTTGAAAAACAAGTAGGCGTATTCACATGTGCCTTATAAGCCCATCAAAAGTCCTATTTGCAATAAACAAACAAAAATAATAGAAATCATTTTCTAATTTTGTGACAAAACATCATAATGAAGTAAATAAGATATTAACCTGGGACTTAAACTTACCTTGTTGGGAAAACTTTTTGTTTCAGCTTGCTATATTGTTTTAACCCAGACTTCTACATGACCGAGGAAAGTCTGGTGCAGATTCAGGGACGTGAAGACACGTTGTGCCATCCAAATGATTACATAACCCTCACCCTTAACCCGCTGCTCTTTGAAATTGATTATATTTCACGTTGCTTACTCAACATTACAAAACCTTCTTTTAGAAGCGTCCACTGCATTACCAGGGGGGTTTAAATTAATGTAAACCTTACACTGCATTATATCACCACAACACGAAATAAGGACACACTACTACATATTAGAAACTATGAGTAACAAACACTACAGACACATATGACAGTGTTTACCCACGTAAATAGGCATAAATTCACAAATATTTCACGTGTCCCCCCTCAGCGGAATGGACGAGTCCAGCGAGTATGACTGAGGGGCTTCCGCGTCGCCTGAAACGCTGGTCAGTGCTCGAGCGAGCAGGTAAGAACTTTTCTCAAACTTATGACTTTTAAAAATATCTTAGAGTTGGTATCAATATAGCCATCAGCTTAAGTTGATTAGATATTGCGCGATAATGATAACGTCGGCATTTAGATGCCGCTAACGATTTGCAGCGGTTAGTGTTGTGTCTTTAGTTTGTTCTTCAGTTTTATAGAAATATGTAAACAAAAAAAAGACCTCACGCTGCACATGTAACGTCTTTCATTTGAGAGTTAATTCTACAGTTTAAAGTTCCCGTGTTTGCTCAACATTTTAGAGTATGCATACTGATTTCCTAATTATAGTTCACTTTTTTACGTTTATAAGTAAAAAATGAATAAAATATACCTTGTGGTTTAGTAAGTTGTTTTCTACATTATTGAGTTTGAAGAGAGTAGCTAATATTCATAGACGTTAATAATTTGTTGTTCACTGTTTGTTGAATTTCGTGTTTTAAATGTAAAAATTTTCAAAGTAATTAGCTGTACAAAATATATGCAAAGAAAACCTTGAACTTAACTCTTAGTTTCTATCAGTATTAGTTGGTTGGTCTGCTGTGACATGACATTTTCAAGCTCATGGACTGTGATATTGTAATTTTTAGCTGGGTCATGTTCTCGGTCTGATGCTGACAAAGCAGATTCACACATGTGATTTAACAGATTAGTCAAATGCAGGTTCCTGATTTTTGATTTCCGTGATGGAAGCATGAAATATGGCCAGTCATGTTAACACAGTTAAGTCACAAGACAGCAGCTTTCATATTAATCTCATTGAATTTGCTTTTCCTCAGAGGAGCTCCTCAGTTTGTGATCTTAAAATATAGAAGAGAATGAGCATTTTGAGCCATGGGCTCCCTCTGGGATTTCCTTTAGATGCTCAGGATGGCATAGATTTAATTTAATTGAGAATTCGCTTACCTTCAGGCCATCTGATGGTGTAGATGAGTTGTTTCTTCATCAGATTTGGAGAAATATAGCATTGCATCACTTGTTCACCAATGGATGCTCTGCAGTGAATGGGTGCCGTCAGAATGAGAGTCCAAACAGCTGATGAAAACATCACAGTAATCAAAAACCTGCATGTTCGTTTTTAACTTCTTTAATGATGGATTTGTTTCTTACAAACATGCAGCTTTTGTCTTCTCGAGATGTTAACTGATGGACTGAAGTGGTGTGGATTACCTGTGATGTTTTTATCAGCTGTTTGGACTCCCATTCATTCATTAATTCAGTTCACAGTGATTATTCCCATGGAGGACACATAGTACTGCACTGGTGAGTTGCTATAGTGGTGATGTGGACTTTGGAGGCTGAACATGGCATTGCTTGTAAGCAAAGCTTTGAGGTAATAGCAGTGTTGTTTTCCAGCGGGTGATAAAAAAGGTTAGATGTAAATTTCGTAGCTGGATTGTCTTGCTTAGATCAGTTTGTTTTGACATTGGACTCCTCCTCCTGTCATGTTCCAGTCATTTTGACCTTTAGAGGAGTTTTTTTTCCCCAATTTTTCCCAAAAATGATAGTTAATGTTATTGCATTGGACTAAAATTTATTGACTTTGCTCACATGGGGTATAACAACTTCCCAGAAAAAAATTGAGATTTTTTTTTAATGAATGACTGGCTTATGAAAATTGCTTATTATCGTATTTCTCATATTTGTTACCAGGTTTTGTGTTTGTTTTTGGAACTGATTGATCATAGACCTCTGAGTTCATGCACCTCTGTTTTTGAGTGAACAGTGCCAAAATTTTTCACAAATGATGCTTTTTTTTCTCTCTCTCTCAAAAACTGAGGTGAATGAGCTTGGATCAGTCAGTTCAGTCAAAACATGTGCCAACTGAAAGAAAAGTTGACAAAAAAAGTGAACCCCAGATTTTGGTGATAATATAGCATAACCAGCAATTGTTAAAAGGCCGGTCATTTTTGACACCAGCACAAAATTGAATGGAGGGACATCATAAATGAAGCTTACTTGACAACAACAGTTCCTATATGAAAATTATATTATATTTAATATTGTGTCAAGTCTAGTGCATACTTTAGTTTTTATTTATTATGTTTTCTTACTAACTCTCTTACTAAATGCATTACACCTGGATCAGACATAGTGATGTTATTATGTGTGCTAAAATTACACGTAATGTCATCTGCTAATTCTGCGAACGGTTTCGTCTCCCTCCAGCGGCGCTCCTCATAACGATGGCAGACACACAGGCCGATCCCGCCACGCAGTCGGAGCTGATGGATGAGGACGAGCCCTTCTTCAGTAACCTGGACATCTTCCTCTTCTCGCTCATCACTGGCCTGCTCATCTACTGGCTGATTTTCCGCAAAAAAGCCGAGCCCATCCCAGAGTTCAAAAAACTAGAGTCTACGTAAGTACCTCAAAACCGGTCCTGTATTGTTTCTCATAAATGAGGAGTAAGAGAACATTAGAACGTAAAACTGGAAACATATTCACTTTTTTAGCTTATTTTAAATTGTGTGATCTGTGTGAATCAAACTGTCCAGAAATTGCTGGGTCATATGTTTTATAATATTTTTATAAAGGTAATGAAGCTTATTATTAGAATAAATCTTTTTTTTTTTTTTAATTAAATTTTAAATTGTATAGTGTTAGCGTACACCATGTGTTGTTATGCCAATTAATTTATGCTGAAAAAACATACAGTGTTCATACAGTATAATTTTTAGTTGCAGAAAGGTTTTTTTTTTTTTGACCATCATGAAATAAATGTGATTGATCCAAAGTGGTGGCCCACAAAACAGGACATGAAACACAAATATCTCCTGTTTGAATACAAATATCTTCTGTTTTCATGATGCTCAGTAGTTTTACAGTCTTGGTAAATTGCCACTTGGAAATTTGGTGTTACGTTTATGAGAAGTTTAGAAGAAATGTGGGTAACACATTATTTTAGGGTCTCTTAACTAGTTGCTTATTAGAATGCACTAGAATATTAGCCATTTATTAGTACTAATTAAGCACATATTAATGCCTTATTCTTCATGACCTTATTCTACATCCCTAATCCTACCCAATGCCTAAACTTAACAACTACCTTACTAACTATTAATAAGCAGCAAATTAGGAATTTATTGAGGGAAAAGTCGTAGTTAATAGTGAATAAGTGTTCCCTATTCTAAAGTGTTACCGAAGTGTTTTTGTTTATTTTTTTTCTGAAAAAAAAAAAAAAAAAAAAAGCCTTTAAGTAGGCTTCAATTTCTTGATTCAGAATATAATATCTTGAGAAATAAAAGTATAATTATGTATATAACCTCAGAAATAGAAGTATTTCTTAGCTGAGAAGAAATTTAATTGACAGTTGCAAGGTCGGTATCATTGCAGTCTTGCTGCTTAAACGCTTCATTCCTCCTGGAAACAGTTTGTGTTTTGCTTAGGCCGTAGCTGATCCTGCTGACGCTGGAGGTGCAGGGAATGTTTATTGCTTGCTTAGCCTTGAATAGTGTCATTGGCAAAGGTCTTACTCAATGCCAGACATTACAGTCACTCCTGAGCTGTTAGTGAGATAAACTGCAGAGTGTCATCATGGTTGAAGGATACGCTTTGCTTCATTTATCTCTCTCACATACATCACCTGGCTTCAGACACAGCAATAGAGTTAAGGAAAAAAATGTTATTTGGATTAGAAAAATAAATTCCATAAGTGTTTCAATAAATAATAGCTTAATAATTTTCCATGACATATGGAAACTGAATAGCTGCAAATCTTAAAATGTTTATTTAATTCAGACCTGTTACTGCAAAGCATTTCTGTGTGTCACCAATGGGAAAAAAAGACTATGTAAATAAAAAAACATGAATTAAAAGTGCACATAATATATTTGTCTTACACTGTTATAAAGTAGTTCTAGTAGGTAGACTAGACATCACTTCTCAGTGGAGGAGAAGATCATGAAAACATTACAGATATGTGTGAATTTTATTTTAATCTGATTGACTGGTTTCTAAATATACTTAACATACATAAACATACCGTGCGATTTTAATCCTTTTATAATGATTAATGATTTAATTTAATACTTTTATTTCTACAATAATCTAAGGTCGGTAATAGAGATGTAACAGTATGAAAATTTGTTATCACGATTATAGTGACCTAAATTATCATGGTTATCAGTATTATCACGTTATTGTTAAAATGTGCTGGAAATGTTCAGAAAGTACTGTCAGATAAATCATTTCACCAAGTTTTGTCAACATACAATAAATAACATTACTTTTTGTTTTTATAAACACTAAAACAATAACATTAATGATGTCTGGATTTTAAATGACAACATGACTGACAACAGTTTATCGAACAGTATGTATGAAATGTTCAAATAAAGCTTTGAAAAAGTTTTATAAAATAGTAAACCTCACATTTCAGCCTTTAAATAAAGAAAAAGGTTGTCAAAATGATAACTGATTAATAAATCATATGTATGTAAATGTAAATATGTAATATATAAGAGAAAGAAATCAATTTAGCTCAAAGGGAATTATTTATGATTTTATAGGGAATTTGAACAGAATCACTGTTTTACAGCTGATCGCTGAATCGGCCTGCGATTCACTGAACGAGCCGTATAACATCAACTCTGCACTGGATATTAAAATCCAAAATATAGTGAAAACACTATTAATAAGCACAGTAGCAAGATCGGCAGATTAAGACATTAACTTGTAAGCACAAAACACAAGATACTTCTCTTTTCAATATAAATAAGACTTTATTTGTATAAACCTAAGACATGGAAACGCGCATGAACACACGCATTCACACATTCACACGGAAAGAGAGAAAGTGAGGAAAGAATGAGTTTAGAGAATGAAAATGTGAAATCCCAAGTTTACAGCAATATGTAATTGCATAGACCTGAACCATCAATCGCTTATTTAACCCTCGCATTGAGTTTATCAATGAGGCTAACATTTGTATTAAATGCACCAATTCAGTTAGAAGTCTGAAGGTTACTTGCGTTGCCTTTGTGTTAAGGGATTCCCTTTGTCGTTGTCTTTGCAGAAAAGGGTTTTCCCAAGTTTGCTGATTTGGTTGAGTTCAGTGGTCTTTCGTAGTGACGTCTTGGGCGTGGCTCTTGATGCGGAGTTGGTCTGGTTGAAGTTTGTGCGGGTGCAGTCAGAGCTGGACTTTGCGGGCAAACTTAACGAAACTCGAAAAGAAAAGAAATTAAAAGAAAGAAAGCATGTAACGAGACTAGGTGGTTTTTCTTCTCATTGTGTTGGCAGCTGGCACGTAGGCCAGAGTATGCTCAGAGAGCAGCATCAAAACGCGGTGGCGAAAGAGAAGAAGGGATCTGAGAAGCAGAGGAAGAAAGCCAAGAGCAGCAAAACCAAAAGCCCAATTTGATGGTGTCCTGAGTATTTAAACTCGGCTTTCAGACCATCCTATCTGGACGTCTTGACCAATTAGAAATGATTTTAGCTTAGGGGTGTTGCTCTGTTTCTTCCCCATCATAAATCCTGTATCAGTCACATGGTCTGAATTTTCCCACTCTTGTAAAGTATAATTTTGGACATGACTTCTATAACAAGACTATGATACATTTAACAAAGAATTGATTGGAAGAAACATTTAAAGCATGATTTTTCAAACTCATACATACCAAGCATGAATATTAACTCTTAAGCTATTCCCTAGTTATTAAAAGACATACATAATATGTGATTAAAACATGATAGTTAATTGTGTGGGTTATATACATGATATGGGGTTATGCACAAACATAAGTCTCATAATTCCTTTTAAGATGATTTTGATGCATCTATATGTGAAAAGGCAGTTTCTGTACCGTTCTGTGAACATAAGGACATGTTCTGTGAAGACTAGAGAGGTTAAAAGGTCTCCTAAGGAATTTCAGTCTCCGTCTGTCTTCTATGTGGAGAGCTGGGGTGACCCACCCAATGAAGTCTCTAGCTCGTGATTTCGATCACAGATTTACATGTGACGGCCATCTCTTTGACCATCAGTCCTGATTACTTGCCCCTAATTTGACAGTCTCCTTCCTGAATTGGAATTATCAATGTGTTCTTTTGTTTGAATGTTGCAAGCTGTTCTGTGAAAGAGGCTTGTTGGTTTGCTCCAGACTCAAGGCGCCAGGGTACCGTGGACAGATTTATGACGGACATCCTGTTGTCTCTGGATGGGCCTCTTTGTGGAATTTGGCTCTTTTGGTGGTTCTAACACCAATCTGATCGAATCTTTAATGGTCTGATTCTCTCTGATATCCTACATGTATTAGGGGTGTCACCGAATAGTTGACGTTTCGATGATTCGAGGAGCCTGATTCGACTCCCAATCTCACAGTCGAATATTCGCGGGGTGTTATGATCATGCCATTTTGGCTATATGGGGGTGCTCAGTGTCTGATTTCACATAGAAATACCGGTTTTCTCCCAATAAGTTAATATACAGCCTATTATGATAATGCTGTAAATAAGAATCTTAAATGAAAGAAGCTTTAAATAAATATTTTAACGTGCGTGAATAAATCCAATTTTCCCTATAGATTAAAGTTTCACTTTCTAATCCATCACCGACAGAGGAGTATCTTGGCGGCAGGGATTTAAAACTTTAACAAGACTCAAACTGACACAGGCAGAGTGAAAGACTTCGATCAGGTAGGGTGGAACAAGTGATTTCAAAATGTTCAGTCTGTTTATTTATATCGTGTATATATTATTTATCTCGCATAAGATGCATTTGTGTGAGTTACGCTACAGTAAAGTGCTTCATTGTAGTACTATACAGTGACTATCTCTTCAGCGCGCGGTGCGAGCAGGACAACAATGCAGAATATTAATAACTATGACTGGCACTGTCATATACATAACATTATAATGAGAACACTATTATAATAAAACGCTGTGATTTTTATTTATTTATTTATTTATTTTTTAGTGTTTAGTTGTGTTTCTGCATGTTATTGCGTGAAGAATGCATCCACAAAAGGAGTTCATTCAGAGCCGTGCAGACGCGTTCATGTGCATTCAGGGCATTTTGTGCAGATAGCCTGTAAGTCGTAATATTAATGTTATGTTATATAAATAACAAAGCGTATTCTATGTGAGATAAATGAGTTAAATCCCATTGATTAAAAACCTTCAGCGTGCGCAGCTCAAAACAAATGCAGAACGTTATAACTACGATCATATACATAACGTTATAATGAGAGCACTATTGTAAAAAAAAAAAAAAAAAAAAAAAAAATGTTGTGAATTCTTAAGGGTTTCGCTGACGTTTAATGTTATCTTTTAATCAAAACATAAAACATTATTTACCCCGTTTGTATCTGCGAGGCGTCCGTTACACATTTTCCCTGTGTATTTATGACTGTCGAATGTCTGACTTGACTCTTGGTAATGTATTTTGGCCCCGCCCCCAAACATATGATTTGACTATCGGCATGATTCGAAAATTCCGATTCAACAATGAAAATCGTTAGTCGGGGACACCCCTAATATGTATTTTATCTGCTATATAAATAATACTAAATACCTTATCCGAATTGTTTAAATGTGTAGAATCCACATAAGCTTGTTTTTCATCAATCGGTCAAAATTTACAGCAGGGCCGTTTTTGGCCAGGCAAAAACTGCACACAGGCTGAATGATAAATGTAAGGGTGCTTTCACACCTGGCCCGTTGTTTCGGAACCTGGCGTGTTTCCCCCCTTAGCTCGGTTCGTTTGGGCATATGTGAACACGGCAATCGCGCTCGGATCCGTGCCAAAACAATCGGTCCGAGATCACCTGAATGAGGTGGTCTCGGCTCGATTGAAAACGAACTCTGGAGCGGTTCGGTTGTAGTGAGAAAGCAATCCGATCCAAAGGACCAACGAACCAGGCTATATCACACTGTATAATGGGTAATTACGTAAGTTCCGTGAAAAGCAGTGGGTGTGCACATCTTCGCCATTCAAAATCAAAGCGCGCCTTTTCATTTTATAATGCCGTCTTAATGCTCTTTGTAGTAGGTGCATTTTAACAATGTTTTGCCGACGAATCCTGGATTCCTGCTCAAAATGATAAATTAATAAATATATCGACAGCTACAAAAGACAAAAAAACAAAAAGCCCTCAAAGCTGTTGTCGTTCCATGCTGACGTACGTATATATGTGTGTGTGTGTGTGTGAGAGAGAGAGAGTTTGTTTGCCTCTCTTTCCAAAATGAATCATGTTTATTGTCATTCCAGCTCTGTGGACCAGTTTACTCGCACGTGACTTGTATTAACAATTTTGGTTCGTTTAGAAAACTTTGCCGTGTGAAAGCGAACCGCACCAACAATAAAAAGCAACATTGTAATAATTTTAATCCCTGTTTCGGAACAAAGCAATAGATCTACAGGTGTGAAAACACCCTAAGTCTCTGTAAATCCACTCTCTGACACTAGGCGGCACTTATGGAACAGCAACATTACAGCTGTTTCCCGCAACCTCCGTGGACAAAGCAACACTGCGATTAAGAACACTACTTTATTAGGTATTACATGGAAAACAATATGTCATCGAATCTTTTCTGAAGACAGTCAGGACCTTCAGAGATGCATTCTTATAATTAATTCATTCGTATATTAATTTGTATAATTCCCTTAGCACTCTTTTAAAACCTCCCAGCTTTTCTGCCATGTTTTCACACAAAATGAAAATACTCTGTGTGCTGTGCGCACATGAGACTGTTACTTAAAGGGTTACTCCACCCCAAAATAAAGCAATAAGCCCCGTGAAGCCGTGGTTTACAGTGAATTTATAACAGCTAAGGAGCGTTGTTCGTGCCTAAAACCCCCTTAGCTGTTATAAATTCACTGTAAACCACGGCTTCACAGGGCTTATTACTTTTATAAAACGGTTATTCCATATACTTAGTAAGGTTTCACAAAATAAAACTGAGCGCAAATTGCGTACGCTGTTCTATGTCAGCCGCACCACATGGATACGTTTCTATGTTTATTTACGCTTTGATTTGAATGAAAACAGCATGCGTAAACAACACTTGTCTTTATTTGTGGTCTGTTTTCAATGTCTTCTTTTCACACTCGTTTTTTCACACGTTTTCACTGTCAAACTAACACTGTCCACTGTTTTGTTTTCTACATTAGATGTGTCAAAGCAAATGCATGGCACAAATGTGCAGTCAACGCTGTTTAAATCTAAACTACAAGCTTTGTTTCTCATACTTCTGTGATTATTTATAACATACAACATTCTGTATGCTTGAGGCCATTTCTGGTCAGTGGGATTGCTAATCCGTTTCAATTTTGTGACTCTGTATGTCAAAGAGTAAATAAAAATAGCTGAATTGTTGTTATTTGTGAATAAATGGTTGTTAGAATCAAGATCCTTTAATGGTTAATCATGCAGCTGCCTCCTTTCAAATGTTCAGAATAGGGAAGTTATGGGTAGGGAAGTACAGCACCCTTTTCTTATTCACAGTATTTGTATTTGCATGATGCAAAATTAGAATGCATGTAATATCTCAATTTTAAATATACAATAACATTGTCATTATGTCTTCAATCTCTTACTTTTATTGAGCATCTCTAAAAATGAATAAATAAATACATCTAAAAATACAAAATTGTTTTTTTTTTTCTTTTTGCTTGCTTTACTACATGTAGTGCCCCCGATCTCTCTTTACCTGATGTTTATTGTAAAAAAAAAAAAAAGTACTTAAAACTTACGTTCATCCATCCATAATATTCTTTTCTAACCATTTACTATCCAATGTCATTTTGCCCCTTCTGCCCTTTTCATCTTATTCGCCGTGCCAGGTGTGAATTTTCTTTGAGAAGCGTATATTTTCCCCCTAAACAAAAATGCCTTGGTGATTCCAGTCATTTGTTTTTTCCTGACTAAAGTAGGTAGAAGCTGTACTTCTATGCATGAATAGAAAAAACTCCCAGTGGCAACGATGGCTGCCAAGTGAACAGACTTGTTTCTAATAAGAAGTTCAGTCTTGTCCTTGCGGTGTGTATCAAAGTCTCTGAGACCATGTTGATCAAACACCAGTGGTCATCGTGTGTCTTGTGTCCAGTCGTGTTGCTGCAGAAGTGCTGTAAATTCAAGCTCTATTTGATGTTAACTCATTGTGCAGGTTAAAGGCAATATGGAACACCATTACACTATCAATGAGAAAAACTTTTATTCAGTTAACTTGTTTGGAGATTTTTAACAGAGTTAAGCCAAATACAGTTTTAGAGTTTTTACATAGACTGTATAAAAACATGGATGTAATGTCCGTGACGTCACCCGTAGGTTTCTGAAGAGCGTTTTTGAAGCTCAAAGTAGGTGGAGCCGGCCGTCACCATCTTGGCAGTGTGTCATTGTGCGTCACCAAAGTCCCTTTTAAGGAAAGTCCGTTCACTCGGTCGCCATATTTGCAATGCCTCCGGGCAGCTCAAACAAGACCAAGTCCTATCTAAATGAATGGGGGAATCCTGAAATCTCAAAAACAGCTCACTGAACTCACGATTAAATTACATATTTCAAATCCGCAACAAAATCTGAAATGAACTGCCCCATGAATGTTGTTTCTTATGGTCAAATAGCATTTAAAAAGCTTATTTTTCAGGCTAGACCAGCCAATGCGCATGCGTAGTTCCAACGTGCTTATGACTGTGCAATGTGCGCATGAGCACCGGCTGCTCTAGCCTCCAGTTTCTATGGGAACCGGAGCTTCTAACGGCCGCTGTAGTGACGCAATGAATTTACCAATCAGCGATTGTCTCTTTCATTTAGAAGGCGGGACTATCCCGCAATATTGCACGTTGCAGTTTCTCCCATTCATAAGTATAGGAGTGAACCGTCTTTGTATTTCTATAGTCTTTGGCGTCACTCCCGGATAATCGAAATTGGGCAAAGAGGCGGGAGCTGGTTGCTGAAACTACGCCCATCTAGCTCGACGGTGGCGACAGAAGCGGCAATCCACCTGTCACTCAAGTGGCCACGTCCTTAATTATGCAGAACTTTAAGGCTTAATATAATTTAAATGGATGAGTTCTAAAAAAAATTCACCCACCTCACAGTTGTCATGAAGGGCAAAATTAACTAATATAGTCCAAAACCACTTTTTGTACCAGGCTGTAAACATATTTTTTTTTCTGCTGTAGAGTTGGGCATTTTAACATGGGAGGTCTATGGGACTGACTCCCTTTTGGAGCCAGACTCTAGCGGCCAGTCGATGAGTTGCAGTTTTAGTCACTTCCGTGTTGGTTTCACGAGAGAGAGCGGGAGGTTGCCGCTTGAGTTTTTAGTGAAAATAAATTGTAAAAACATGATATAATTCTGCCGTAAATATTCTCGCCATAAAAACAGCCACAGAAGCTGAACAAGAACAAACAAACACTACCAATGAGAAAGCTAAACATCACTAATTTTGAAGGGTTATTTTAACATTAGGGTTAACATTAACATTATTATTATTAACTAGTTTCATCACTATGGAAGCTTGTTTCTGCCACGAAAAAAGTAATTGTAACTTTTTATCTCACAATTGATTTTTTTTTTCTTGCAATTCTATGAAAAATGTCAGCATTTCAAGATATAAACTCACAATTGTGATATGAAGAGTTCATATGCACAAGCCTCTAAGTGCCGTCTGAAATTTTTCTTCTAAAATTAGCTTTTTTTTTTTTCAGGTTCCTATATTTATGTTTAGTTATTTCACTTTAATTGAATAGAAAAGGACCTATACTTTGCCATTAGAGTAAAATTACTGAAGCTATACATAGGAGCCTGATAAAAATGCTCATTTTAGATGAAAATTTCAGACGGCACTTAGAGCCTTTTGCATTTTAACTCTTCATATGTAAACTTGCAATTCTTGTCACAGCGCGGTAAGGGAGCACACTGTGTAAACAGGGATCTGGGTCCAAACGCAGGTCTTTATTAACTTAAAGGCAGACAAAGTAGAAATCAAAACGGAAACAAACATGGATATCAGAATCTGAAAACAGGCTCAAAACAGAAACAGAGATATGACACAAATATGGACACTTAGTGCTTGCATCAGTCCACATATAAACAACTAATAATCCAGCCCAGAGAGGTGTGGGGAAGGAGTATAAATAGCCATCAGGATGGGCAACAGCTGTGTGTGTGTGAGTAGGTGAACAGGTGTATGGATTTAAGGTAAAGGAGTCTGGGAGGATGGGAGATGGTGACCTCTGATGGTGAGAGGGAGAAACACAGGGCCCGGACCCCTGACAGGACCCCTCCTCTAAGGAACGACTTCCAGACGTTCCCGAGTGCCCAACCAGGCGGTCGGGAGAGCGGGGACGGAGTAGGGGGAGGGATGGGGGGCCCAAGTCCATGTGCTAGAGGGAGACCTGGGGACTGAGGCAGAGCCGGCGGGATGGGGACCCAGGGCAGAACCAGCGGCCACCACAGCAGTGTGAGTGGAGCTGCCACCTTGGAACGGACGATGGCAGGCTCCGCTGCCTCGGGGGAACTGTGAGCGGACACCACCGCCTCGGGGGAACTGTGAGCGGACACTGCCGCCTCGGGGGAACTGTGAGTGGACACCACCGCCTTGGGGGAACTATGAGCGTACACCGCCGCCTCGGGAGCTTAGTGAGCGGACTCCACCGCCTCGGGAGCTTTGTGAGCGGGAACTGCCGCCTCGGGAGCTTTGTGAGTGGACTCCACCGCCTCGGGAGCTTTGTGAGTGGACTCCACCGCCTCGGGAGCTTTGTGAGTGGGAACTGCCGCCTCGGGAGCTTTGTGAGTGGACTCCACTGCCTCGGGAGCTTTGTGAGCGGACTCTGCCGCCTCGGGAGCTTTGTGAGCAGACTCCGCCGCCTCGGGAGCTTTGTGAGCAGACTCCATTGCCTCAGGAGCTCTGTGAGCGGACTCCGCTGCCTTGGGAGCTTTGTGAGTGGACTCCACCACCTCGGGAGCTTTGTGAGTGGACTCCACCACCTCGGGAGCTCTGTGAGCGAACTCCACCGCCTCAGGAGCTTTGTGAGCGGGAACTGCCGCCTCGGGAGCTCTGTGAGCGGACTCCGCCGCCTTGGGAGCTTTGTGAGTGGACTCCACCACCTCGGGAGCTTTGTGAGTGGACTCTGCCGCCTCGGGAGCTCTGTGAGCGAACTCCACCGCCTCAGGAGCTCTGTGAGCGGGAACTGCCTTCTCAGGAGCTTTGTGAGTGGACTCCGCCGCCTCGGGAGCTTTGTGAGCGGGAACTGCTGCCTCGGGAGGAACGCGAGCCGACAACGCCGCTCGCACTGACCTCAGCGGAGGATGCTGCACACTGTGTATCACCACGGGATGGCCCAGGAATGGGCATGAGGTTCTGGGAACGGCTGAAGAGAACGGTGAACGTGCTCTGCAGCGAACTCCACCCTGAAGGATGAGCCTCTCAAGTACAGAGCCCGATTGATATATTTCTCCAGTGACTCCTCAGGGTGCCAATAAGGCATAAGGGACTTGAAGGGCTCGGCTAGGCCTCCCCAGAAAAAGACCATGAGGCAGGTCTTCTCCGTAGCCGACTGGCGAGCCACTCCCACGGAATCCCTGGCGTAATCCTCAATGCTCCGGTCTCCCTGGCGGACATTGAGGAACTTCCCTGCTGGACCCATGTTCGGCTGGATTATTCTGTCACGGCGCGGTAAGGGAACACACCGTGTAAACAGGGGTCTGGGTCCAAACGCAGGTCTTTATTAACTTAAAGGCAGACAAAGTAGAGACCAAAACGGAAACAAACACAGATATCAGAATCTGAAAACAGGCTCAAAACAGAAACGGGGATATGACACAAATACGGCAATTTAGTGCTTGCATCAGTCCACACATAAACAACTAATAATTCAGCCCAGAGAGGTGTGGGGAAGGAGTATAAATAGCCATCAGAATGGGCAACAGCTGTGTGTGTGTGTGAGTAGGTGAACAGGTGTGTGGAGTTAAGGTAAAGGAGTCTGGGAGGATGGGAGATAGCGACCTCTGGTGGTGAGAGGGAGAAACACAGGGCCTGGACCCCTGACAATTCTCAGAAGAAAAGTCAGAATTGTGAGACGAAGTTGCAATTACCATTTTATTTTGTATTCTGTGGAGGAAAAAAAATCTTCAGAGAGAAAATTCCAAATTGCGAGATTTAAATTCAAAATTCTGGAAAAAAAAAAAGTCAGTGTTATGAGATAAACAAACAATTTCCGTATTTATTTGTTTATTTATTTATTTTCGGTGGCAGAAATGGGTTTACATAAAAGCTTAAAGTTCGTTTTTTTATTTTTATTTATTTATTTATCCCCCCAATAATAACTGCAATAATAATGTAAATTGCATATTTTTGTAGCTTTTATTTGTTACCACAAACTGTTGTTAATGTATTTATTTGTTTGTTTTTCCATTTATTTCTGCCTGTTTGGCTGATTCAGGCTGATCTGCAGACTTATGGATATTATTGCACTGACAGAATGATAGCATAAGCGTAAGCACAGTCTACTGGTGCGACTGGCTCTTCTCATGTCAAACTTTGCCTAATTCTATGAGAATTCAAACTCAAAGGAGGCAAAAAATACACTGCCTTCTTCATAAACTTTATCCAGTGATGTATGTATTGTAGGGATGATACAGTGTATTTTAGTGATGTTATTGTAATATCTTGTCTGTTGATATAAAATTAGGGAATATCAAAATTCTTTTATAAACAAAATAAATCAATTTCCCTTTTTCGTCTCATGAGCCTGACAGCTGGTAGGCTGCTGCTTTCAAAGATGTCTATTTACACCATGTTTTTGCAGCATTGAGCATTGTATTCAATCACAGGCATGAATGGATCTGTGCATTAAGTCTTAAGAATGTAAATGCAAACTAATAGACCTTTATTACATTAAGTGTGTCGTCATATCCAGCCTAATAATCAGCATAATCAGATTTCCGCTTGCATTATTTTCAACTGAAGGTCACCAGTCAGTAAATTAAACTTAGTTTGAACTTGACTGCTTTTTAATGTGATATAGTGTTTGTGTTCTTTTCTTGCATTTCTTGTATATAAAGATAGACAGACTCTGAAGTATTGTGCATATACATACAGTATGTATGTGTCTGAAAATAGAATGTGAGTGTATGATGCCTAATTTTTAAAAAAATCTGTTTAGATTTGAAAAATCGTGTAGTGTATTTATCTTAAATTCCTTGAATTTAAAACATCTGTTGAATTATTACTTTATGACTTTTACTGACATAATGAATCTTTCTAAATCTAAATGATTGTGCTTTTGTCCCTAGTTTACCACATATACTGTATATGTGAAATGTGTAATAAGCCTATAAATCAAGCTGATTGTGGCTTGGTGTCTTCCAGATATCCGCACTCATCAGTCCAGCCCCTAATGTTGCATAACAACTGCTTGTTGTCTATTGTCTTACAATTAGTGACGAAAGCAAAAATTGAATTTGGATCTGTGTGTCTGTAAAGAATAGCTGACCATTTGTTGAATATAAAACCAAGAAAAGCTCTTTCATTTTTTATGAAGAATGAAAAGCATGCAGTCACCTGTTAAAGTGCTGTTCGACATTTTTAATCGACTATGACTTCGATTCTGTTGATTCCAAAACATTTAATTGATTCCAAGAAAAGCTTCCAAGCAAGACCATAAGAAATATAACCTTAAAGTCAGCTTGAAATGAAAATTCACTCTATCCTTTAATAAATGCATTTTTTAGATTACTGCGAACAATTCATTCATGCATGTTTCTTTTTATAACTTAGTAATATTTAAGCAAAATGTTGTGTTTTATGTTTTAAGTGCAACGCCCAGATCTCAAAATCCATTCAACAACCGATGGATAGATGGATTTAGAGAAATATAGCATTACATCACTGTCTCAGCAATAGATCCTCCGCAGTGAATGGGTGCCGTCAGAATGAGAGTCCAAACAGCTGATTAAAAACACCACAATAATCCACAATCCAAACCACTCCAGTCCATCAGTTAATGTCTTGAGAAGACAAAAGCTGAAACAAATCCATCAAGATGTTTTTAAAATCCGAGTCCATAATCTATAATGACGCTTCCTCCAGTGAAAAAGTCTATCTCCTCTTGTCTCTCACGTCAAAATCCACCAACATATTTGTTTAGAGCTGTTTTGGCTTGTAAACGCGGCTTGATCTGTGCAGATTTCTCTCCTGATTCAGAGCAGACCACTTTTTCACTGGAGGAAGCGTTTTTATGGATTATGGACTCGTATTTGAGTTAAAAACGTCTTGATGGATTTGTTTCAGCTTTTGTCTTCTCAAGACATTAACTGATGGACTGGAGTGGTGTGGATTATTGTGATGTTTTTTATCAGATGTTTGGACTCTCATTCTGACGGCACCCATTCACTGCAGAGCATCCATTGCTGAGACAGTGATGCAATGACACATTTCTCCAAATCTGATGAAGAAACAAACTCCTCTACATCTTAGATGTCCTGAGGGTGAGCACATTTTAGCTAATTTTAATTTTTAGCTGCACTAATCCTTTAAAGAAGAGATGAGTTATATTACAGTCACACAGTTGTTCTTTTGTCTCAAGAGCTGGGCTGTTAGAAATGGCTTCACTCTCTCTCCGTTATGTTTAAAGTTGTGCTTATGAAAGTATACACATCTTTTCAAATCCTCATGTCAATGGAGTTTGTATCTGGTGAGGCCAGCCAAGTCTTTCTCTGAGCTGCGCCAAAGGTGGAAAGTTGAGGCGCAGTACAAGCCCTCCATTATGTTCAGCCTATTTTCTCTCTCCCTCCCCATTTATGTGGAAACCATTTCCAATTTGTCTCGCTGCTCTCGATGCCTGGCCTGTCACAGGAGGATCCTTTTATGATAGATGTGGTTGCCACGGCGACCCCGCTCTCCAAAGGGAGGGGCCAGACCTCAGTCATTCGCGTCTTCAAAACCAGCGTCGCTTTCTTAAGAAACTGTTGCTAAAGGACCGTTCTGTTTTTTTTTTTTTTTTTTTTTTTTTTTTTTCCTCTGGAATCATGAGAGGATGAAGGACCTTCCTCAAGCTTTCTGTTTGTTTACATCTGTTTTTGACGTGGGAGTCCTGCTGTGTGGCCTCCAGATGTTGCCTTTGTACGTGTTTGAGAGCGTAGGGAACTGACATGATGCTTCACCATCTCAATAGTCATCTGCTGACTGTTTCTGATGGAGGAGGGACGCCGTAAAAGCCTTTGCTTTCCTCTGGAATCGACTCTTTCACATACAATCACATTCAAGCTCTCCTTCAGGTCCTCTTTAGGGTTTCTGGACTCTGCGTGTCAGTTCTCTTGAATGACGGATGGTTTTTCTTACCTATGGCGTTGCCTAGTTAACGGATTGTCTCTGCTGTGACGGGTTTGTCTTGGCGTCTTCATTCTTGGACGTGTTTCTTATGATCATGGGCTGTGTGTTCTCTTTACCGGAGGACCGGCTGGTCGCCATCGATAGGTGAGTGTTTGCTGAAATAGTCCCTCTGGCTCTCATTTTCAGTTCTGGTCTGAGTATGATCATTCAGATGGTTCACATCATCATGAACTGAACTGAGTGAGTCAGATGAGACAGACGTGCAGAATGTGCTGTGCTCCCGCAGGATTGAGAAACACAGAGTACCAGTGAAAAACTGTGGGAAGCTAACATGGGAAATCATTTTTTTGCAGTGGTTTTGTGTCTTGTTTGGTCACAGTTTGTTCAAGTACACAATAAAAACCATTATTACTACATTTTTCAAAAGCAGCTTGGTTGAATGAACTATTTTTATTATAAAACAAGCTTTGATTGTATAACTTAACATCATTGCTCCATAGATAAACATTTAGCCTGCATCGTATTTGATGGCCACAAGTGCTGATGATTTTCTTTCAGCATTAATGAAAGACTAATAAACATTCTCTTGTTGAATGGACAGTAGTATCCTTAAAACACTGGTGTTTCCCATTTAAAAACTTGAGTTCAGCAGCAGTTTTCACTCATTAAACCACACTATTCACATCCTTGTGCAATAGTTGGCCGTGAGCCCAGAGTTTTTACACAGTGAAAAGTCTCTCACGCTTGTTCTATTCACTGAACTCTCTTGAACTCTTGAACAATTGTGTTTTAACGTGTGTGTGTGTGAGAGAGAGAGAGAGAGTGAGTGAGTGAGTTGATGTAAAGATGGAGGCAAATTTTTCCAGATGAAAGTGAAGGATTGCAAACTCTGGTAACACTTAAGTGTAAGGATCAATTCTCACTATTAACTAGTTGCTTATTAGCATGCCTATTAATAACATATTGTCTGTTAGTACTTATAAAGCACACATTCTGCATGACCATATTCTACATCTCTAATCCTACGCAATACCTAAACTTAACAACTACCTTACTAACTATTAATAAGCAACAAATTAGCAGTTTATTGAGGCAAAAGTCATAGTTAATGGTTTGTTAATGGTGAGAATTTGACCTTAAAGTGAAGTGTGACCCAAACTTCTCACAAAGTGCTTTGTTCTTGAATCTCAATGTGAAGGTGCATAAGAGCTGCTTGAGTGCTTATATACGTTATTACCCTGAAATTACTATTATTTTTCTGTATTATTCTTTAACATTTATTACCTTTTGCATAATCCTTTTATAAGTTATTTTACAATAATTTTAGCAAATTCTTTCATATGTTTTACATTTATAGATCAACATTCAGATGAAAGTTTGTGGTAAAACAAATATTTTTTTTTTTCTTATTAACAACAGCATTAAAAGAAAACCAACAAACAGATTAAATTAATACAATTCTCAGTTTTCCATGCCCATATGGCAAAAAAATCTTTAGAAATAGTCAATGTAAAAACAGTCATGCTATACAGGTGAGCTCATTAATGCGGCTGCTAGAAGTGCTGATGTAGCTGCAGATGTGATGTTTCTCTGGATATTGGTGCTTCACACTAATGTCAGTGCTATACAAATTACAGCATTTTTCCTCAGACAATGAACAGTCAATCAGATTTTGCAGCTGGGGCCAGTGCATCGTTACAAATTGAATTATCATCACAAATGAAATAATCAGCATAACAATTTAAGCAAGAATAATTTTTTCCCTACATGACTGGACAACTAGGAGAACATGTCACAAATTTCTCACTAATTTCTTTGATTAGTGAATGAAATAGATGATTTCTTCATTTTAAAGGTGACATATCATGAAAATATGACTTTATCTGTGTTTAAGCGCTATAATTTGGTTCCTGGTGCGTTTACCAACCCAGAAAATGTGAAAAAAAAAAACAACTCAGTAATTTTTTTTTTTTTTTTTTGGGAAGCATTTCTCTGCAAGATTGTGAAAAAGCGAGCGCGAGAAAGGGGATCTTATTATAATATTACAGCCCCTTAATCTGCAAGTTTGCACCCACGGCGACACCATTGTGTTTTCACAAGAGACAACGGTGTACCGGTTCTAACGACATGGCGAAAGTTAGCGCAAAGCATGCTAACTCTTTGGCTGCACTGACGAGGAGACGAGAGGAATGGATTTATTGATTTATTTACTGTATATTACGCTGCTGCCACACAGATGTAATATAAACGTGTGATTTCTTTCCCAGCTGTTTATCTTCACAGACATAACCGACTGTTTTTGTAACTCGTGTGTTTTAACATAACCTTGTGTGTATTTGACAGTTTAAGCGCAATAAGATATGAAAGAGAACTTAGTTTAGTACTCACATGCTGTGTGACAGCCGCTTTCTGAGCGTGTGCTTCAGATGTGCGCACTCACAAACTTTATATCTGAAGTTTACAGTGATATGGCTTTAAAACGCATGATTTCAGCACAATAGACATTATAATCAAAACTAAACAGATGTATTTTATCAGAGTATCTGAGGTACGAGCTGTAAATGCACAGCCCTGTTCTGGAAAAGGGTGCAGGGAGCATTTGCATTTGAAGATACATGCATGAAAACAGCCTGTTTCTACTCAAAATAGGCATTTTCAAAATGATATAATAAATGATCTGTGGGGTATTTTGAGCTGAAACTTCACAGACACATTCTGGGAACACCTGAGACTTACATTACATTAAAAGGGGCATAATAGGTCTCCTTTAAGTCTCCTCCATTTAAACTCAGGTGTAAATGACAATAATTCCTACATGAATGTGCTTTTTGTCTCATTGTTAGTTAATGCTGGCAACAACATGAAGCCTTTAACAGCTGCCGCAGGACTGATCTATTGAGAAGAGCTACAGATGCAGTGTTTTACACTGATTTTTTAAGAAGTGCTTGAAACTTCAGTTTTTGTTCCATTATTTTTTCATCCATATTTGTTTACATGATCATTTATGATGTAATTATTAGTAACCCAATTTGATGTATGACCTCTGTTGATCTGTGTTTTGTAGGCCTCAAACAACCAGAGAAACGAGTTTTATTGACAAAATGAAGAAAACAGTAAGAAATTTTTACCCTTCTCCAGTAGAGGTTGATATATTAAAATGATCAAACGAAACTGGCCATTAAACATATTTTTTTTTAGGCAATCAAATGGTAAAATATTGTTTCTGAAATTGTTTCTGTCTGTTTGTTTAGTTTTTCAAAGTAAGCCAAAATTGTGTTGTTTTTAGACTTGAAGTCAATGAAGTACTAATTATGTTACAGTTTCCTTGGTTGAATGCAAGTTAACTGACTGAATCTTTTGGAACAGTCATTTGTGTACATAAAGTAATGACTTTAATATTTCCCTCTAGGGCAAGAACATCGTGGTGTTTTACGGCTCACAGACGGGCACGGCTGAAGAGTTTGCCAACAGACTTGCAAAAGATGCTCATCGTTACGGCATGAAGGGAATGGTAGCGGATCCAGAGGAATATGACTTGGTAATACATGTGATGGGATGAAAACTGGCTCTTTATTCCTCTCCCATTTGTGTTTGTTCACACACACATTTATTTGCAGAGTGAGCTTTCGCGTCTGACTGAGATTGAGAACTCGATAGCGATCTTCTGCATGGCCACGTATGGAGAGGGCGACCCGACTGATAACGCTCAGGACTTCTATGACTGGTTACAGGAGGCCGATGCCAAATTCAGTGGAGTTAAATATACAGTGAGTTCCTCATCACAGCAATTACATAATTTTAGTAAGGATAAAATTTCCTGAACTCACTCTAAGGCCATCCAAGATGTGGATGAGTTTGTTTCTTCGTCAGATTTGGAGAAATGTGTCATTCCATTACTTGCTCACCCATGGATCCTCAGCAGTGAATGGGTGCCGTCAGAATGAGAGTCCAAACAGCTGATAAAAACATCACAATAATCCACATGTTATCCACACCACTCCAGTCCATCAGTTAACATCTTGAGAACCCTAGTGAAAAATAAATATACTAAAATGTATTTGAAATGCATTTATTTCATGCTACAAATACATTTACATATTTATGTACTTAATAAAAATACCCTGCGATTTTACTTTTAGCATACTAAACTGGCATACTTAAAATCTTCTAAATTGGAACAACTAATTTTGTACTTAACACACTTTAATTGTGTGAAAGTAGTGCTGAAGTCCAACTAAAGATATTCTGAAGTATATTTGATTGTGCTAAAGTGGAACTATTGCAAGTATACTTCAGGTACACTTTAAATATCTTGCATTTAAAGGCCGATATTACTCAAAGATCATACAATCTTCATCAGTAGTGACATTAAAACACATTTTAGGCTTAATATTAAGAAATGTGCATTGTGCACAAGTAGTACTCCAAATAAAATTTAATTGTAATTTTTGTATCAGTAAGCCTCAAGCGATATGTCAGTAAATATGTTACTAGATTTGAACTGTGCTTAGTATGAAATAAATGAAGTAAATGCAAGCTGCATATTTTTTTTTAAACTTCAAACTGTTGCTTTCGGCTAAAAATTAGTCTATAATTCATAATTGTGCTTTCTTTTTCACTGCAGGAAGCGTTATTATTGATTATGGACTTGTATTTTAGCCAGAAGTGATGGTTTAAAGTTAAAACGCATTACTGATGGAATGGTTTCTTACTAACAAGCTTTTGGCTTTATAAGACATTAATTACTGGACTGGACTGGAGTGGTGCGGATTACTTGTGGGTTATTGTGATGTTTTTATCAGCTGTTTGGACTCTCATTCTGACGGCACCCATTCACTGCAGAGGATCCATGGGTGAGCAAGTGATGCAATGCTACATTTCTCCAAATCTGATGAAGAAACAAACTCATCTACATCTTGGATGGCCTGAGGGTCAGTAAAAGTTCAGCAAATTTTAATTTTTGGGACTTTTCATTTAAGCAGTTGTCAAAGCACTTTGTGAGGTTTTTAGACTTTACCAAATACTCCAGAAACAATGTGTTTCTAATACATTAGGTGCTTTCCGGCATATGCTTGTTTGAGCAAACTAAACCCATGACACAGTGCAGCAGAGCAGAAGTGAATCTGGGGAATGCTGTGTCATACTTCCACCAGCCAAAGTCTCAGACAGCTTTCTCAACATATACTACACAGACATTGTGCAGAGTTCAGTGACTCGACAGAATCAGCGGTTTAAAGAACAATGAACCCACAGATTTAGCAGAAGCACTCATTACAGATATGACTGAGTAACTTCTGCATAAATGGATTTAAAGGAATAGTGCATCCAAAATTAAAATTCTTTCATTATTTACTCACCGTCATATAATTCCAAGAACCATATGCTGCTATTTTCTCTGTTGAATACAGAAGGTGAATTTTTGGCAAATTTTCATGTAGCACTTTTCATATACCAAACGTTTATGCTCTGTCAAACTCACCATAGCGCTGAAACTGTAGTCCACATGCCTTAGAATTCTTGAATCTGAATGTATCTCAAAGTGTGTATTTTGGATGAAATAGTGCATTAGATGAAATAAATGTTTAGATGTTGAGTTGTTTGGGATAATAGTGTAATATTTTATAAGTATATTATTTTTCTAGTATCTAGTGACAAAACTGAGTTTTGTCTAAGTTCAGTATTGCTGAGAGTTGGTACAACTAAAAAAGTAAATAATATACATTATAATTAATATCAATATATAATTTTGACATCAATATATGATACATAGATATTTAATATAACAGTATCAAAATATAAAACTGCATTGTGCTCAAAAACATCTTTTAAATTAATTTTAGAGAAAAATATTTTTTAGTTTTAAAGAGTGAAAGAGTCCTGACAGATGTGTGCCAGATAGCAAAAAACAGATTTAAAGAAACACCAAATTAAAAAGTTTAGTTTAATTCTCTTCATCTTATTTTGTCAGTCTATGACATCCTTGATTTAATGTGTTGAATTAAATCTTTCTGACGGTTATTTTCTGCTAGTCAGGACTGTCATTGGCATACTATTATAGTTTTATCAATAATTTTGAATTAGTTTTTATTTTTAAAATTTCCATTTTCTTTTTAGTTACAATTTTAGTAGTTTTGTTTTTTTATTATTATTATTATTATTATTATTTATGTTTTTTTTTTGGTTTGTTTTATTTTTATTGTTTATTTTTGTTTGGTTTTGGTTTTAGTTAACTGTAATAAGCCCGGTCAGGACAGGTTAGCTTACACTACAAATGAAATCACATGGGTTTCTGCCTACTTCTGTATGTGGTTTCATGCCTTGGAGCACGTTTACACTTGTAATTAGCGCTGAACACTCATGATCTTAATACCAGGTGTAAATGGAGTCATGAATGTAATAAGTATACAGTATAGATATAGAACAGCAAATATTTATCTGTTTGTATAAGTTCTGAAATGTATTTTTAAGGTGTTTGCACTGGGCAATAAGACATATGAGCACTACAACGCCATGGGAAAGTATGTGGACAAGAGACTGGCTGAGCTGGGAGCACAGAGGATCTTTGACCTGGGAATGGGAGACGATGATGGAAAGTGAGTGACGCTTTTAAACACTTCTGTCTGATTATAATGTGTCTGACCATAATCTAGTATCAAAGTGTATCTGCTGTTAGTATGCTTAAATACATTTTGAAGTATCTTTACATTTCCCAATTGGAAATACTCTGATAAAGTTTTACTTCACTGCATTGCAAGGCCAAATGCCTTCCTTCTTTTCCTGTTACATTTTGTGCTAAACAGGATATTTCTTGTTATTTTCAAGTTGAGAAGTAAATATCATGATAATAGTGTGATTTGTGAACATATCGTTCTTGTTCAGTTAAGCGGTTCATAAAGTAATCTGAATGATTTGTTCAGTAATCAAACTGATGGTGTTTCCTCAGGCATTTATTTAGGTATGGGGGAATTAAAATGCTATGTAATCGTCCATGTTTAGGGTAGCAAAAAAAGGGCTTAAGTTTTAAATGCATCTTTTCTGGAAAACCATTAACTAAATTATGCAAAGTAAAATAAGACCACCTGACTACATTTAAACGTGGCTTCACATGGTTGTACCACGTCTTTTCTTTTTTTTCTTGAAGTGAATTATGGGCTGCGAAGTGCATAAAACCATTTAAATTCAAGGGATATTTAGAAACAGAACATTCAAACTAGAAAGTTGGGCTACAGAACTGTTCATAATGCAGTGCAATGATTTCTTGTGCTTGTTTCTCTCTCAGTCTCGAGGAAGATTTCGTGTCTTGGAGAGAGCAGTTCTGGCCGGCTGTGTGTGAACACTTTGGAGTCGAAGCGACGGGTGAAGAATCCAGGTCTGAATGCTCAGTCGTCTCTTCCTCCTTTGTTAGCGGGTCACAGTGACCTGACCGGGGAACATGCCCTTCTCTGCTCATTAACACCACTCACAGGCCTTTTCAGACTGAAGCCCACTGCTGCACAGACTAACTGAAGAATAGGTGGTCAGAAAACTCTTGGTTTTGTGTGACACTGGGTTTGTTGTCTGTTTCTCAAACGTACTGTCTGTGTCTCTCAGTATCCGTCAGTATGAGCTGAAGGTACACAGCGATCTGAACATGAATAAGATCTTCACTGGAGAGCTGGGACGCCTCAAGAGCTTCGAGAACCAGAAGCCGTGAGTAAAGCACTTCATTCACTTTCTCAGACCGACAGCAGCTTCGTCTGAAGCCCCTCACACATTTACAAATCACTGTCTGACAGAATAAACACTTCAGCTGCACTTCATTTGATCGGACACAGATATAATGTTTAAGATACTTTATCTGCATCTAATATAGACTGTGATACAGTTCAGAAATGTTTTTATTAAGGGACAATATTGAAGCTGCTTTGACAGTCTGTATTGTAGAAATGATTTTTATAATATTATAATATATTTTTAAATACAATACGGACAAATGTTAGATAACAGATAAAAGGGAAAAAATGTGCAAAAAGTGCAGTTATTGCAACCACATTTATAAATGTCTGGGGTCAGTTTTTACACCAGACCTGGTTGATCTCTGACCCTGGTAGAGACTTCATGGTTTATCGTCTGTAATCCGTTGTCTTTTCTCACAGGCCCTTCGATTCGAAGAACCCTTTCCTGGCTCCAGTCACTGTGAACCGCAAGCTCAATAAGGCTGGAGACAGACACCTGATGCACCTGGAGCTGGACATCACAGGCTCCAAAATCAGGTAACATACATCAGGACCATAACCACTATACACACTAAGAGAGACAGGCTCCCCCAATAATTAGAAATCACCAAATACTCCCCCTAATATTTGATTTTCATGATGCTGCTCTGATGAAATCCATTACACACTGCTCTCTGTGTTGTTATAGGAAAACGTTAAATTATAGGATAAAGTTATATATATATATATTTGTTTTGGTTGCCTTTAGCAGTCTAACAATGCTCATCAATGTCAAAATAATAAAAAATATTAATATTTACAACTGTACAGGGTTAAACTTTATTTTAAGGTGTCCTTGTTACAGTGTAATTATATTGAAGTACAGAGAAAAAATAATTAACTGCATGTAGCTACCGTATGGTTAGATTGGGATAAGGGATTGGTTTAAGGTTAGTTGCATGTAATTATGCATAATATATTGTTATTACTATAAAATAAATTGTTACCCTGTTTTGCACTTAAAAATGTTAAACAGCCAATAGTAATATCCAGTGATGCAAACTGTTTTTTGTTATTTTGTTTTTTATTTCACCATTTAGCTTTGAAAGTATTGGCTGTATTTTATGTAATTACTTTTTTTTTTTTTTTTTTTTATAAATCTTAAAGACCATTACCACCTACAATAAGGTCCCAAACATAGGTATGTTTAATGAGGTACACACGTTTCAGTGCTAGATTGTGGCTTTTCCACATAATTTCACTCTTCTCTGCCAGTTTTATATCAAGTGTAAGAGGCCAAACATTGTAAATGAAAATTAGCTGATAACAACAATTAACCTTACAATTAAAATAGCCTTAAATAATATGTAGGCATCTTCAGGAATGGGTGCTTGATTCCATAAAAATGTATAAAAAAAAAAAAAAATATATATATATATATATATATATATATATATATATATATATATATATATATATATATATATATATATATATATATATATATATATATATATATATATATATATAATATATATAATAATATTATTATTATTATTATTATTATTATTATTATTATATATTTTTTTTTTTTTTCAAAACGAATTCAGTTCAAAATTTAAATGAAGCTTTCTTGCACCACTGTGTTTAGGCTTCTGCACAATAGCGCCATCTAGCGTCCCAGTTATGCTTAAAGGGACAGGTCAACCAGAAATGAAGATTCTGTCATTGTTTACTCACCATCATGTTGTTTCAAACCTGTATGAGTTTCTTTCTTCTGTTGAGTACAAACTAATTTTTTTATTAGTTTTCAAATGAAGGTATTTTGAAGAATGTGGGTAACCAAACAGTTTCTGCTCCCCAGAATTTTCATTTTTGGGTGAACTATCCCTTTAACGTTCAAAACGTTTTACACTGACCCTTTGAAGTGTGTAACAGCAGATATATTATGCGTCAGTTGCCAAGAATTTATACTACATAAAGATAAATGTGGATATAAATAGCATTGCAATGTGTAATATAAGACAATCAAGGAATCTTTATACTTTATAATGCATTATAAATGTATCCCCTCACTACGGCAACACTTTATTGTAAGAACCAATTCTCACTATTAACTAGTTGCTTATTAGCATGCATATTGGCTGTTTATTAGTACTTAAAAAGCACATATTAATGCTGTATTCTTCATGAACATATTCTAGATCATTTAACCCTACTCCATACCTAAACTTAACAATTATTTTACTAACTATTAATAAGCAGCAAATTAGGAGTGTATTGAGGCAAAAGTCATAGTTAATAGTAGTTAATAGTGAGAAATGGTGCCCAAAATGAAGTGTGACCAAAAATATAAATAATAATATGCAATATTAAAAAAAAAAAAAAAAATAATAACTTTCTCCAACTCAATGACAACAAAACAGAAATTATTGTTTTTGGTCACCAAGAAATGAGAATGAGTATCATTAAGAAGCTTGGCAATCATTTCCTCACAGGTTAGAAACCTGGGTGTTATCATAGACTCAGAATTATGTTTATCCAAACAAATTAATTCGGTTGTTTATCAATTACGGGTCATTTCTAAACTTAAATCGTTTTTGTCTTTTCAAGATTTGGAGAAGGTTATTCATGCTTTTATTACATCACGTTTAGATTACTGTAATTCTCTGTACTCAGGTCTTCCTCAGTCATCTCTTTCACGCCTCCAGTTGGTACAGAATGCAGCTGCAAGTCTGCTGACTGGGTCAAAGAAATATGACCATGTCACTCCAATTTTATCTTCACTTCACTGGCTTCCGGTCCATTTTAGAGTTCAGTTTAAGATTCTGTTGTTTGTTTTTAAATCTCTTAACAATCAAGCTCCATCTTATCTTAAAGATCCCTTTATCCCTTTGTCATCTACCAGACATTTAAGATCCACTGTTTGAAAACTAAGGGTGACCGAGCCTTTTCAGTCAGTGCCCCCCGTCTGTGGAACCAGTTGCCTCTAGACTGCCGCCTTGCACCTTCCATTACCATTTTTAAATCGAGATTGAAAACATATCTTTTTTTCCTGGGCATTTTAATCTTACTTTATTGTTGTTTTATTGGCTGTCTTGTTTGCTTCTTTTCTGTTTTTCTTTTTGTCTTTTAAATGTATTTTACATTAAGCACTTTGGATAGATTTGCTATGTTTAAATGTGCTATATAAATCAAATTTACTTACTTACTAATATAAGTAAATATGAAAATATTTGTCCATTTAAATGGACCTTTGGTGTCTTTATTGATTTTTGAAGAGATGGATAACCAGGATGACCATTCACTTGATAACCGGAGTGAACTCTAGTAACTGCATTCAAAATGTTTAATACAAAATATTATTTTTGGTCACACTTTATTTTAAGGTCCAATTCTCGCTATTAACAAACTATTAACTATGAATTTTGCCTCAATAAACTCTGCTAACTATTTTGCTGCTTATTAATAGTTAGTAAGGTAATTGTTAAGTTCAGGTATTGGGTAGGATTAGGGATGTAGAATATGGTCATGCAGAATATGTGCTTTATAAGCACTAATAAACAGCTAATATGTTAATAATAGGCATGCTAATAAGCAACTAGTTAATAGTAAGAATTGGTTCTTCTACTAAAGTGTTACCTTACTTTTTAAATGAAGCCTTTTTTACACATGGGTTATAATTCCTTTTAACCAGCTTACTAACTGCTGAGGTTTAATTGTGTGTGTAGGTATGAATCAGGAGACCATGTGGCTGTGTATCCCATCAATGACAGCGTCATAGTCAACAGGATCGGTGATCTCCTCGGTGTGGACCTTGACACTGTTATCTCGCTCAATAACCTCGACGGTATGACATGAACCCTTCAAAACCTCAGCAGCTCATTACTGTATGTCCAGCTGTCATGATTATTAGCTGAAATATATATGTGTTTGCTTTCAGAGGAGTCCAATAAGAAGCATCCGTTCCCCTGTCCCACCACGTACCGCACCGCTCTGACGCACTATCTGGACATCACCAATCCTCCGCGCACAAACGTGCTCTATGAGCTGGCGCAGTACGCCACTGAGCCCAAAGAGCAGGAGAACATGAGGAAGATGGCCTCCTCCTCGCCTGAGGGCAAAGTAAGATCACCAGCACTACTGCCACACTGCAGAATTCAAACCATCCATTAATACAAATTCCACTCAGGAGCATATTGTGATATAATGACAGTAGTAGAGAGTAACATTACTTTTATTTATATTGTTAATGGTAGTATTAATGTGTGTGATATTGTTACTGGGGACTAATATTGTCACAGCATTGGAATTACTAACTTTCACCTTGAAAAATATAGATTTTTCATACCATGGGGAAAAACTGCCACGACATTAAGGGCATAAAATGTTAGGTTTTTATGAAAAGATAAGTATAACAAGGTTAGAACATGACAGTGAGGTATAATTTTATATTAATGGTGAAATACTGGATGTGGCACAACACAACGTGACCCGACAAATAACTATTAATAGCGGCATGATATGGGGGGAAAAAGTCTTAATTGCAATTTTTAAAAATTGTGATTGTGATTTAAAATGCTATTTATAAAACAAAGAAACAAAAATGATGAATAACGCCAGGTTTGCAGTGCTTGTTTTACATTTACATTTACATTTATGCATTTAGCAGACGCTTTTATCCAAAGCGACTTACATTGCATTCAAGTTACAGTTTTTTACATTTTATCAGCTCTTGCTTTCCCTGGGAAACGAACCCATGATCTTGGCGTTGCTAGCACCATGCTCTACTATTTGAGCTACAGGAAAGCTGCACAAGGGCTGCACAAGTTGTGAATGTTGTGCTTGTATATTAGTATGACTGATGATAATTATTGTGATTATTATTATCATCACTAAGAAAGATTAAACAAAAATAAGAAATTGTACTGTTATAATAACACTCTTTAAATAAAATAAAAATGCTATATATATATATATATATATATATATATATATATATATATATATATATATATATATAAAATAACAATAATAATTGTATTTTATTTAGCTCTTGTATTTTTTGGAAGACTACAGTGTGACCTGTTAACATGCAGTACTATACAGTACATGTTACTAAATATAAAATCATTAGAAAAGTCTAAGGTTTTATATATTATTATGATAAAATTCTGTGACAGTAATTTCTTCATCTTTGATTTTGCATACCTCCTGACAAAAATTCAGTCTGTCTTTAATATGAAATATGAGCCTCTTAGGCATCCACTGAAAAAAATAAATAAACTCATGTACACTAAAGAAAAACTTATAATTTGCATGTTTACTTCAAATTTCTTTAGAAAGAAGTATTATTTTTTCCTGTTAGGAAAGGGGGTGAGTGCATTATTGAGTGATAATTATTGTGCTTAATTTAAAGATGGCTATTATTGCCCTATTTGTGATAGACCTAATTTTAGTAAATGCTCTCTAGCATGAAAGGCAAATCTATTTTGCATATTCTATAAATCATAATTTGTGGATTTAAATTGTAGTCTCTCCTTCTTTTTAAAGGACATTTGGTGTTTAAAAAGGAAGCTAAAACATCATTAAAACAAGATGGTTTTATTCTTTCAATGAAACTTGATAATGTGTAAATACTGTATACAGTGTTAAAAGTTTTAGCAATTGATGTTTTATGAAAAAGTTGTCCCAGGGCTCAATGTCTTGTTGGAGTCAAATGCAGGATGTGAGTTAAGCTATAATTCTGCTGCAGTGTGATATCTTACAGTATGTCTGGTATTGTCTTTCTCATCTATCAGGCACTGTACCAGAGCTGGGTGCTGGACTCATGTAGGAATATTTTGGCTATTCTGGAGGATTTGCCGTCTCTGCGGCCACCCATCGATCACCTCTGTGAGCTCCTGCCGCGACTGCAGGCCCGCTACTACTCCATCGCATCCTCCTCAAAGGTCAGAGAGAGTTTACTTTAATGTACAAGACATATAGGTATTTGTTTTCTACAAATTATAATATTTCACTAGTGAGTTACACTACCAGTCAGAAGTTTGTGAACAGTAAGATTTTTAATGTTTTTTAAAGAAGTCTCTTCTGCTCAGCAAGCCTGCATTTATTTGATCCAAAGTACAGCAAAAACAGTAAAATTTAGAAATATTTTTACTTGAAATAACCGTTTTCTGTGTGAATATATTTTAAAATGTAATTTATTCCTGTGATCAAAGCTGAATTTTCAGCATCATTACTCCAGTCTTCAGTGTCACATGATCCTTCAGAAATCATTCTAATATGCTGATTTGCTGCTCAAGAAACATTTATTATTAATTATTATTATTATTATTATTATTATTAGTAGTATTATTATTAATACATATATACAGTGCCCTCCAAAAGGATTGGAACAGTACAGACAAAATTGCTCTGTTGGCTATGGAGTCAAGACATTTACAAATATGATTAAAAGATGAATATGAGACAAAACTACAGAATGCCACATTTTATTATTGGGTGATTCAACACATAGATGTTTTACCAGTTAAGAAGTTCAGCACTTTTAGAGTTTCATCCCCCTATCTGATGTGAGCATAAGTATTGGAACAGTTGCCTCACAGGTCTTTCTAAGTGATCAGCTGTGCCCTGTTGCATTAATTCTTCAGATATTAAAAGCAGGGAATGTGTCGTATCAGTTATATCCATTACTTCTGCATTCTGAATCTTGCATTCGATGATGACACACTCAAACCAGGATGAAGATGACGGAGCTTACTTTGAGAGAAAAGCAAGCAATTTGGATGCTAAAAGAAAAGAGGAAGTCAATTATAGCTATAGCAAAAACAAAGGGCATGGAGAAATCAAGAGTTTGGAAACCACCAGCGACACCAGCAACCAACAACTACCTGATCGGCTGAGAAAACAACAGTAGTTGATGACAGACAAATCATAAAAGCTGTGAAAATGAACCCTAAAAGACGTATCTGTAAAATCACCAACAACTTCCAGAAAGCTGGGGTGATGCTCTGACAATCTACTGTTCTCAGGAGACTTTGACACAGAATTACAGATGCTTCACAGCAAGATACAAACCTCTGACCAGCACCAAAAATAGAAAGGCAAGATTAGAGTTTGCAAAAAAGCACAAAGGTGAGCCAGAAGAGTTTTGGAACTGTGTTTATGGACCGATGAGACAAAGATGAACCTTTATCTAAGTGATGGGAAAGCAAAAATGTGGAGAAAAAAAGGGAACTGCAAAAGATCCCAAGCATACAGCCTCATCTGTAAAGCATGGTGGAGGTGGTGTCATGGCATGGGCATGTATGGCAGTCTCTGGAACAGGCCTTCTCAACTTTACTGGTGACTTAATGTATGATGACAGTAGCAGAATGAATTTGGAAGGGTACAAAACCATCTTGCCTACCAATATTCAAGAAAATGCCACCAGATTCATTGGGAAGTGCTTCATATTGCATCAGGACAATGACCCAAAACACCCTGCCAGTTCAGTCAAGGAATTTATAAGGGCAAAGAAATGGAAAGTCTTAGATTGCCCAAGTCAATCTCCAGATTTAAATCTGATTGAACATGAATTTCACCAGCTGAAGAGGAGAGTAAAGGCAAAAAGTCCCCAAAACAAGCAACAATTGGAATTGGCTGCATTAAAGGCTGGGAAAAGTATTTCAAAGGATGAGACCAAGAGTCTGGTGATGTCTATGGGTCACAGACTCACTGCTGTGATTGCAAAGCAAAGCAAAAGGATCTGCAACTAAATAATAGCTTTTAATCTGTTATATCTGCCTTATGGTCAACTGTCCCAATACTTATGCTCACATCAATAAGTGGGATGCAATCTAAAAGTGCTTTATAGAAATACTTTTATTTAGCAAGGATGCTTTAAATTGATCACAAGTGATGATAAAAACATTTATAATGTTACAAAAGATTTCTATTTCAGATAAATGCATCTGAACTTTCTATTCATCAAAGAAACCTGAAAAAATTCTACTCAGCTGTTTTCAACATAATAATAATAAATGAATTTTGAGCAGCAAATCAGAATATTAGAATGATTTCTGAAGGATCATGTGACACTAAGACTGGAGTAATGATGCTGAAAATTCAGCTTTGATCACAGAAATAAATTACATTTTAAAATACATTCAAATTGAAAAGTTATTTTAAGTAGTAAAAATTGTTCAAAATTGTACCGTTTTTGCTGTACTTTGGATCAAATAAATGCAGGCTTGTTGAGCAGAAGAGACTTCTTTAAAAAACCTTAAAAATCTTACTGTTCAAAAGCTTTTGACTGGTAGTGTACATATATTCCACTTGTTGAGTGATTACTTCAGTGATGATCCCACAGTACAGAGAGTGCAGAGGACTTCTGTTAGACGTCCTGTCTCTGTTCGATTTATAAATAAAATAAAAGTTTTGATTAGTTTTCTGCACGGATGAATCTGGTGTGCATTGAAGTATTTTCTGTCTGTGACAGGTTCATCCCAACAGCATCCACATCTGTGCTGTAGTGGTGGAGTATGAGACCAAAACCGGCCGCGTCAACAAAGGAGTCGCCACAAACTGGCTGAAGAACAAGATGCCAACCGACAACGGACACAAGGCCACAGTGCCCATGTACATCCGCAAGTCTCAGTTCCGCCTGCCATTCAAGTCCACAAACCCAGTGATCATGATCGGCCCGGGCACCGGCATCGCCCCCTTCATGGGCTTCATTCAGGAGCGCGGCTGGCTCAAAGAACAAGGTAGGAAATGCGCTGTTATGTGCTTGATTTGCTTTCAGCATTTATCAGTATTTCATCAGTATCACAGTCAGAGGAGGCAAAGGAGGCTGAGCTGTTTTGCAAATGTATTCAAAATAAACGGATGGCATTGAACTTTTGTTCTGATCCTTTTACTTCATATGTGCTTAAATCAGGTGCATATAATGTAAAGTATATATTTCATATTTTTCTCTCATACACTGTAGCCCGGGGGAGTTTTTACAGGAGACAAAACAGCATAATAAAGGCTCATTATTATACTGACCAATTACAATTGATGTTCAAATAATGCAGTATCATTTCAAAATCCAAAAGTGAGTCAAAATGAAATATGTGTGATTCCACATTAGGGGTGATTAGTTTTGGAAATAAAGTTATGATGGCATTATTTTAGATTTACGATTATACATTTTGTATCAATGCTTTTCAATCCTGGTCCTGGGGACCCAGCGCTCTGCACATTTTGTATGTTTCCCTTATCTGACACCCACAGTTCAGTTCATGGAGCTCTCTGCTGAATCAGGTGGGTTAAACCAGGGAGACATACAAAATGTGCAGAGCAGTGGGTCCCGAGGACCAGGATTGAAAACCACTGTTCTATATAATACTAGCCTAATATGACTAAAATGTTCTGTGGATTACTGAAGACAGGTTAACAGTCAGTAATAAAACAATAACAAAGAAAATTATTTGCAAGCAACGGGGAAAATATATAATAGAAGAAATATACAAATGAAATAGAGAGTTCTTTAAGTTTTCAGGCAGGTTTGTCTGCAAATACTCGCCAAGACCGATAACTTTGGTGTATTTGACTGTTAAAGGAATAGTTCAGCCAAAAATGAAAATTTGTTGAAAATATGCTCACCCTCAGGCCATCCAAGATGTAGATGAGTTTGTTACTTCATCAGATTTGGAGAAATGTAGCATTGCATCACTGTCTCAGCAATGGATGCTCTACAGTGAATGGGTGCCGTCAGAATGAGAGTCCAAACAGCTGATAAAAACATCACAATAATCCACAAGTAATCCACACCACTCCCATCCATAAGTTAATGTCTGAAGAAGACAAAAACTAAAACAAATCCATCAAGATATTTTTAACTAAAATCTGAGTCCATAATCCATAATAACGCTCCTCCAGTGAAAAAGTGGTCTGGTCTGAATCAGGAGAGAAATCTGCTCAGATCAAGCAGCATTTACAAGCCAAAACAGCTCTAAACAAATATGTTGCTGGATTTTGATGCGAGAGACAACAGGAGATGGACTTTTTCACCAAAGGAAGCAAAATCATGGATTACTCTCATTCTGACGGCACCCATTCACTGCAGAGGATCCATTGGTGAACAAGTGATGGAATGACACATTTCTCCAAATCTGATGAAGAAACAAACTCATCTACAATTTGTTTTTTAGAGTTAATTTTTCATTTATTGGTGAACTATTCCTTTAAGCATATTTAACCATGAAAAAGACTGATTCAGTACTTGCGCTGTGTGACAGACCGCTTTGTCTGCACACCCTTTCGAAAACTGTCAGAACAGCATGCAAGAACGAATTGAATTCTCTTTTGCTTCTTATTGGATTTATACAACGTTTACCTATATATCTCCCACCCTATACCAGTTATACATAACCAGTCACTGTCAGAGGTGACCATTCAGTCCAGTCATTCAATTCATACCCTGGTTTTCCATTTTGTAGGTAAGGACGTTGGAGAGACAGTGTTGTACTATGGCTGCCGTCACAAGAATGAGGACTTCCTGTACCAAGAGGAGCTGGTGGAGTTTGAGAAGACTGGAGTTCTGACGGCACTCAATGTGGCTTTCTCCAGAGACCAGGCAGAGAAGGTAGCGCTCATGCTAGGCAACGTCTCTAGTCCTCTATGGCCCACAATCAAAAACATCCCCCTAAAATACCTTTGATTATATTTTTTTCTAATTGAGAGCCTAAAGGTAATCAGCATGTCCTCTCTGTACCAGAGCATGTGAGCGAAGCGGAGTCCGCTCAGTCGCTCACGGCCAAAGCAAACGCTTCGCTAATGTTCCGCTCACGCTCACCAGTAAACCAAATCCCGCTCAGATCACGCTTTGACATAAAATTTCTCTGGTAGGCGTAATTGTGTTTTCTTTCCCCCGTTTATAATGAAATTCTTGAATAATATCTCAATTAAAGCAGTAGTCCGATAACGGTTATGTTTCAGAGTGACGTTCAGCTTGTATTTTTTAAAATTTAATTTAAATGTATTAAATTATAATGATTAATTTTAAAAACGTGTCTTGTTTTTGAAGCCACTTGGCAAACCTTCCTAAAAAATTCAATAACTGAAAAGGTATATTGGATTTTCATTAGGCCTGCTTTATTTCCATGAAAACACTTCTTCAGTTATTGTGCAACAGAACATTCAAAACATGCACACAAGATGAAATGCAGAATTACACAAAATAAACCTTGCTTATCAGGCCCAAGAAAAGTGCACACAAGATGAAATGCACTTCACAAAGAATTATTTAGTGGCGTTAATAAAAGAAACACACTTTCTAAAAATTAAAATAGACCAAAACTGCGGAGAAATGCGGTCTATTAAAACGTCTGTCAATCTTTAGCTGCAGGATTTTAGAATGTACTTTTAGAAACATTAGACAAACTATTGCTTAGCTTATTCCACAGATTCTCGAACTAGCAAATTACCAAAGGGCATACTATCTAACTGTACTATCTAACAGGGATATTTAGTCAAAAACTGTAAAAGGCATGACATTCGTGAATCTATGAATGAACCACAGGCCTGGAGCAAGATCCATCAACATCTGTAAATGACCTGTTTTATCAGTTGTGTTTAAACTAAGGCTGCCAAGCAATTAAAAAAATTAATCTAATTAATTATATGATGTGCTTATTAATTAATCAAACTAATCACAAATTAATCACACATCAATTTGGGCTGAGAATTTATCCCCCAAACGATCACTTAAAGTCATTGTTGTATTAAATGAGAGAAGCATTGAATTGACGAGACAAAAAGTAGCTTTAGAAAAATATTTTATTCAACATAGAATTTATTACACACAAACTGTTAAGGCTACAGTGTGGCTATAACTGAAGCATCTGAATTGGTATTTGTGTATTTATACAGACTGTTCAGAGGTGGCATGAATCCATTTACACTACAGTTAAAAATGCATAAACAATGCTATAAAATTAATAAGTTTTATATGGGCATTAATGGGTTAAAAATGAATATTAGAATGATTTTTAAAAATGAAATTATACTCTAAATATGAAACTAAAACCAACAGTAGGTGGCTACAAATGACTGTCTTAATGAGTGAGTCGTTGAATCATTCATTCAACTGATTTGTTCAAATGGCTGATTTATTCAGAAACAAATCAACTGACTGTCTTTATGAATGAATCTTTGAATCATTGACTTAGCTCGATTCATTTAAAAATGTGGATTCATTCAGTAATGAAACAGTGCAGTGTAGACGCACAATATTTTTGCTGTGACATTGATCAGAACTATTTTCGTACATGAAATTGAGCAAAAACAGACAATATTGAAAATTTTGTATCTAAATGTGCTGTATAAAATCAATATGACATTTGCAGTCGTGCAGATATTTGGGAAAAACAGCACTTGTGTGAAAAGCAACGCTGGTGTGATATTGCTAAACTATACCATATGATATAAATATAAGGGGTCATTTTTTGGCCTCATATCTTGAATTTTAGGGCATATAATTACATTTTTATAGGCTTCGTCTTGCAGTCAGTCGCCCTGCATCTTGTTCATCAGCAACTGATGATGTACAGGTCTGGAAAGCTGCATTAAATGCATTAATCATTTTAACAAATTATTTTTTCCATAATTAATTGCATTGTTAAATCAGGAGCCCTAGTTTAAACACTGCCTATTCTCCACATTACTGACTTGATTTGTATTTCCTCCAGGTGTACGTGCAGCATCTGCTGAAGAAGAACAAGGAGGCCGTCTGGAGGCTGGTTCACACAGACAACGCTCACATCTACATCTGCGGGTGCGTAAATATCACAACAGATCAAAACATCACGAGACAGAGCATCTCTGATACCATTCTAACTAGGGCTGCAAAACGATTAGTCGCGATAAATCGATTCAAAATAAAAGTTCATGTTTACATACTATATGTGTGTGTGTACTGTGGATATTTATTTTGTGTGTGTGTGTGTGTGTATATATATATATATATATATATATACACACACACACACGTATATATTTTAAAAAATATTTGTATGTATTGTATGTAAACAGTTGTATATAATTTATATGATATAAATATAAATATTTTACATATAAATCTAACATTTGTCCCTAATATATACATGTATGTGTGTGTATTTATATATATATATATATATATACATAATAAATATACACAGTACACACACACATATAGTATGTAAACAAACTTTTATTTTGAATCGATTAATCGCGACTAATCGTTTCGCAGCCCTAATTCTAACGCTACCCATCGTTCTCCTCCCGCAGAGACGCGCGTAACATGGCGCGGGACGTCCAGAACGCTTTCTACGAGATCGCAGAAGAGCTGGGAGAAATGAGCCGCACTCAGGCTGTGGATTACATCAAGAAACTCATGACTAAAGGACGCTACTCGCAGGACGTCTGGAGCTAAACCAGCTCTCCGCATTCCCCTTCTGTACATTCCTGATGTGTGCTTCTATACGGATGAATCTAATGCGTTCGCTATCATCAGTCTGAAAGAAAACATTGACACACATGACCTCATTCTAAAGTGAATTAGGTCACATTATGTTAGAGAAAAAAAATCCTGTGTAGAATCATGATCTTAACATACTAATCAAATATGCATGAAATGTTATAATCAAAAACATGGTCATTTTTTAGTATCCACCAAACGCCAGACTAAATGCAGGGCTGGATTAATGCTGTAATGGTACTTTGTAAACATGAAGAGACTTTAACTCACTGTTATGAACTTGATGAAAGTGGTTTTAAACATGCAAAAAGGAGCGTGATGAGAAATTGACTGGTATCTGAGTGTTTTCTGTGAAGTTGCTCACTTCTCAGTCTTCAGATGTCATAAACATCACAACTTTTCAGTTTAGTTCTCTGAAGTAAAAGCATCTGAATGTCTAGTTATTTCTTGTCACACTTTATTATTATTATTATTATTATTATTATTATTATGGCTGAATATGAATGTAAACTCATTTCAACTGGATGACCCTCAGATTTCATTTTTCTGTAAGTGCTCAGTAAATTTCATCCCTATTCATTTCTCATAATTTCATAATCTCATATACTGTGGTAACAGATGCTGAGACACAGACAAGGGAACAGATGCTGGTCTGGAAGCTCTAGTGCCTTATTTACGGTGTTGTTTGTATTAATGGAAGACCAGCGTTGCTGCTGAAAAGAGTTTACTGTTTGGGAAGATAATAGAAATATATAAAGTAGTTGTATTTTTTCTTTTTTACATCATCATAGTTTCATATGCACCTATTGTTTCCAATACATACAGCTATTTATGCATATTTGTAATGATTAAATATGAATTTAACATCACCCTTGTCTTCAGCCTGTTTTTGTTCACTTTTACCCATCTGAACGGTTTTGTTGCCCATCATCTTTAGAGGCTCCTCTTATAAGGGACCAGTGATAAGTTTTGACACATATTTATTCATCACTATTTTCTGCATTTATAATAATATTAGAAATCAACAATAACCAAAAAAAAAAAAAAAAAAAGTTACATTTAATGACTTATAATGCTAGCTTCACAGTGGTCTCCTTTTTGCCTAGATTAGTTTTGTCTAGAAGTTTCATTTACACGTTCTGACTAGCAAGAGCTGTGTTTCCAGTGCTTCATGTAATGCAAGACCAAAAAAAAAAAAAAAAGCTTGTGGACATTTTTTTTTTCAATTTATTTATTATTTTTTTGGTTGTTGTAAATGAATCTGATAATGCTAAACTGTACGTAATGTAAAGCACTGGGAGATCACAGATGGTTGTCATTCACTGTATTGCAGTAATAGAAAGTCAGTTAATATAAAGACTTTTAACATGAAGTATTTTTCCCACAGTTTATTTCACAGTTATTTATGGAAGCTTGTTTCCGTCACGGTATAATAAATAATAATAATAAAATAAAAAATGTAATTCTGACTTTTTATCTCACAATTTTGTCTTTTTTTCCTCAAAATTCTGAGTTAACTGTATATCTCACATTTCATAGACTTACAATTCAAGAATCGAAAGATATAAAATTTATAATTGTGAGATATAAACAGAGATTTGAAAAGCTACCTTTTTATTTTTATTCTATGGCGGGACAAAAACACCTCAGAATTCAGAGGGAGAAAAATCATAATTGTGAGATTTAAACTCAGAATTGCATGAATAATGTCAGAATTCTGAGTTTATATTATATTTCTATGTTCTTTCTTGCAATTATTACTTTTTTTCTGAAAACTGAGAAAGTTGCAATTAGCCCCTATCTGTTTTATTCTCATATTCTGTGGCAGAAACGGGCTTCCACAGTGACTTCAGTCCTGGCTCTGGCTGTTTATATATATATATATATATATATATATATATATATATATTAATTGATTACATTTGCCATTGTTCAATTGCTTTCAGAGAATATGTTAAAGGACTCCTGTCCTGTAATACAAGGGTTCTTCTATTCCTGTGATGTTGGGACAGAACAACCTGTCAGTTAGTTTAATTTACTAACTAACTAAATAAGACATTTTAAACTGGTAAAACCAAAGGCTCTTTCTGCTGAAACAGCATATCCACACTGTTACTAACATCTGTTTTGTACCTTAAACATATATTGACAACCTCCATAATAACACAGATAGTAAGGAGACACACGATGAATCAAAGCTCATCACAGACAGGGTGAATGTGTAAGGTGCACACAGTTTTGTAAAATGAATAAAATGTATATTTTTTTTTCTATGGTTCTCAGGAGTACTGTTAGTTTTATTTTCATGTAGCCTATTATATATTAATGATAGATTAATAACATTATAACTGCAAAGACCCCCATTCAAGCCCTATACTGGAGAGTCTCTTTTTTCACGAACGGATTTGAGCTCAACATGTAAATAAGTAAATGAATGAATGAATGAATGAATAAATAAATAATTAATTAAATAAATAAATACATAAATGAATGAATGAATGAATGAATGAATGACTGACTGACTGACTGACTGACTGAATGAATGAATGAATGAATGAATGAATGAATAATTAAATAAATAAATAAATAAATAAATAAATGAATGAATGAATAATTAATTAAATAAATAAATAAATGAATGAACGCTAAATTGCATTCACTAGCTTCTTAAACGAGCTTCTCTGCTATCTGTGAAACTGATTTGTTTATGTTTGCTATTATTATTCCTCACAATGTATTAAAACAAACTCCATATGTATTTATTCGATTATGAACGGGGAAAAAGGGACAAATCCCCTATTGATTTAAATCGGGGCGCTGCATTTCACCTTTAGGAATGATCACGTATTTTACGGGACATTTGGCAACCCTGGCTGTGTGTTATGATAACAGCAAAATTATGAATGTGAAAACTATTTATTTATTTATTTATTTTTACGTGAAAACTAAAGAAAGCGGACGCCATCGTATCGTGACGTCACAAAGCTAGTGGAGATCACGTGACAGAAAAGGCGCAAAGTCGATACCACTTTCCAACAGACAGGGGTCTTTATCCAAATACATTTTGACAAACTGTGTCGAATTACGTTATTCTTTGCATTTTCTCTATTATCACTTTCGCCATAAATTATGCTTTATAAAACTTGCTGCTGTATTTCTTTTGTTATATGTGCCAAATAAGCGAATGAATCCAGATGTTCGCGCTAAGTAGACGGTACCATCCGGTCTCGGGTCAAAGTTCATAAGAAGTCTGCAGCGCGTGTTTCGCTCCAGCCGGGTTTTTAATTTCTTTATTTTGGAGTAGGTGGTCTTTCATTTTAATTCCTTCAGAAAGATGGCCTCAGGTAAAGATATATGATATCTCGTAGCCTACAACGCAGTACTTGTCCGTTATTCGCTTGCGGTTCAGTTTTGAGAGACATAAAAGATGAGCTTAGCATTAGCGGCTAAACTGACGACGCGGTTTTTGACAATGTTTAAATATAAAACCACACTCACGACAGAAAAGCAGTTTAAGGCTCTTAAATTATGTGTAACTTGTGTTTAATTATACAAAGTGAGCTCAGTGGATATATAAATATACTGGAGATGAGCATTTAGCTACCATGTTCATAGTACGGCGTGGTGTGATTGTTAGCTTAGCATTTTACTGATGGTCACATGCACCCTTGAGGTGTTTAAAACCTTAAAACTGCTGTTTACACTTCATATATTCTGAATAATTGTTGATTTCTGTTGGCAGATTCAGGCTACGGTCAGCCTGGCGCTCAACAAAGGTGAGGGACTAATTGTGAGCATTATAATTGATCTACATAACAAGTAGCTTAATTGTTATAAAAATCTATTAGCCTACTATGTAAATATTCTAGTTCAAGAATTTTAATTTTTTATTTATTTATTTTTTTAAATATTAGCTCATTAGTTTGTTTCAGGATGTGTAATTTTCCCCCCTTTATGTTTGTTCAGCTACGGATCTTATGGTGGATCCCAGGGCTATCAAGGTGGACAGGTAATGCTTCATTATATGGCTTGTTAGTGCGCGTTTTATTTATTTATTAGTTTAACAGTGTTGGAGCTTAATGATTTTGTCTTTCCAGCAGGGATTTGGTCAGGGTAACGGGAGCAGCTCTTACAGTGGACAGAGTTACGGTGGTTATGGACAGTCTGGTGGTATGTAGTTCATAAATGTTTTAATGAATGTGTCTGTTAATGATGGATGGTGTGTAATTGGCATGTTTTCCTGAAGGAGAGAGCTATGGCCAGTCGTCTCAGGGTTACTCCTCTGGTGGTTATGCTCAGCCTCAGCAGCAGCAGCCGCAGGCCTATGAGAGCTATGGACAGCAGGGATCTGAATCCTCATCCAGGTGAGAGATCTGACTTCTGTCACAGGCACAACTTATCTCTCTCATTATTGATGACATGAGTATGTTTCCTTGCACTTCAGAAAACTGCTAATTACAGGTTATATGCTGGAATATTTCTGAAACGTGAACACCAACAGCATTTTTTTTCATGCCAAACATTGGTTTCTGCCGGAGAGCGTGAGCTCTGTTAACATATAACCAGTGTGTGCACATGCTTGAGATCACTGAAGTAACAGAAGTTTTAAGGTAGCCTATAGTGTTGTCACGGTACAACTAATGTGAAGTTGTATAAGTTTCATGATTTTAATTTAGACATGCATTTTTACTAATAAAATGTAATCTTAAATATGTAACCATTAAAAAGGATTCCAGAAAAATTTGAAAGGGAAAAAAAAACTGAATTTGGAAAAAAAAAAAAACAATTTGGGAAAAAATAAATCAGATTTCATAGGGCCCTATATTTAACACACAATTATGATAGTAAGAAGAATTCATGTAAGGTTGTAAGAAAATGTTTTGTTTTCTAGACACTTTACGTGGATAAATGTATATTGGATCGAAGCGATATGGACCAGGAGACTATAAGGAGTGGATAAAGATTTTCAATTTCACAAAGTGGAATGTTATGTTTGTTCACCTATCTATACTACAAAAGGGCTTTTAGTATATTTTTGCATTTGTTGTATTCAATTTAATTTGTTTTTGTAAAATGTAACTTTTTATAATTCTTTTTTTTTATTTATTTATTTATTTTTTTCAATCATATAGTTATAACACCTAAATTACATCGTGGGTAAAAAGTGTTTGTTTTAGCCAGTTAAAGGGTGGGTACATTGTGTGCACATGATCGGGATGGTACCGCCTCATTTTGAGCCAGGAAAAACCCTGATGATAGTAATATATTTCTGGCACAATGTCTGTACCGAACTTTTATTTTGATGGGTTGCAGTGAATACCTTTTAAATTTCTGTGTGTATATGATGACGCTAGTTTTACTCAAATGAAACCATAAAATGCACGTGAAGTGACTCTCAGAGCATTTCTGGAGATGTTGTTTATGTATTTATGTCCTCATTGAGATGGCAGACGCTGAAATCACCGCAAGCGTCACACGCAATGTATGTAGTAAACAAAACCGCGTGCCTGTGCCATTCATTCACACAGAGACACGCAGAACATGCAGGATTCATATTTGAATCGACTTTTGCGGCTTAATATTTACAGATACTAGTCCATGTTGATTTGATTACAAGTGTAATGACCTACTTTTGGTTAATTCATCCAAACTTTGACAAATTCCGTGACATTCCGTGTTAAACTATAAATTCTGTTTTTATACTGCATTCCGTCTGCGTTTTCTGCATCGCGGAAATCATAGGGTCCTATGCGTCAAGAACCGGGTTGAGATCACGATGTTACTCTGTACCACCAGTACTTTTTAAAAAAAAACAAATTCCTGGTACCGTGACATTTTTCTTTTTTTTTTTTTTTTTTTTTTTTTTTTTTTTTTAGTACCGACTTGGTACCGAAGTACCGGGTCTTTTGACAACACTAGTAGCCTAGGTGCTTACTAACTAGTGGTTGACTGAATATTATTATTATTATTATTATTATGTATGTATGTATGTATGTATTTATTTATTTGGTGGCTGCTGGAGAGAAGGGTGGCTAATAAAAGGCCAAAATATGATATTACACTATTTAAATTTAAAGACTAAAAACATGCATGACATTTGCTATGCAATTATTAATTTAGAAGTGATTTGAATTAGCGTAGTTACTGTAGTGTAATGTGAAATTCTGCTCCTGACTGGCTATGTTCCTGCAGAGTTTAGCTCCAACCCAATATGTGAGAGAGACAGCTCTCTCATATATGAAATTAATATGTAGAACAGGAACCGGTCAAAAAGGATCATGATGCACCAGAAAATCTGTATTTATCCACCCCTAATTGTTAAACCTCTTCATTTCTATTCTGTCTCACTGCAGTTATAGTGATAAGTCGTATGGGCAGCAGCGATCTTACGGACAGCAGTCAGGAGGAGGCGCTGGTGGAGGAGCATATGGCCAGTCCGGTGGCTCATACGGGGGGTCTCAAGGTGGATATGTGCGGCGCAGCGATGGTAATTTTGTAGCTTACTGCTGCATAGACTTTAGTCCCAGACTAAAATATGTCTGGGCTGTTTTAACTGAAAGAAAGTTGCTTTCACTGATCTATGTCAGTGCTATTAAGGCCTGTTCACACCAAGGACGATAATTATAAAGATAATGATTAAGATATAGTTCTAAAAATCATTCTCAATATTAAAGAATAGCAGAGTCCACACCACAGCTATAACGATAACGGCACAGAGAAACGTTATCTTTGGAATCACTTTCAGAACGATTTTTTTTTTTTCCTTTTTTCCAGCTGATGAATAATAAAAACATTGACAGCCAATCAGAATCCGTCCTGCTATAATGAGCTCGAGAGTTTAAAGTGGTAAGGCCTTTCCACACTGAGCACGAAAAAGCGAAACGAATTTCGGCCGCGATGATGCGCTGGAATAAAACCGATTCCTATGGATGCTTCCACATAGACTGCGAACATTCGCACACCGAAAATGCGAATGGTGTTTTTTTTTTTTTTTTTTTTTTTTTTTTTTGGTCCAGTCTGACGAATCTTTTCAGTTTCACAAAGTGAAAACACGGGCCATCCAATAAGATTTGAGCATTACGTTACATGGCCCGAGCAACTGCTGTTACCCAAAAGGTCGACGCGGTGGTGCTAAAAGCTCAGAAGACTGTATTGAGCACGAGCATAAAAACACTGAAGTAGAGGACTTTTTCCACAAGAGAGAAGAGTGAATGCTGAGTTCTTGTTACCGTTGATATTTAAGAACAGATTATTCACACGTTCTTTATACAGAATAACATTTCTATTAATTCTCCACTGAATTATGTGAATCTGATCTGAAGAGCACCATCCATTTTCTTCCACGAGTACGAGTGTTTGAGTCAGAGCGCGTTCACTCTAGACCTGTCAATCATGCAATATCTTTTGCAATTCCGTATATTAATAAAAGATAAACATTTGTCTACACGTGAAATATGAAAGCAAATAGATATGTAATTATGAAGATATATTTTCTGTATATTTTTATGCAGCTCATGGTATTTTATTAAAGGATGTTTGACATGACAAGCAGGTAGCGTTCAGTTCATTATAAAACATACAAAGAGTGCATGTCTGCCTATTATAGAATCAAAATCCATTTTAGATCACAATTGGAAGTTATTACAAGTACTCGATGATTTAAATTGGGTTTTGATCAAAAACGTTAATTACATTTTGAATGTAGCTTGACGCTAATTGTACCTCCTAATTGTATTTTCAGATGTGTAAGCATTAAGGTTGAAGAACCAAAAGTTATTTATCTTAATTTAATGATGTATTTTGAGCAGTGGACGATGTAAACCATACGAGATGCATACGCTGCATGAAGAAAAAATGCATTGCTGGTTGGCGCCACCTAGCGTGCAGACGTGAATTAGCAGAAGGTGATCAGTCGTTTTGCACTCAGCGTGAAAGCAACATTCGCGGGCGATTTGCCTTTTCGCATCGCGCTCAGTGTGGAAAGGCCTGTAGACAAGTGTGCGCTTAGAATAAACAGACAATATCATTCGCTGGTGTGGACGCTGATATCGTTCTTGGTGTGAATGGGGCTTTAGGGATGCACAATATTATCGGAATGATATCCTAATCGGCCGATGATGGCTTAAAATGTAAGTATCGGCCCGATATGAAAAATTATGCCGATATGCCTTGCCGAGAAGAAAAAAAAAAAAAGTATAGCTCACATGTCCACGTGCATGTGTGATGATTAGATTCACTGTTTTGGATCACTGCATTTAATCTAAGAACGCACATACAGAATGATGGGTCCTTTGTAGATGGAGTAAACTGTCACTAAAACAACTGCCTCCCTAGGTCCCCTGGGGGGGGGGGCGCGCTATTTGAAGAGAGAGAAAAAAAAAACTAAAGTTAGATTGTGTTTCTGATTAAATAGAGCAGTACTCGGTGTCATAAAATCACAAGTATGCTTTGATTTAAAGATCAGAAGCTGTAGCTTACATGAATAAAAATCAAACATGACACTTGTAAATTAAATTTTATATATACCTATTTATTCATTAATGTTTAATGTTTTTCTTTTTTTTCAAATGCATTATGAAAACTTAAATACAAGGGGCTCTAAAAGATTTTCAGAATTTTTACAACTCTTCTGCTTTAGACCATCCACAAATGTTACATCTTCAGATAAAATGTTAAGGTTAGCACTGCTTTTGTCTGAGAAAAAAATTGCTGTGATTTATAGTTTTCAGCTTTCAGTGTACTCCTCGTTATAAAACAACTTCATAAATTATTTAATTCTAACAAGTAAGTTTTTGTTAAAAATTAACCAAAATTAAAAATAACTTTTATAATCTCTGCACAGGAGAGACCTGGTGTTGTCTCCAAACAAAAGGAAATATGTGACCCTGAACCACAAAACCAGTCATGGGTCCATCTGAAAGCTGAATAAATAAGCTTTCCATTGATGTGTGGTTTGTTAGGATACAACTATTTGAAAATCTGGAATCTGAGGGTGCAAAAAAATCTATATTGAGAAAAATATTGAGAATCACCTTTAAAGTTGTCCAAATGAAGTACTTAGCAATGCATATTACTAATCAAAAATTAAGTTTTGATACATTTACAGTAGGAAATGTACAAAATATCTTCATGGAACATGAACTTTACTTAATATCCTAAAGAAAAAATCTGTAATTTTGACCCATACAATGTATTTTTGGCTATTGCTACAAATATACGCGTGCTATTTAAGACTGCTTTTGTGGTCAAGGGTCACATATATCCGTATCGGCCAAAATTACAGGTGCATCTCAATAAATTAGAATGTCGTGGAAAAGTTCATTTATTTCAGTAATTCAACTCAAATTGTGAAACTCGTGTATTAAATAAATTCAGTGCACACAGACTGAAGTAGTTTAAGTCTTTGGTTCTTTTAATTGTGATGATTTTGGCTCACATTTAACAAAAACCCACCAATTCACTATCTCAACAAATTAGAATACTTCATACGACCAATAAAAAACATTTTTAGTGAATTGTTGGCCTTCTGGAAAGTATGCTCATTTACTGTATATGTACTCAATACTTGGTAGGGGCTCCTTTTGCTTTAATTACTGCCTCAATTCGACGTGGCATGGAGGTGATCAGTTTCTGGTAGAGATGTACCGATTGACCGGCCAATGATCGGAATCGGCCGATTTTTCACATGACCGGCCTGGATCGGTGACCGGCCGGTGAGTCTCACGTCTAGCCGATTCCGAGCCGATCCTTTTATTGCCAGTGGTGCAGGCATTCAGTGTAAACGACGACTGATAATGTATTTGTCGTGCCAGATGAGGCTTGCACAGCCTGAGTGAGTGTGTGAGAGAGACAGCACACACAAAGTAACTCACTGAAATTTATAGATGCATACTGCGGTAGAAAAAAAAAAAAAAAGACATTTACAAAATATGATTTAGATAAGCAACTTTATACGGCCATGATGTTTCCCCACATATCAATATCAACACGATTGCAATGTGACACTGATTTTATACAATAGTATTTCAATAAACAAGAAGTTCAAATTAAGTGACTTAGATTTTAGACAAAATATTGACATTTTTTGCTCAATTTCGCTGACGAAAATAATGCAGAACTGTTGTGTGTCTCCGAGCAGCACATAGCGGTGTTTCCTTACTGAATGAATCCACGTTTTTGAATGAATCGAGTGAGTCAATGATTCAGTGGCCCATTCATAGGGACAGTCACTTGCCTTGTTTTTGAATGAATCAGCCGTTTGAATGAAACTGTTGAATGAATGAATAAATGACTCTCTCATTAAAACAGACACTTGCTGCCACCTACTGGTGGTTTAGTCACATTTAAAAGTATCATTGCATTTTTTCAACATTTATTTGTATGTTTAAATATGTAAAACATTTGTATGTTTAAATATGTAAAACATTAATCTTAAATTATTTATGCATTTGAAATTTTGCAGTGTAAATGCATTTATGGCACCTCAGCTTCATCAAACTGTCTGTGTAAATGCATCTAATGCCACTTCAGATGCAGCTTCTGTTGTCTTAGCAGTGGAAAGATAGAGTTTGTTAATACTAATTTCATTTGAATGCCAACTCTACAGTTTCTTATTATGCTAACTGAATTAATTGAAACGAAGTAAGAATTTGATGTGAAAGATGACACATTTAATAAGGTTAGGGGAAAATAAATTACCATTGATAAACAGTAGGAAATGACATCTGTTTTGTTACATACAGCAACTCATTTTAAGTTAACTATTTCTTCCTCTTTCCAGTCACAGAGCACTTTTATTTTGAGAGTTGTTTAAGTGAGAGCAAATCTGTAACTTAGTCCAGATTGGGGGAATTGTAATGTTTAGTAATTTATTTTATGTAAATAATTTTTGCACTGAAATTTGCATAGATTTTTGTTTGTATATGCTGTCAATTATAGTTCTTAGAAAGAAAATCGGAATCGGCAAAAATCGGTATCGGCAGGTCACACTTCCAAAAAATCGGAAATCGGAATCGGCCAAGAAAATTGCAATCGGTGCATCTCTAGTTTATGGCACTGCTGAGGTGGTATGGAAGCCCAGGTTTCTTTGACGGTGGCCTTCAGCTCATCTGCATTTTTTGGTCTCGTTTCTCACTTTCCTCTTGACAATACCCCATAGATTCTCTATGGGGTTCAGGTCTGGTGAGTTTGCTGGCCAGTCAAGCACACCAACACCAACATTTAACCAACTTTTGGTGCTTTTGGCAGTGTGGGCAGGTGCCAAATCCTGCTGGAAAATGAAATCAGCATCTTTAAAAAGCTGGTCAGCAGAAGGAAGCATGAAGTGCTCCATAATTTCTTGGTAAACGGGTGCAGTGACTTTGGTTTTCAAAAAACACAATGGACCAACACCAGCAGATGACATTGCACCCCAAATCATCACAGACTGTGGAAACTTAACACTGGACTTCAAGCAACTTGGGCTATGAGCTTCTCCACCCTTCCTCCAGACTCTAGGACCTTGGTTTCCAAATGAAATGCAAAACTTGCTCATCTGAAAAGAGGACTTTGGACCACTGGGCAACAGTCCAGTTCTTCTTCTCCTTAGCCCAGGTAAGTTGCCTCTGACGTTGTCTGTGGTTCAGGAGTGGCTTAACGAGGAATACGACAACTGTAGCCAAATTCCTTGACACGTCTGTGTGTGGTGGCTCTTGATGCCTTGACCCCAGCCTCAGTCCATTCCTTGTGAAGTTCACCCAAATTCTTGAATTGATTTTGCTTGACAATCCTCATAAGGCTGTGGTTCTCTCGGTTGGTTGTCCATCTTTTTCTTCCACACTTTTTCCTTCCACTCAACTTTCTGTTAACATGCTTGGATACAGCACTCTGTGAACAGCCAGCTTCTTTGGGAATGAATGTTTGTGGCTTACCCTCCTTGTGAAGGGTGTCAATGATTGTCTTCTGGACAACTGTCAGATCAGCAGTCTTCCCCATGATTGTGTAGCCTAGTGAACCAAACTGAGAGACCATTTTGAAGGCTCAGGAAACCTTTGCAGGTGTTTTGAGTTGATTAGCTGATTGGCATGTCACCATATTCTAATTTGTTGAGATAGTGAATTGGTGGGTTTTTGTGAAATGTGAGCCAAAATCATCCCAATTAAAAAGAACCAAAGACTTAAACTACTTCAGTCTGTGTGCATTGAATTTATTTAATACATGAGTTTCACAATTTGAGTTGAATTACTGAAATAAATGAACTTTTCCACGACATTCTAATTTGAGATGCACCTGTAGTTGAAAAATATCGGCAAATCCAATATTGTGCATCTCTGTGCTATTTTATCTCGATACATACCAGTAGTGTTCGTTTTTTTTTTTTTTTTTTTTTTTAAAGGTGTCTTCATAAAAGATACTTGTGTCCTAATTGAACTATGACCTGAGCCCTGTCTGTGAAACCAGGCTTTAACGTTTGGCAGAGATTGTAAAAACGCGTCTCTCCCGCTCTCCGCAGGTGATAGCCGGAAGTATGGCGATGACGGTGGCTCGGACAGGTCAGAGGGGTACAGGGGCAGAGGTCGTGGGGGTTTTGATCGTGGTGGTTATGAGCGCGGAGGCCATGACAGAGGTGGCCGCGACGGTCCACCCTCCGGTATGGGGTAAGTCTGCCCACCCCAGAAGGTATCATAGCACACTGTTACAAATCAACAATGCACATAGGCCTAAGAGCTGTTGATTTATAGATATTTTTTTTTCTTGCTGTGGATAACCCAAATATTTCTCTTGTACCACAAGAGAAGGTTTGTCTGCTTTTATTATCTGAAGTGGTTGTACTCTTTATGGACCCACCATCTGTTTGTTTCTATGATTTTTCTATGAATTTTGTTGTAGTTAGTTGTATGATTCTTAAAAATAGCTTTTAGGCTACAGCAGTAAGGTTTCTCTTCATCTATATGCATTAAAATGCATAAAACACATTCACATAAAGGATGGTATAGCAAAAAACACAAAGATATGCATAATTGTCACTAGGGCTGGGTGATATGGCCAAAAAATTATCATTTTTTTTTCCATCAATTCATCTCTATAATTATCATGATTAATGTCAAATCTTTATTTCTTTCAAGTTTAAAGCCAGATTTTTGCTCCAAAGTGAAAGTTATAGAAACCAGACAATTTTCCTTAAAATAAATATATTAAAAGAAAAATTATTTCTTAGTTTCTGCATGTTCTAATGAGTGATATTGTTTCAAATCAATAAACAGGTTTGTGTTGCCTGGTAATATTATTATTATTATTATTATTATTATTATTATTAATAATAATAATAATAATAATAATAATAATAATAATATATTTTTTATTTTTTTGTCTTTTAGAAATGCACATTTGATAGTAGTAGTAGTAGTAGTAGTAGTAGTAGCTTGAGTTAGGATGCGTTTGTAAATTTATCAAAATCAGTAAACATCTGTAAAAATTGTAGCAACCTCATTTTTATTTGGTGAAATGTTATTGTATTTTTTTTATTTTATTTATTTATTTTTTTTTGTGGGAATCATTGGTCTTCCATAGTAACATACATTGTAAATCATGATAAACACCGTTAAAACCACACATAGCACACCTCAGTACCATGGTAAAAATAGAACTATGGTTTTTGGGTATTTGTTTGAAAAACGGTAGTCTAAAACATTTAGAATAAATGTACACTATAGTGTAATCGTAAAAAATACTGTAATTATTTTCTATTACTCCTTTAATACAATTAATTCATGTCTACATTAAAACTATAAAATCCGATACAAATACCCACGTCTGACACAATACGATGGTGTAGTTAGTGTTACTACAGGTGTACTACATTTACACCATGGTAAATGGTGTCGATTTGTAGATTGAAAAACACTGTGCAACGGTACTGTCAGAGGATTTCTTCTGTTTATCAGCGTCGTTTCATCTGGCTTTAAACTAGTTTAATTCGAGTCATTTGTGTTCTTCCCTGAATTCAGCCGCTTCTCACTGGATCTCACAGCACTGTTTGGTGCTCGCGTGAGTGAGAGTCATCAACGAGTAAACACATCTGCTCTAGTGAGCTCGCACTGCGTTGCCGTTTGAACTTTGAGCTGAGCAGATATATGGTCCATGTGGCAGGCTTCATATGAGTAGTGCTGTTTTGTCCCGCTTTTGGCACATAGTGAAAATGGAAACATTATATTGAACATTTACCAAACTCTTCATATTTTATCAAGGAAAATTATATCGCGATAATTATCGTTATTGATTTATTGCCCAGCCCTAATTGTCAGATCTATGGATATTTTCCCTCAAGGTTTCATCTGCTCTAGAATCAGTAAGAGCTTATGAGTCTGACTTGGGTCAGTCTAAACATGAGAACTGATCGGAAGCCTGGCTAATTACAGTGAAATCTTGACATTGTGTAGGAGAGCCCCAAGTAATGCATTTTGTCCTCATTTTTGCGCATTTCTCAGGTTTCCTTTTGAATTTAATTCTAATTCTGAAGAAAAGGCAAAACAATCTTGAAGTTTCCACTGAATCCTTTAATGCCGATTTGGAAGCTGGTTGAATCCAGTTTTTAGCGCTCGTTTCTTCTGGTCTCCATCAGTTTTCCCTCCTTCCCTTTGGGAGAGTGATCACATTGGAAAGTTCAGCTGCAAGGAACAGTTCTCAATCACTCCACATGAATCGGTGTCTGTACAGTGTTGTTTCTTTTTGTGTTAACCGGTCTACATTTTATACTACAGGTATCAAAGTGAGTGAAATTAAAGTTGGACCTCAGCCATTGGAGCTCATAAGCACTCATAATGGAAGGAAAATGTGTGCTCGTCTACACGAGTGCCACAGCAGTTAGACGCTCAAATCTAGAGTAAATTCTTGAAGAATTCAAGAGGGAGCAGGGAGGTTGTCCTCCATGCTCTGCTCTGGTTTTAGTCGCATCAAATCTTGACGTTCAACCAAAAAAAAAAAAAAGCAATTCTGATTGGGAAAGAGGCTCACCTTTGGTTTCAATTTGCAATGTTTGATGTACATTTGGCCCATCATCTTTAACCCATCTGTCAATGGGAGCCATTTCCTCCTCAGTAGTAAACCATGAAAGGAATACTGATAAAGAGGGAGCCTTGCGCTCCCAGGTTTCAACAATGGAAAGCCATCATATCTTCAATTTTTCCTCTGCAGTGGTGGTGACCGTGGTGGCTACAAAAATTACGGTGGTAAGTGATGAGCATCTGTCTCAGTGGGGGAAAGGAGATTAAAAAAAAAAAGAAAAGAAAATACAGAAAGATTAGCTGACAAATGAGCTCTTGAACCACCATTTTATGTCAACCCAAAGGAACATCACCTTATTTTCTTTATTGCTGTCCTCTCTGGTAATGCTCTTGTGGGCTAAAGTCTAACAACTGCCCATTTTTACTCTATAAAATGGTCTTCTTGCATGAGGAAATTGAATTAAATTCCAGTGTTATGGATGCCAGCTGTGGACATGGTGAAGAAAAGACATGATTTAGATGAATACTTCTCATTTAATTTTGCTAGAAAATTGCTTCTGGTTTACAAAGGTGTTGGAAATGATGCAGCAATTTTGGACACACTGGTGCATAGCTTTAACCGTCACTTGTAAAGGTCAAATCTTCATAGCAAAGCAGTCCGGTTTTTATTAATCTTGTACCCGTAGACTGTAGTGAAATAAAGGTTCATGACTTCATGTTGTTATTTCTCAAGTTCTCAAAGTTGTTTCCCTTTCGTGTCTTGTTGTTTTTCAGGACCCAGAGACTACGGTCAAAAGGATGATGGAGGTAAGTGCTGAAAACATTTCACCCTAAATTTGAACGTGAGAACACTGTAGAGAGAAAGCAGTGGTTTTATTTGAATTGGCATGAATATTTAGGACCCTATGAAATCATTTTATTTTATTTATTTATTTTTTTTTTAATTTTTTCGTTTTATTTTCTGGCTTCACTTTTTTCCATTTTAATATTTCTGGATTTTTTATTTTTTATTTTTTTAATGGTTAAGTAAAATTTTAGTAATCAAGAAGCATGTCTAATTAAACGATATAACGAAACCTATAAAATTAAAACTTATTAAACTTGTAAGGGCCCTATGTTGTCCCAAATGTTTCACATTGTTTTATATTTACCAAATTTTTCTGGATTCAATTTTAATGTAATTAAATGCTAAAAATAATTAATAAAAAAAGCATATTTAATTACTTGGATTCATAAACATTCTTTTTTGTATTTATTTTTATTTAAATTGTGCTCTGGGTTTTTTTTTTCCCCCTTTTCCCGAAATACTGCATTACATTTTTCTGATAATGAAAATAAAACAATTTTTTCTCTCTCTCTCTCTCTCTCTCTATATAATTTAAAATAATGGCGTACATTCTGATGTACAATAATACATTTGTCACAATTTATTCAAGTTAAACCAAACTTTTGTTTTGATGGGTTGCTGTGAAGAGTGGTGTGTGTATAATATGGTGATAGTGTGGTGGTGTTTTTCTCCCCTTTTTAGCCTTTTTGTGGTTCGAATGGGATGTGAATATTCTAATAGTTTCTTGACTCCAATATGTTTCTCTTCTCCTGTTTACAGATGCCGATCAGGATAACTCGGACAATAACACCATCTTTGTCCAAGGTCTCAATGAAGACATCACCCCTGAAGAAGTTGGTGACTACTTCAAACAGATTGGAATCATTAAGGCAAGTTTACTCACCTAACAGTCATGATTTTCACAGACCTGAAGAATCCAGATTTACAGTAGATCTGCTCTCATAACAGGTCAATAAGAAGACTGGCAAACCTATGATCAATCTGTACACCGATAAAGCCACCGGACGACTGAAAGGTGAAGCCACAGTGTCCTTTGATGATCCTCCCTCAGCCAAAGCTGCCATTGACTGGTTTGATGGTAAGAGAATCATCTTTGTCTCTTTGACTTTAATAGCATTATAAAAAATGGGGCTGATTTCTTTGGGGATTTTTGTTTTGTTTTTCTGGAAAACAGGAAAAGATTTTAATGGAAGACCCATCAAGGTGTCGTTTGCCACCAGAAGGGCTGAATTCACCCAGAGAGGAGGAGGAGGTGGAGGTGGAGGCGGAGGCGGAAGTGGACGAGGACGCGGCGGTATGATTCGGAAATTTAACTCTTTGCTTGTATAATCCGACCAATCATTAGTTATGCAAGTCATATTTCTGCTGTTTTGTGCGTTTGCTCACAGGTTTTCGAGGCAGAGGGGGCTTTGGTGGAGGTCCCTCGTTTGATGTCAAGGGTGGAGACTGGCCTTGTCCCAACAGGTTCGGCACATGTAGTTACTTGTGTATGTTTTTTTTTTTAGAGGGATCTGTCGTCCCATTATATTTATTGCTAAACCATCTCTTACAGCTCTTGTGGCAACATGAACTTTGCTAGAAGATATGAATGCAACAGGTGTGGCACGCCAAAACCAGAAGGTGATAGCTTTGGAGACGGTAAGTGTGATTGCACATGAGCTGAAACAATTGACCAATAGAGGGGAGCAGTTTGAGGAAGCTTGTTTCCACCATGGATTTAAAAAAAAAAAAAAATTATATATATTTTTATTTATTTAATGTCTCTCAATTGAGTTTCTTGCAATTCTGTGGAGAGAAAAACGGAATTGACTTTTTTTTTTTTTTTTCCCTAGCTTTTTTTTTTTTTTTTTTCCATATAATTGTAAGATGAAAATAAGAATCGTAATTTTTCTTGCCATTTTAGTTTTGCATCTCGAAAATCCGACTGTTTCTGTTTATATTTTGTAATTGAGAGATTTCTCACAATTCAAGGTTTTTTTTTTTTCCCCTTTTTTTTTTTTTTTTTTTTTTTTTTTTAAATTTAAAAAGGTGAATGTGAAATTTTGCCTTTTTCCCCCTCAGAAGAGAGTCAGAATTCACAGCGTCTCAAATGCTTTAATTGTTCTGATCTGTGGTGGAAACTAGCTTCCCTAGCAGTAGGGATTCAACGATTACCGGTGTGACGATAAATCATGATAAAATTCCCCACACGGTTAGTATTACAGTTTCATATTCTAATTATCAAAAACGTATTCGATTACTGCGATTTTGAACAACTCACGACAAATACAGTCCAGCATAAATCACAGTTCTAAGTAACAGTCTCACGTGCGCACAGCACGCAGAGTAGTTTCCTTTGAGTGAAAATAGGGCGGAAAAGCTGGGAGGTTTTAAAAGAATGCTAATGGAATTATACAAATTAATATATGAATTGATTAATTGTATGAATGTACCTCTGAAGGTTCTGACAGTCTTCAGAAAAGATTCGATGACATTTTGTTTTCGTCTTTGCTCCATGTAATACCTAAAGGAAGTGTTCACAAAACTGCTTTGTCCACGGAGTTTACTGGAAACAGTTCAGCTTTTCCATAAGTGCCACCTAGTGTCAGAGAGTGGATTTACAGAGACTTACATTCACATTCAGCCTGTCTGCAGTTTGTGTCTGGTCAAAAACATACCGAATCTGCATGCCCTGCTGTAAATTTTGACTGGTTGATGAAAACCAAGCTTATGTGGATTCTACACATTTAAACCATTCAGATAAGTTGCCTAGAATTATTTATGGAGCAGATAAAATGCATATAATCATTTATTCATCAATTATCATTTTTACTTATTTAAAGGCTGAAATGTGAGGTTTACCTTTTTATGAAACTTTTTCTAAGCTTTATTTGAACATTTACATTAACAACAGTTTAATAGCATGTTCAAATATCTAGTCAAGTTGTCATTTAAAATCCAAACATCATTGGTAATGTTATTGTTTTAGTGATTATGCAAACAAAAAGTCATTTTATTTGTTGATTTTTAAATATAAAACCTGAAGTGATTTGTGTCTGTACTTTTTGAACATCTCCAGCACATTTTAACAAAACCGTGATGATACTGATAACCGTGATCATTTTGATCACTATAATCGTGATAAGAAATTTTCATACGGTTACATCCCTACCTAGCTGTTTGCCCTGCTCTGCGGAAGTATCTTGTGAGTACTGTTTCATGTCAAGCAGAAGTTATCCTCCACACTAAGTGCTGTGATTTGCACCTGACTGTTGCAGATCGTGGCGGTCGAGGTGGGTACGGAGGAGACCGTGGGGACCGCGGCGGATTCAGAGGCGGCAGAGGAGGTGGTGGTTTTCGGGGTGGAGACCGCGGAGGATACAAGATGGGCGGAAGGTAATGAAACCCCCTCAGCTCTGCAGTCAATCAGAGTTCTCTTTGATGTTTGAGTAATGCTCCTCTCCATCTCATCCTGAAGGGGAGACCACAGAGAGGAGAGACGAGGCCGGCCGTACTGAAGCCATTCCAGACCGGTGTTTATTGTGGGGTGGGGGTGAGAGGGTACAGGGAGAGGTTTGTGTCCGCAATCCTTTCTGTTGCATGAGCATATACTGTCTGAAACGAGCAGTTTTTCCCATAAATGTTGAATCTACTGTGAGGGGCTGAGTGAAGGGAACGGGATGAATTTGATCTCTGCCACTTTGTACAGCTTCAGTCCTGTAAGGAAGTGGCAGCACTGGCCACAGATCAGCTTTAAAGGGTCATTTTGCTCTGGGTGAAGGGGAGGGGCCAGATGTTATTTTTGTTACTTTTTAATTTCCTGACTTGTTGAATCCAGCATTTAGTGTAATAGATTTGTGAAATGCTTATTGTTTTGTAAAAATCAACACAAACTGTTTTACTTGTTTCTTTTTTCTTTTTGATTTTTCTTTTTGCAAAAAATATTAAACACCCTTTTGATCTTACTTGTTGTCTTTATGATTTTTTTTTTTTTTTTTGAATATACTATATGCAATGAATAGCATTGTTGCAAATAATGTGAGTGCTTTTAACTGAAATAAGAATATATTGTGTGTAATAGCAGGTCTTAAATATTTATCAAATTACCAGCCTCTGCTAAGTTGAATAAGAGCCAGTGAAATATTAAGTGCACCTCATTAAAAATGATTAAAATAAAAACCTAACCCTTAATTTAACGTAAGACGTTTCCTTTATCTTTACCTGTAAAGGTGAAGATCAGTTTTTAGCTCTGATTTTAAATGGCAATTTTGGACATTAGAATATTCATCCATAGTAATGGGTCATACCATTAAGATAATACGGATTGAAACACATGAACATCGCTGTTCTGATTCTGACCAAAAAGAGTATTCAAATAACGTTTGGGAACAGATCTGCTGATGTGTGTTGGTCTTTTCGATGTTGAAGATGAGGCTACAATCGCTGGTTTAAGAATGACATCTGCATGATTCATTGGAGGATGATGCCTAACTAAAAGAATTTCAAATCACATGAGCCAATGAAACTGATCTTTTATCTTCCCTGCGTTGTTGTGGATCAATAAAGCTCGTGATTCAGTAATTCTTCTCTCAGCCCTTTTATTCAGTGAGAAAACAGGATTCCAGCATAAGCGACAGTCCTTGTGCTGCCATGCGCTGGCCTTTCACACATGAACTGACTGACAACAGGGGACACACACAGTATAAAGAACCAGCCAGCCAATAGGAAACTCTGTTAACCCTTTCTCATCTAATCATTTTCCAGTGTGTTTATTTAACAGATCACTATTTGCAAGTGGAGACACCCTATATATATATATAAAACTGTTACATTCTCCCCTTCTGAACTCCACTTGAAAACAAATCTAAAATATCATGGCATAATACGCTCACTACTAATGACACATGTACAAAGAACATCAGAATTCATTACAGAAAAAAAAAAAAAATTATATACACATATATATATATATATATATATATATATATATACACACACATACACACAGGTGCATCTCAAATTAGAATGTCGTGGAAAAGTTCATTTCAGTAATTCAACTCAAATTGTGAAACTCGTGTATTAAATAAATTCAATGCACACAGACTGAAGTAGTTTAAGTCTTTGGTTCTTTTAATTGTGATGATTTTGGCTCACATTTAACAAAAACCCACCAATTCACTATCTCAACAAATTAGAATATGGTGACATGCCAATCAGCTAATCAACTCAAAACACCTGCAAAGGTTTCCTGAGCCTTCAAAATGGTCTCTCAGTTTGGTTCACTAGGCTACACAATCAAGGGGAAGACTGCTGATCTGACAGTTGTCCAGAAGACAATCACTGACACCCTTCACAAGGAGGGTAAGCCACAAACATTCATTGCCAAAGAAGCTGGCTGTTCACAGAATGCTGTATCCAAGCATGTTAACAGAAAGCTGAGTGGAAGGAAAAAGTGTGGAAGAAAAAGATGCACAACCAACCGAGAGAACCACAGCCTTATGAGGATTGTCAAGTAAAATCGATTCAAGAATTTGGGTGAACTTCACAAGGAATGGACTGAGGCTGGGGTCAAGGCATCAAGAGCCACCACACACAGACGTGTCAAGGAATTTGGCTACAGTTGTCGTATTCCTCTTGTTGAGCCACTCCTGAACCACAGACAACGTCAGAGGTGTCTTACCTGGGCTAAGGAGAAGAAGAACTGGACTGTTGCCCAGTGGTCCAAAGTCCTCTTTTCAGATGAGAGCAAGTTTTGCATTTCATTTGGAAACCAAGGTCCTAGAGTCTGGAGGAAGGGTGGAGAAGCTCATAGCCCAAGTTGCTTGAAGTCCAGTGTTAAGTTTCCACAGTCTGTGATGATTTGGGGTGCAATGTCATCTGCTGGTGTTGGTCCATTGTGTTTTTTGAAAACTAAAGTCACTGCACCCGTTTACCAAGAAATTTTGGAGCACTTCATGCTTCCTTCTGCTGACCAGCTTTTTAAAGATGCTGATTTCATTTTCCAGCAGGATTTGGCACCTGCCCACACTGCCAAAAGCACCAAAAGTTGGTTAAATGACCATGGTGTTGGTGTGCTTGACTGGCCAGCAAACTCACCAGACCTGAACCCCATAGAGAATCTATGGGGTATTGTCAAGAGAAAAATGAGAAACGAGACCAAAAAATGCAGATGAGCTGAAGGCCACTGTCAAAGAAACCTGGGCTTCCATACCACGTCAGCAGTGCCACAAACTGATCACCTCCATGCCACTCCGAATTGAGACAGTAATTAAAGCAAAAGGAGCCCCTACCAAGTATTGAGTACATATACAGTAAATGAACATACTTTCCAGAAGGCCAACAATTCACTAAAAATGTTTTTTTTTTTTTTTTTTTTTTTTTTTTTTTTTTGGTTTTATGAAGTATTCTAATTTGTTGAGATAGGTGGGGTTTTGTTAAATGTGAGCCAAAATCATCACAATTAAAAGAACCAAAGACTTAAACTACTTCAGTATGTGTGCATTGAATTTATTTAATACACGAGTTTCACAATTTGAGTTGAATTACTGAAATAAATGAACTTTTCCACGACATTCTAATTTATTGAGATGCACCTGTATATATAAACAGAACAAAAACAACATCAAAAACATGGAATGCTATTCAAATTTCTCTAAAACATGAATGTTGATGACCATTCCAGTTCATAGACTATTCTTACGAAGAATTAGAGGAAGAAGAGGTTAGCTACGCCCCTCCAAACTCATAGGTCAACATGCCGGTTACATGTTTAGTACACTCAATCAACATACAAGCATTCCTTTAACTCACATCTTGGTATACTGACCAAATACATTCACATCCCAAAAAAAAAAAAAAAAAAAAAAAAAAAAAAAACAGAAAGAGAACAACGGGATGAGGAAAAAAAAAAAACAATCAGTAGTGTAATAATAATAAAAAGACACATTTAGATCCAGACAGGTGCATTAACCTGATTGTCTATCTTTTGTACTTGCATTGTTTCTATAAGCCTCACCACCGGTCTGATAAGTCTTCCAGCTCTTGATCTAACTGAAGTCATCAAACCTCCAACATCATTTTTGCTGTCAGATTGAACAGTCGCCACAGTAGCTACATCACTTTGACAGTCAACATCGGATGATAGCTGGTCAAATGCAGTCAAATTTGAATTAATGTCCAGATCAGATTCATTGTCAATTGGACACGCAAGTCTAACAGAGTCTTCCAACTCAGCCAATACCACAGGGTCACTGGAACCATCAAGACTCCCCATCATTTCTTGTCTACCAATGTCATCTTCTGACAACACTGACCCCCTTTTGGAACCTCTTGAACATTCAAGCTCTGAAACCCATACCACTGTTCTCTCATCAGCTGCAGGCTGAGGTAAGTGCTCTAGCATTTGGGTTTCTTCACTGCCAACACACCCTTCCACTCCCACAGGCCCCTCTGCAATGTCATCAGGAAGAGGTAGGAAATTCACAGGCATGATCAAATTATGATGAAAAATCTTCACTTGGCCTGTGGAAGAATTCTCAATTTTGAAAGTATGGGTTTCAACATTTTTGTCAACTACAATGTACAGACTGCTCTCCCAGGGGTCTGACAATTTTCGCTTGCCTCTCTCTCCTTTGTTCGCCAGCAAAACCCTGTCTCCAACGTCTGCTGGAGCACCCTTGATAAAGAGCAGCATGTCTTCTCAGTTGTTTTCCAGCAGTCATCCTCGCAATTGTTATCGCTTGTTTGAGATCTTTTAGTAAATCCCTAACATACTCATCATAGACAACAACATCATCTCGCAAGACTGACCCAAACACCACATCGACAGGGAGCCTCGGAGTTCTGCCAAACATCAATTGAAAAGGTGCATATCCAGTGGTCTCATGAATTGTACAATTGTATGCAAATGTCAGTGATTTGAGCATTCAAGGCCACCTTTGCTTCGTTGCAGGGGGCAGTGCTCGAATCATGTTTCCAAGTGTCCTATAAAATCTTTCCACACCACCATTACCCATTGGGTGATATGGAGTGGTGTGTGACTTTTCCACCCCTGCAACAGACAACAGCTCAGAAATTAATGCACTTTCAAAATTTTCTCCCTGATCGGAGTGAATGCGTTTGGGAAAGCCATATATACAAAAAAAAAAGTTGTTCCATAACTGCTTAGCAACAGCTTTGGCTGACTGATTTGGGCAATGAAAAGCATGTGCCAGTTTCGTAAAATGATCAGTGACAACAAGGACCTCCGCCGACTTATACCTGCTGTCCTCAGCTGACCAAGAATCGATGCACACAAGCTCCAAGGGTTCAGATGTCATAATATTTTCAAGAGGAGCCCTAGCCTCTGGCTCAGGTGATTTACCGTAAACACACCTCTTGCAGCATTTGACAATCTCTCAAGTTTATGCAAAAAAAAAAAAAAACATTGTCTCACCAGATACAATGTCCTTTGTTGGCCCTGATGAACCCCACTCAGCACGGTCCCCACCAATGATTTTGGGACAACATTCTGAAATGACTTTTTCTTTGACACTACATCCCTCAAAACCCTGTAAAGTATCCCAGCTCTCATCTCAAACTTATTACAGGATCTAAGCAGGCTGACAACTTCCACTGGCTGCTGTTTACACTCACGACTAGGTTTCTTACCCCTCTCCACATAAGAAATCACCCTAGCGAATATGTTGTCGGTCTGCTGCCTCTCTGCCAACTCTTTGCGGGACAGGCTCTTCAGTTTTGGTTGATCTCCAGGCACGACATGATAAATCAACTGAGGTAACAAAAGGTCATAATGTGCGGTAACCAGATTAGACCTTTTTGCCTCCATGACCGCAGACACTTCCATTGCAGACCAAGAACCAGATGGCCTACTTACAAGCGCTTGGGAATGTACTGCCAACATGCCACATTTTGGCTCAATACCAAGCTCAGCGTCTGGCTCAAAAGGGTGTGCAGACCATCTGAAAACTTCTTGCACTTGTTCCCCTTGGACTGCTGATGCCTCCTGCAACAATTAGTTATACGGTACCCTAGTAAGGCGATGCAAAGCGCTCTGTTTTACGAATGGCTCTCTACTAAGATCATCTGCCACAATATTCCTTGAACCAGGTATGTACTTAATATCAAACTGGAATGGCAACCCACCTGTGCTCGCAAGCATCCAGTTTTGGTTTTGTCAAAATACATGTCAGTGGGTTGTTATCGGTCCATACTGTGAAGGGGCGATCTCTCAGCCAGAGACTAAATTTGTCACATACAGCCCACTTCAATGCGAAAAATTCCAGTCGATGTGCTGGATATTTTGACTGAGCAAAAGAAAGTGACTTACTGGCAAAACAAACTGGCCTTGCCATATCCCCATTTTCTGGTACTTGTGAAAGTACAGCACCTAGGCCACTACTGGAAGCGTCCACCGAAATTAAGAATGGCCTGTTAAAATCCGGATGAGCCAATAAATCACAGTCAATCAGAGCCTGCTTATGACGACAAAATTCCTGCCTACAATCATCAGTCCAATCCTCTGCAGTAAGTGTTCTTTTCAACACGTTCTTCTTACCCTTTTTACATCTCTGACCCTTAGAGCCAGCAGTCAACTGGAACAGTGGCTTTGCAATTACTGAACACTGTTCTATGAATTGCTGATATTATACAACCATCCCAAGAAAAGAACGTATCTTCTGCTGGGATGGGGCACCATTTTTGTCATCCATAAGATCCGACTCCATCATTTCAGTAATCACCTTGATTTTATCAGGGTCTGAGGACACACCCACCTTGCTGACCACATGACCAAGGAACTTCACTGACCTTTGCATGATATGACATTTTCTTGGACATTTTCGTCAAGTTATGAGATTTCAGACACTAAAAAACCAACTCCAATCTCTTTAAACCCAACTCCTCATCTGGAGCAAATACAAGCACATCATCCAAGTAACAGAGAAGGCTCAGGAAATTCTGATCTCCAAAAATTTAGAGCATCATTCTCATAAAAGTCGCTGGACTATTACAAAGTCCCTGAGGAAGACGGTTATACTCATATAACCCAAAAGGCGATGTGAAAGCAGTGTATTTATAGTCTTCCTCATGCACAAATCTTTTTTTAGACTTAAAATATTAGGCATAAAAAATATTGAATTGTGTTGTACTGACTCTTGAATTTCCAAAAATATATGTTATGATGTGTTTTTGTATTGGAAATTGAAATTATTCACCAATGTGTTGCATTCGTGCCTAAAATTTTCATATGGTGTGACATAAAAGTTATTCTATATAAAATGAAAATGGGATATACTCTCCCTAAGTAACTTTACCATAAATCTTTATTATTACTATCTTAAGATTTAACTTTTTTTTTTTTTTTGTAGATCAATTAGATTTTGTATTATTTTTCTAAATCAACATGCAAAGACATCTCTCCTCAGCCTTTCCAGATATTTTAGATTAATTCCGACAAACACTGTTATAAATCTATCAAAATGCTTGTGACTCTTACTGATACTCTTTCTTTTTGTTCCATTGACTTTTTTATGATTTAACTAAAAAAATATATTTTTATTGTCACAATTCTGACTGTCACACCAAATGACACAGTGTCACACTATATGATGAACTGCACCACACCACAATTTGTCAATGCAAAAAAAAGTGTATTTTACATGCATTAAACATTCAATGAATTCAATTCAATTAACATTAATAAGACAAACTCATCAAACATACTAACATCGTTTTAAAATTTTCTTTGGCTGATAACTGTATTTTTGTGGCCTCTCTTTACTTGACATTTCTGCGTGACAAAAAATTCAATTCGAGTTTATTTGTATAGCGCTTTTCACGATAAAAATCGTTGCAAAGCAGCTTTAAAGAAAATTAAAGTTTTTACATTATATTTAGGAGTAGCTTATCAGTGGTGATTGTCAAGTTTATGTCCATATGGCAGAAATGTAAAGTAGAAATCATGCAGTTTGTTGATGTAATCAAACAGATGGTGAACACTATTAACAGCAACGAGTATATGTTGCGATCAAACTTATAGCAAAATTTAGTAGTTTAGTATGTTATTTCATTTGAGGTCCTCTGAGGGGTTGGCATCATCTCTTCTCAGGTGTTTGGTCATCTCAGATCTTTGTAAGGGTTGGATCCAGACTGAAGCTTGTGTAATTCCTAGTGACCTCGGGATGCCAATCCCGCATCAGAAACAGAGAAGCAAATAGAGACAAAATTAGCTTAGCTGCTAGTCCAACCAAGCAAAAGAATGATAATGTGCTTTTGATCAGATATAACTGAAGTACAAGGTCATGAAATATATTATATGAATGCTTGACTAAAGAGATGTGTTTTTAATCTAAATTTGCAGTGCCTTGCGAAAGTATTAATACCCCTTCATTTTTTTCACGTTTTGTTATGTTGCTGCCTTATGTTAAACTGCTTTAAATTACTTTTTTCCCCACATCAATCTACACTCCATACACCATGATGGTAAAGCAAAAAACAGGTTTTTAACATCTTTGCAAATTTATTAAAAATAGAAAACTTAAATGATTCCATTGCATAAGTATTCATACCCTTATCTGGGACAGTTGAAATTTAGCTCAGGCGCATTCATATTGCTTGTAGATGTTACTACACTTCGAGTGAAGTTAATCTGTGGCAAATTAAATTGAATGGGTATGATTTGGAAAGGCACACACATCTTAATAAAAAGGTCTAACAGCTGATAATGCATATCAAAGCAAAAACCAAGCCCTGAGGTCAAAAGAACTGCCTGTAGAGCTCAGAAACAGGTTTGTGTCTAGCCACACATCTGAGGAAGAGTTCATAAAAAAATTCTGCTTCATTGAATGGTCACAGAAGCATGTAGTCTCTGTTACTCTTAATGGAAGAAGTGTGAAACAACCAGGACTCTTCCTAGAGCTGGCCTCCTGACCAAACTGAGCAATTGATGGAGAAGGGTCTTGGTTAGACTGGTGACCAAGAACAAGATGGTCACTCTAGTTGAGCTCCATGATCATATATGCAGATAAGAGAAATCTACAGAAGGACAAACATCACTGCAACACTCCACTGATCTGGGGTTTATAGCAACGTGGCAAGACTCAATCCTCTCTTCAGTGAAGACGCATGAAAACACACTTGGAATTTGCAAAACAGCACCTAAAGGACCCTCAAACTGTGAGAAACAAGATACTCTGGTCTGATGAACCTCAATTTCAAACATCATGTTTGAAGCAAACCAGGCACTGCTCATCACCTGCAGAGTACCATCCCAAAAGTAAAGTGTGCTGGTAGCAGCCTCATGCTGTGGGGCTGTTTTTCAGCAGCAGGGACTGAGGGACTCGTCAGAGTAGAAGAAAAACTCAATGCACCAAAATATTGAGATAGCCTTAATGAAAACCCAGTCCAGAGCATTCAGAAACTCAGACTGGGCAGAAGATTCACCTTCCAACAGGACAATGAACCTAAACGCACATCAAGAGTGGCTTATAGACAACTCTGTGAATGTCCTTGAGTGGCCAGCCACAGCCTGTGCTTGAACCCAATCAAATAATTCTGGAGAAACTTGAAAATGTACATTTGCTCCCATCCAACCTGACAGAGCTTGAGAGGTGAAGAGGCGAGGAGATTAATGACAGATAATTGCCAAATGCTGATGAGCAAAGCTTGTCGCATCAAACAAAAAAGACTTGAGGCTGTAAACTAAAGGTGCTTAAGCTAAATATTTAGTTAAGGGTATGAATACTTATGCAATGTACTTATTTCAGTTTTTTTTTTTTTTAATAAATTTACGAAGTTGTGACAATTCTGTTTTTGCTTTGTTATTTTTGCTAGCACTGCATTACAATAGTCAAATTGCATCTTTTAATATGCAAAGCATGGCAAACATGGTGAAACGTGGTTAAATCAAGTATAAAATTGAAAAGGAATACATTAATTGTACGGCTAATTTAATTGCGGGGGGGAGGATGGTTCCGAGCTTCTGGCAGCTTTAAGTTCAGCAACTTTGTCGATTCACTTCAGACCAATCAACCCATGGCTGGAATGACGAAGCTTTCACTCCTAAATGAATTCATCAGAATCTACGCATTGAACACGCACCAGGACACTTTACTCAGCACCAACCAAAACAATTAACCGCTTGTTAACTGTTTAGATGCGCTTCTAGGCTTCGACCCCTTTTAATTAAGGTGATATGATTCTCTGATGGTTCTTAACAGGTTGTGGTTAGCTGATGTGTAAATACTGCCATTACACTTCTCTCTTGCGCGCGAGCGCTCCCTCCCTCTCTCTCTCTCTCCCCATACTTTCCTTGCGTTAGCATCTATGTTTAATGTGTGTAATTTGTGTCTAGTTAGATGTTGTATGTTCCCCTGTAGTGTAGTTTAATAAACATCCATATGTATTCACGCTTGGTTGTCTGTGTCTGCTGCTCACGAGGTCACTTTAACGTCAGATTTTGTTACATGCTCTGCGAGCAATGTATCAGTAAGGAAAGTATTTTTCGTGGCCAGAGAAATAATTTTCCTTAGAGTCAATAGACGATTAAAACCGTCCGTACTGCGGACGAACAAATCATTTTACAGTACTATTAATGCTACAGTTAATTTCTGAAGATCAATATAATTGATAACAACCCGTAATGATTAATTATGTCATCTCACATTGAGCTAATTTGCTACAAAGGTGTATGTAATATTGTGAGACAAATGTATCACATGGAGTGACTTGGAAAAACGGTCACACCATTAGACGTTTTGTTCAGTTAAGCTAATCTCCTGATTAACTAAAAACAGCTGGCTTATACTTAGCATTGCCACAAGGCAGCAATGATTTGTAAGAATTAATAAGTAAAATTTGTAAAAAAGTGTTTCATTTTTATGTAAATGTCACACCATAAGACAACACATTGACCACTAGTGAGCACATCAGTGACAGAGCTTTTTAATTAAAAATTAAAACATCAGAACTCACCTCTTGACCTTCCAAACCATTCCAGAGATGACACTGCAACTTCCTGGTTGAGTATGGACCACTTCATCACAATGATGCCCAAATTATTGCCTGTTCAAAATATAGATTGTAATGTCACACCATATGATGCCCATTTTACGGACAAAATGTATTTGGCCAGAACATGCTTTAAAATCATGCACAGACATCAACACTTTCTGTGTCCATTAAAAATGCCTAATTCTCTTACTTAAACTGTAAAGCTATCAATTATTTATACTTTCCTGAGTTATATTGTCATATTAGTAAGGTCACACACAGCCTGGACAGTCACACCATATGACAATTTTGATGTTTAGATAAAAATTTGAAGTAGAGGTCTTTATACACCAACTAAAGCTATGGTATGCTGTAATAATATCTTGTCAGAGGAACAACATAAAGATACATATTATTTAACAAATACCCATTTTTATTAGTATATGACATCATGGACAGGTAGAACTGAATGTCATGTCATCCACCCAAATCTCCATTTCTCTTCCAGACAATAACAAGAGAGGAAGCATACTCACTACTGGATCTCCTGATAATTTCTCTCTCCTCTATTTCGTCCAAAGCTTGCCTGAGCTTATCATATTGATTAGGTCGAAGCCACCTGTATGGGAGCCTAAATGGACGCTCATCACTCAGCCTTATCCGATGCACATAGCCCTCAGCCTTGCCACAGTCAAGTCTGTGTTTAGAGAAAATACATTCATACTTCTCAATTAGATCAACAAGTTTTTCCTTCCATTCTGAAGACAACTGACAGGAGCTCAAATCAATGTCTGCAAGTCCCAGGTTAGTTAACCTATCACAGAACTCGCAGTCTCTCTTGGATACCCCAATATCAGACAAACTGCCAGCACTTGAATTGTCAGGAAACTCTGCATTGTTGGTATGCTGTCTGATTGCATCATCAAAGTCTTCCAATGCCAAACAAGGATAAATGTCAGCCAACTTTGCATTACATCTGAGAGTAATGGGCACCGATGAAGGGTTAATTACCTTAACAGGTACCCATCCATCGGCCCACAACCTCGCCACTGTACGATCAATCAAGATATTTCTGGGTCTTGAACGGGCTCCACACGGCTCCGCAATGATGGCATTGTTTAGATTAGAGAGTTTTGCCCAGACTAAATGCTCCTTTAAGGGTTCAAGTGTTACTGAATTCTTCAGTTTAACTGTCCCAACCTTTTCAGGAACAACTGTTTCGTTCCACCTCTCCACATTAGCCGGCAACTGAATAAGTTCACCATCCTCAGAATTCTTATCAACATTAGACATCATTCTTTTCATCAATTCTCCCCGATTTTCAACTCTTTGATCAGGTGTTTTATCACATTGCTGCCCACAATGATGTCATTAACTTGGCCGTCAACAACTAAGGTTGGAACCTGAACAGTACACCCGTAAACAGTCATGTTTATGTCACACATACCGATAGGTTTTGTTTTTGACCCTCCACAGCTGACCAGTACTACATGAGATGGAGTCACCGAATCAGTCAAGGCAACACCTGCATCCTGTAACTTAGACACAACCACAGGGCTCACAGTGCATGCCATAGAACCACAATCAATCATACCTTTAACAATCAGTGTGTTTTCCAACAAAACGTCAGTATAAAACAATCCCTCATGCACTGATAGTTTTTGTGTATTTTGAACTGTCACAGTCATATTTTGGTCAATTTCCTCACGTACAGTAGAGAACAGTGATTCTAAATCAACATCAGATACTTGGGGGGTTTCATTGGGCCCTGCATCTCCCCCCACCGCATGCGGGCCATTTAGTTTCCCTGCTGGCCAGGGGGACATGCCATTGACGAGGCCCCGACATGCCCAACTGCAACAACATTTGGGCACTCAAAACTTGTGTGACTTGGGGTAAAACACATAAAACAGAGCCCATTTGCCCGACAGTGGTAAGAGGTGGTATGGTTAAAATCTCCACATACCTTACACGGGCCCCGTCCATCACCTCTATTTTTGGGCCTCGGTCGAACAGGCTTTTCAGCAGGTTTTGTCGTCCCACTTGGAACTCTTTGCAACACATGTTCCAGTCGTGTGAATAGTCGCTCTAAGGATTCAACAGAACTTCAAGCAAAAGACTGCTGAACTTGAGGAGCGTTACCTTTGGCTACTGATACCTCATGATTGCTAACTTCATCATGAACAGAAGGTAGTACTTGCATTACAGTTTCTTGTTTCTGAGCTAAGCATGACAACTGATTTCTTGCATATTTGGTTTCTCTTTGAAATTCATCCTGCCTTTCTTGCACTTCAGCAGCTGTCCAGTGCTGCTGGGGTTTACATCTGAAAATCAGCTGCAATTGGGGATCTGGGCAATATCTAACAAACATGAACGTCACCTCCTGAGATGGATTATCAAGTTTCTTCCCTTGTCTTTTCAAGCAGTCTTCTCCTACATCAATTGCCCCATTTAACCTTATCCAATTGTCGAATGGACTCTCCCCTTTTAAGGGCAAAGTAGCATAGAAATCAGCTAAGGGCATAGCAGAGTACACTGTGTCACCAAAATGTTGCTTCAGGATGTCAAAAATAGGTCCAGGGCCAGTCAGTTTTTGCGCAGTTGTGTAGGGCTATTTTAACAACATCCCGTGCCCTCCCCATTAATTGGCTCAAAACATCTTCAGCCTGACATTCTTGGCTATACTCACGCTTGCGCAAGTATACTGACATCAATTCCACCCATTCATATATTGTGCATTTGTCAGAAACATCCCCACGATAGTATGCTGGCTCTTTAACATCAGACTGTAATACCAGATTCAGATTTTGCATTTCAGAGGGTACACTGCTGCCAGCGTGTTCAGCTCTGAATCCTTCCCCACATCCCAACACTCTTGATTCCAGACAAGATACAATATTGTCACTGATGGATTGACCCATTTGTTTCACAACAGTGGCCAACATATCCACGGGAATACCTCCCTCTGCAGTGGAAGACCCTAATGCATTCGTGTCTGTCATATTAACCCCAAGCTGATCAATCGTGAGAGTTTCATCAGTTTTACATCAGTCTGTTACAGCCCTCTCCCTCTGCCCAGGCCTGGTGTGTTAAACTTTTCCATGTCTTCTCAATCTATTGAATCCCACTACAAATATCTGAACCCAGAAATATTTCAGAGAATATGTTTAGTAAGTAAATTTTGAATAAATCATTCTATTAAATATACTCAGTTCAGTAGATATATTCATGTAGTAGTGTAAGCAACCACCTCATCTTCACTTCCAAGCTCCACCCCGTGTCGATACTCTGAACTTTGTTTCGCTTGTCCTCCTAAGTCCACTGTTCACCGATGCTCAGATGACCGCCTCGCGCCAATCCTCCGAAGCCTGTTGTGCACTGATGTTTGAGTTTCCACCGCACGCCAATGCTGAGTTCTTCCTGACGTCTCGTGTTTGACACGGGTGCTTAGAAGACCGATCATGGCACCAATCGAATTGATCTTTTTATCTTCCCTGCATTGTGTTGTAGATCAATAAAGCTTGTGATTCAAGAATTCTTCTCTCAGCCCTTTTATTCACTGAGAAAACATGATAACACAGAGTGAGTTGATAACTTCCAGAATATTCGACACTCCTTGTGCTGCCACGCGCTGGCCTTTCACACATGAACTGACTCAGAGTGGAACAAATTCAAGAATATTAAACATAGTTGAATGAATGCATCGTAACAAAATCACAACGTAAGATGTACCTTGAGAAAACAGGATAACAGAGTGAGTTGATAACTTCCAGCATATTCAACTCTCCTTGTGCTGCCACGCTAAAATAAAACACACATCTTTCACTCTCTTCACCAATGTCTAGTACTATTCTTGATATCGAATTTATACTTTTGCTCATGATATATCACACATTTCATAGATAATAACAGATGGAATTACGGAGCTACCAAACACACAACTTACCTCTGGCCTTTCACACATGAACTGACTGACGCAACAGGGGCGTACACAGCATAAAGAACCAGCCAACCTATAGGAAACTCTGTTAACCCTTTCTCATCCAATCATTTTCCAGTGTAATTATTTAACAGATCATTATTTGCAAGTGGAGACACACCCTATAATTGGGCCCTATATATATATATATATATATATATATATATATATATATATATATATATATATATATATATATTATTCACAATAGACCCCTTCAATGTTTGTAAACATCGAAAGCCTAGGTTGGGTGCGCGCGCAGCATGGGGTCAGAAAAATGGCGCGACTAATAGACCGGCATATTGTGTAAAGGTATGCACTGTCTTTGACACCATAGGACTGGGAACAGTACCATTCTAAACTTGTTTTAAGTGATGCCTCTCCTACAAAAAAGAATTGCACGCATTGATTACACAATCTACTGTTGTAGTGAAAGCGCTAATGTAAAGCTAGTCTGCTATCTGCAAAGTCTGTAGCATGCCACAGGTCACAATTAATGCCAGATATCAAACTTCACCTAACTATTAAATCAGTCTACAGTTTACAGAAAACATTTGTTTACTTACCATGGCTTAACTCTATCATTGTTGGCACAATGTTGGCGCTATAGCCTGCGGCTAACTACTAGCAGCTGGCTACGTCTGTAGCATGACACAGGTCCATGACATTTACAAAACTATTAACCTGCATAGCTTTACGTTATAGGCTAGTGTACAGAAAACTCTTCATGCAATCCAGGCTTTTGAGTTTAAGCTTGATCGTAGCATTGTCCCAGTCTGCCTGTTTAATAGCTTGCAGCCACAGATGTCGTCTATTATTTATTTATTTATTTTTTGAAACGGATGAGATCCTGAAGGAATCCTGAAAAACTTGACTCCAGAACTGATGTGATTTTCACAGTCCACGACGCAACAAGTAGGCATTTTTTTCTTGACCAGAAATTCTTTGGTTAACACACAATTCAATGGGATGGAATGAACTTTCAGATCAGTAGGTGGCGGTAATGCACCTTTTTGTGGGTTTGCCAAACCGCCATAAAACACCAGAAGAAGAAGAAGAAGAAGAAGAATGAACTTTCTGACCCCGACATGCGCACTGCGAACTGCGAATTTTCCTGTGACGTGAACCGTGAAGGGGTCTATAGAACAGCGATTCTCAATTCCAGTCCTCGCGTACCCCCGCTCTGCACATTTTGTATGTTTCTGTTATCGCTTCAGTTTGTTCTATTCGACCGTAAGTGCCCTGCGAAGTGGACATCTCAGGATATTCTGCCATGATTCCAGTTTGAAGCGAACGTATACATTCCATTCAAAGGGCACTGAAGTGTGCGAGACGTGAATTTAAATTGTATTTATTTAAAGAGGTATATTACGTCACACTTCAGACTTCTCTAGAAATTTTCGGCTGTGTGTGAAGATGCAGCGCAGCGCAAATCTGTGAATGAATGTTCAGAAGTGAAGTAAACGTCAACGGATTTCCCCTGCTCAGGGAGTAGGGAGCAATGGACTGTGTAGGGACCATGTCAATCGGAACACAGTTTATGCACGGAGCTCACTTCTAACGAGCTGGTTATTTCAGTCAGGTGTGTTAACTAAAGCCAGGCATACACGGTGTGATTTTTACTGTCGTACGACGTCGTACGCAATTTATTTCCCATCGGGAGGAATCGTTGATGCTCGAATGGTCGTGGCTCGCATCGTGTGAGAGGGATTTACGAGCCTCACGAGTGCCTCACGAGCTCCCGATCATTTTTAAACATGTCAAAAAAAGCTCGGGAGCTGTCGGCTTGCATTCGTGAGGTGTGTGCAGTTGAACGAGCCGATTTGTCACTTTATCTGAAGTTGACCAATCAGGAGCTGAGGAAAACTACAGAAGAAAGACGAAGAGGAAGATAGAAACTTGCAGAACTTTTTTTTTATTATTATTAATGCTCAAAAACAGTATACAAACAGTAATACAACCATCAGCAAATAAAAAATGATAGACAATGACAACGAAATAAAAGGAAAATAAATAAATAAAATAAAAGGGATGTTTAATAGGCCTACATTATGAACTGAAAAAAAAATAATTTGAGACTTACATGTAAAGATTGGAAAAGAGTTACAAACAGAAAGTTTTTAAAGCTTTTTTGTTCTTAGACAATATTGGATCAATGAAAAGTATTGCTCAAATTCTTTCATGAAAGCAAAAGGGAGAGGTCTGGAGTAACTCGCTGAACTTTGGCAGGAACAGCAAGCGCTGTCATGCAGTGCACATGACAGGATCGTCCGAGATGATATTTTACTGTGGATTGCTCAGGAGCTACAGTAATCAGGTCAGATGTAGCACGTACTTATTGTAAGCTATAGCTATTCCTAGCTATTGTTACGACCGCTAGGGGTCAGTCACAGCAGAAAGGGAAAGGAGAGTCTCAATACCAGAGAGAACTAGGATAAACAAGCTTTTATTTAAAAAAAAAGTAAGGGTTTAGCATCAGGGGTAGACAAGGCCAAAATAACAAACAAAAATAACTCTTTATAAAATCTTTCCTAAGTCGAAATGAAAGAAAACAAAATACAATCACAACTTACCTAACTCCCTTTTCCAAAAACAATATAATAAAGATATTCCAAGAAAATAAAATGGCGTCTATCCCCCTACGTCCCTTATCACAATTATTTACAACCTATTTACATAAGCTATATACAAGTTATCAGTTAACATTTCAAAATCAGAATTCAAAGTCGTAGTCAATTAGGCATGGGTCAAATACAATCAGATCTGTCATTTAAATGAGAAACGAAAACCAAAGGAAAAACAGAACCACAAACTTAATCAGACTCTAAACATTCACTAACAATCTCTCTCTCTCTCTTGCACGACACTCAACAACAAAAGACGATGGAGTAGAATACTACTCGGAGGAACACACAAAATTCACGGCACTAAGGCACGATGTGAATGACGAGAAGTACAATGGCACAAAAGGCCTCGATCAGCGTTTAGGGCAGCCCTTTATCCACGTCAGGCAAGGAAAAGAACCAATCGCAACCTCCATCAGATTAACTCCAAGAACTGCCTTCCTGAAAACAAATGTACACATACAGAACACAAGAGGGCAGCATAGAAACAACAGACAAATGACTGAAGGTCATAACACCCCCACACTTAAAATAAAACACCATTGTTTTACTGATTAACATGGGAGAGGGTGTCAGCAATTACATTTTCAATACCTTTCTTATGACAGATCACTAAATTGTAACTTTGACAGACTAGAGACCAACGCATAAGACGATGATTTGCATTAGACATCCGCTGCAAAAACACAAGAGGGTTGTGGTCCGTATACACTGTAACAGATTGTGAGCTAGACCCAACATAGACCTCAAAATGTTGCAAAGCGAGAATTAAAGCGAGAGCTTCTTTCTTTAACTGAAAAATTGAGTGTTTTTAACTGAAAATTGAGTGTTTAATCTTATTGTTATACATTACTGACACTCTATCCTCCAATTTGATACTGTTAAGTGCTTTGACACAATCTGTATTGTTAAAAGCGCTATATAAATAAAGGTGACTTGACTTGACTTGACTCTCTGCTGTAGTTGACTTGGTGTTTTTGAAATTTCTTCGAAAAGAAGCTAATTGGGTGATTCAAACCATCAGCACCCATCTGAAGAAGAACGGCACCTACACCGGAACCACTAGCATCAACTTCTAATAAGAACGGTTTTTCAAAACAAGGTGCAGCAAGTACAGGGGCACTACAAAGTAAAGTTTTCAAAGTTTCATAGGCAGACTGACATTCTGGAGACCACTTAAATGAAACTGCTTTACTTAGTAGTCTAGTGAGGGGACTGGCGACAACTGAATTTTTTTTTACAAAAGCATCGGTAATAACCAGTCATGCCAAGAAATTGACGAAGTTCCTTCTTGGTGGTAGGAACAGGAAAATCAAGAATGGCTTGTACTTTTGAATTAAGAGGACGAACTTGACCATTTCCCACCTCTTTTCCCAAATATGTAACTGTGGCACAACCGAATTCACACTTTGACAAATTCAAAGTCAAATTTGCATTTCTCAAGCACTTAAAAACATCCAAGGTTTTGAGATGATCTTCCCACGTATCAGTATAACACACTACATCGTCCAAATAAGCCTCGCAGTTGGACACATTAAGTCAAGTCAAGTCACCTTTATTTATATAGCGCTTTTAACAATACAGATTGTGTCAAAGCACTTAACAGTATCAAATTGGAGGATAGAGTGTCAGTAATGTATAATAATAAGATTAAACACTCAATTTTCAGTTAAAGGCATTTCATTATTGAATTCAGAGATGTCATTGTCTAGCTCAGTTTAGTTTAAATAGTATATATGAAATCAAATTGACGATAATCGTTAGAAATTAAGTTAGACAGCACTATAGACATTAACCGCTGAAACGTAGCTCCAGCATTTCGAAGTCCAAAGGCCATAACACGATACTGCAAGAATACATCGGGAGTGGCGAAAGTAGAGATTTCTGATGCTCGATCTGTAAGTGGTACCTGCCAATATCCTTTTAGCAGATCTAATTTAGTTACAAACTTAGCATTACCTACTCGATCGACACAATCTTCCATACGAGGAAGTGGAAAAGAATCAGCTTTTGTTAAAGCATTAACCTTACGATAATCAGTACAGAATCTGGAGGATCCATCTGGCTTAGGGACGAGTAGATATGGGGAACACCATGGACTAGTACTAGGAATGGCTAAATTGTGCTCTAACAAGTACTGTGTTTCTTAACTGTCTTTTGAGTGGGTTTACACGATAAGCACTCTGCTTAACTGGGGCATGTGAACCGACATCTATGTCGTGGTTTATCACATGGGTAACCGAAGGAAAGTCATTAAACAAAGTTGGATACTTCTCAGTAAGATTGGAAATATCTACCTGAGCTGATACAGACAAGTGTAACAATTTTTCTGACAAATGCGACAAAGTTTCAGAATTTGGTAAACGAGCCGATAAAAATGATGCACTATTCATTCTCAGATCATCACTCTCAGGTGAGTATTCTGACAGTGACAGTAACTGGTGCAACAGTAGCGACAGATTTGCTAATGTCAGAATCAGAACGTGACACGTATGCCTTAAGCATATTAATGTGACAGACAAGTGATTTTCTCTTACGATCAGGGGTTTCAACTATATAATCCGTATCTCCGAGTTTCTCTTTGATCTCATAAGGACCAGAGAATTTAGCTTGGAGCGCTGAACCTGACATTGGAATTAAAACGAGAACTGTATCTCCAGCCTGAAATGATCGGGTGACAGTTTTTTGATCGTAGTGGGTTTTCATTTGGTTTTGTACAGAACTGAGTGAGTTTTTTGCTAATTTCCACACTGAATGCAAGCGTTCACGAAATACACTGACATAATCTAAAACACTGGTAGTTGGTGACATACGACTGGATGACAGAATTTGTTCTTGCAGAATTTTCAACGTACCACGAACAGTGTGTCCAAAAACCAACTCGGAAGAACTGAATCCAAGAGAAGCTTGGGTAGTATTCCGAACTGCGAATAACAAGAGTGGGATGTGCTCATCCCATTCCTTCTCATGTTCCACGTAAAACGTTCTGAGCATTGACTTTAAAGTCTGATGGAATCGTTCGATAGCGCCTTGCGATTGAGGGTGCTATGCACTGGATACGTGATGTTTGATAGCTAACTGTTTCATTACCTTTGCGAACACGTTAGCCATAAAATTAGTACCTTGGTCAAATTGAATGTACTTCAGCATTCCAAAAGTAGTGCAAAACTTAACCACTGCTTTGACAATTGTACGAGCTTTAATAGAACGCAACGGTATTGCTTCAGGAAATCTGATAGATGCACACATTAACGTCAAGAGATAAGAATTTCCAGACTTCGTTTTAGGTAATGGCCCCACACAGTCAATCAGGATTCGTTCAAATGGTTCTCCTAATACAGGTATAGGCTTCAACGGAGCGGGAGGAACTATTTGATTTGGTTTACTGGCAATTTGGCATGCATGACAAGATTTACAAAATTTAGCTACATCCGACTTCATGGAAGGCCAAAAGAAATGTTTCAACAACTGATCATAAGTTTTATGAATACCCAGATGACTGGAAAGTTCGTGATCATGCGCTACACTCAGCACTTGCTGTCTGTAAGGCTTCGGAACAATTACTTGAAAAACAGTGCTCCAGTCACTCTTTGCATGACGTGGAGACTACTTACACATCAAAACATCCCCCTCGAAGTAGTATGCCACTGGATGCTCGGACAAATCAGGCAGCTCGACGGCTGCTTTTATGCATTGACTTAAAGTTTGATCAGTACACTGAGCTTCAATCAACATTGGTTTACCAATAGGTAAATCGACATTCGGAAGTGCACACACTTCTTCTTCAACTGTATCCTTACCTTTCTTTACACTATTAAAATTGTCAGCACACAGAAAAGAATCTGAGAGATCTACAGTATCTCTAAATTTACATGCTTGAGATCGGGTAACAACACATGTGCCAAACACATCAGCAAATTCCTCACACAACACATCGCCATCAGGTGCAACAGGGCTATCTATTACCTCGGGCAGACAAAAAACTTTGTCACCTGCTAAATCATTCCCAAGAATGAGCGACACGTCTTTAACAGGTAATTGTGCACAAAGTGCCAGTTTAACATTCCCTGAAATAATTTCCGATCGCAGAAACACTTGATGCAAAGGAGCTTTAATTACTGTGAGATCAATTCCTTGAACTAACACACTGGAACCACAGCTAGACTGTTCAGAAAATGGCAATGCACTTTGCAAGATAAACGATTGGGCAGCGCCAGTATCATGGAAGATGCGAATGCACTTCATCTCAGAACTGGCTTCAGTCAGTGAAACTATACCATCGTAAATTAATGGTTCAAAAGTTTACTCAATTGATGAACTTATAGATTTGTTTTGCTCGAGTGACAAAATTGACCTCTCAATCAATGCAACACTTTTCGAAGGGTTTTCCTTTCTACCCGCTTTGCGCTTCAAAGTGGGACAATTTGCAATGAGGTGCCCAACCTCATGACAATAAAAGCATTCACGGCTTTCTTTACTGTCTACACTTACCACTTTCTTATGTACTACAGCAGTATCTTTAGGAGTACACACTCGACTAGGAACATTACGCTTTACAGGTGAAAATACTACTCTGTGCGTAAGTACAAACTCACCAGAAAAAATTGTGAAGACACTTTCTGCTCATTTAAATACACGATGATTTTCTCCGACAGACAATTCTTAAATTCCTCCAACAGTATTAACTCCTTAAGTTGCTCAAACGTGTCTACCTTGTTTGCAGCACACCATCTATCAAACAAATTTGCTTTGTCTCTAGCGAATTTGACGAACGTTTGGTTAGAGGTTTTCACAAGATTTAGAAACTTTTGTCGGTACGCTTCGGGGACTAGCTCATACGCACGCAATACAGCATTTTTCATTACGTCATAATCCAAGCTCTGTTCAAGCGTTAATGCTGAGCAGACTTCTCGGGCTTTACCTACGGGTTTGCATTGCAGCAACAGTGGCCAAACATTCCGTGGCCATTTTAACGTAGCAGCAATCCGGTCAAACACAGTGAAATAAGTATCTACCTCGCTCTCTCGAAACAGCGGTATGAGTGAAATTTGTCGACTAACATCAAATTCAGGTTGACTTACTTGTGGGTTTCGTCGAGGTGCAGGAATAGGACTCGGAGTGGAAGCATTGATGGGTAACGGCGCTGGGATGCTCACGCCGAGCGCATCAGCAGCTGTGGGTCGACCAGGTGATTTATTCCTAAGCTCGAGCTCAAACTCCTTGAGCTTGATTGCTCGTTGAGATTCGATTTCAACCGTGCGTGCGTGCAACAGCTGACTCTGGTACCGCTGCTTACTTAACTCTAGATCAAGCTCTTTTAGTCTGATTGCCAACCGAAGATCAGTTGGAGAAGGGAGATCGACGGGATCCATGCCAGCCATCTCCTCGGGTTTGGGATACTCCGCCCCCTCACCCACGGAAACTGGCAACTGATCTGCAACACCTGCTTCACTCACCTCCGGCAAAACTCCATTTTCCACCAAATCCTTATAAATCACCTCCTTGATTTCTCGCTTCACTGCACCACGAGGAACTTTAATTTGATATAAATCAGCAGTCGAAAATAAATCATCCTTACGACAAATGTCTAATTGTTCAACGGAAGGTTGAATTGCAAAATTTTCCAACTCGAATTTCGAAGACATTCCGAATTCCTTCCCCCTTAAATTGAAAACCACTAGCCAAACAAAAATATACAAAGCAAATTTCATCAGTCTTCTTTTCTTTTCTAAAATGCAATAACAACGCTGCAACAAACACGAGCTCCCAATTCCATAATTTTTTTTTTTTTTTCCTTTTGACGAGTTCACAAATTCTCTTTAAAAGACGAGGTATCAATTTCGCTTTTTAGGACGAGCCCCCAATTTCTGTTATGACCGCTAGGGGTCAGTCACAGCAGAAAGGGAAAGGAGAGTCTCGATACCAGAGAGAACTAGGATAAACAAGCTTTTATTTAAAAAAAAAAGTAAGGGTTTAGCATCAGGGGTAGACAAGGCCAAAATAACAAACAAAAATAACTCTTTATAAACCTCTATCTTTCCTAAGTCGAAATTAAAGAAAACGAAATACAATCACAACTTACCTAACTCCCTTTTCCAAAAACAATATAATAAAGATATTTCAAGAAAATAAAATGGCGTCTATCCCCCTATGTCCCTTATCACATTTATTTACAACCTATTTACATAAGCTATATACAGGTTATCAGTTAACATTTCAAAATCAGAATTCATAGTCGTAGTCAATTAGGCATGGGTCAAATACAATCAGATCTGTCATTTAAATGAGAAACGAAAACCAAAGGAAAAATAGAACCACAAACTTAATCAGACTCTAAACATTCACTAACAATCCCTCTCTCTCTCTCTGGCACGACACTCAACAATAAATGACGACAGAGTAGACTACTACTCAGAGAAACACACAAAATGCACGGCACTAAGGCATGAAGCGAATGACGAGAAGTACAATGGCACAAAAGGCCTCGATAAGCGTTTAGGGCAGCCCTTTATCCACGTCAGGCAAGGATAAGAACCAATCGCAACCTCCATCAGATTAACTCCAAGAACCGCCTTCCTGAAAACAAATGTTTTGAGAGAACACAAGAGGGCAGCATAGAAACAACAGACAAATGCCTGAAGGTCATAACACTATATTATAATTCACACACGGTTTCCCGGTGCTGAAAGATCCTGTAGCCTATGTGTAGCAAACAGTTATGTCTCGTATCAATATTATGCAGTTATGAGAGAGAGAGAGAGAGAGAGAGAGAGAGAGAATGTTTAATTTAAATGTACTACATAACGGCTATGATACACTGCTCTTTTCTCAACTCAATTCAATACATTACATCAGGGAGGGAACTTCACGCGATTGCTTCGGAATTCGGCAGGTCTTAAAATCATGTCGTGTATCTCTGCGTCCATACGATTTTCAGATAAACTCACTCGTATCGTGTGCGTGGACATATACGATTTTCCGACCATCAGAATTCTCACCGTGTACGCCCGCCTTAAGAGAGACATGCAAAATATGCAGAGCGGGGGTACGCGAGGACTGGAATTGAGAACCGCTACAATAGAACACAGATCACATAAATGTTTAAACTCAGAAATTTTACAATTTTATGCACAAAATGAGCTCATTTCAAATTTGATGCCTTTGATGTATTTTTCGTTTAATGATGCACCAAATGTTCTCTATAGGTGAAAAATCTGGACTGCAGGCAGGCCAATTCAGCAACCGGACTCTTCTACTACGAAGCCATGCTGTTGTAATATCTGCAGTATGTGGTTTTGCATTGTACTGCTGAAATACACAAGGCCTTCCCTGAAATAGACGTCGTCTGGAGGGGAGCATATGTTGCTCTAAAGCCTTTATATACCATTCAGCATTCATAGTGCCTTCCAAAACATGCAAGCTGCCCATACCGTATGCACTTATGCACCCCCATACCATCAGAGATGCTGGCTTTTGAACTGAATGCTGATAACACGCTGGAAGGTCTCCTCTTTAGCCCGGAGGACACGGCATCCGTGATTTCCAACAAGAATGTCACATTTGGACTCGTTTGACCATAGAACACTTTTCCACTTTGAAACAGTCCATTTTAAATGAGCCTTGGCCCACAGGACATGACGGCGCTTCTGGACCATGTTCACATATGGCTTCCTTTTTGCATGATAGAGCATATTTAGTTGGCATCTGCAGATGGCACGTCGGATTGTGTTTACTGACAGTGGTTTCTGGAAGTATTCCTGGGCCCATTTAGTAATCTCAATGACAGAATCATGCTGATGAGTGATGCATTGTCGTCTGAGGGCCCAAAGACCACGGGCATCCGACAAAGGTCTTCGGCCTTGTCCCTTACACACAGATATTTCTCCAGTTTCTCTGAATCTTTTGATGATGTTATGCACTGAAGATGATGAGATTTGCAAAGCCTTTACAATTTGACGTTGAGGGGCGTTGTTTTTAAAGTATTCCACAATCTTTTTACACACTCTTTCACAGATTGGAGAGCCTCTGCAAATCTTTACTTCTGAGAGACTCTGCCTCTCTAAGACATCCCTTTTATAGCTAATCTTGTTACAGACCTGATGTGAATTAACTTAGTTGCTAGATGTTCTCCCAGCTGAATCTTTTCAAAATTTCTTGGTTTTTCAGCCCTTTGTTGCCCCCGTGCCAACTTTTTTGAGACCTGTTAGCAGGCATCAAATTTGAAATGAGCTCATTTAGTGGATAAAAGTGTTAAATTTCTCAGTTTATATTTTCTATGTTCTATTGTGAATAAAATATTAGCTCATGTGAATTGAAAGTGTTTTAGTTTTCATTTTATTCACATTTAAAAGACATCCCAATATTTACGGAATTCGGGTAGTGCATGTGTAAGCGGGTCAGACAGTCTTTTCAAGGTGTGGTTATTTTAAACCAGAGAGAATCTCTTTATTACATCAAGGTAATTTCCCGGAGATGAAACTATAAAGCATTCACGCTGAAAACCACAGAAACCAACCATTCATGGTAGCATTGGTTTTCAGCATGAATGCTGCGAGACTAAAGTGCGCCGAAGCTCTTTCATGAGATTTGAATTCTCTGCTGTAAGATGACCTCATGCATAATACAGCGCAGTGATCATAAGAGTTCATTTTCATGAATAATACTGTCAAAAGCCTGGAAAACTGATGACTTTCACTCATAGAAGAAATGGTTCTATATAGAACCTTAAAGTGTTCTGTCAGGCGCTACATGGAACCCCTAAAAGGTTCCATATAGAATCCTTTTTTTCTTTCAATCAAAAGAACCCTTTGGAGTTCTTTGTAGCCAGGAAAAAGGTTCTATACAGAACCCTTTAGGGCAGGGCCGGCCCTGGCCAATTTGCTGCCCTAGGCAAGATTTTACGTGGTGCCCCTTGCCTCACAGCCCATTCCACCAATAATCATTCAATCATAGTGTTCAAATATTCACACAGAAACTGCATAGCTAGATATGTCAAAAGTGCATCTGAAGAGAGAAATGGAGGAGTATATGTGACTATTGGGTGTTACATTTTATTTAAAAAAAAAAACAAAACAAACTGATAACACAATAAGGTATCATTGTTTACATTAGTGAATGTATTAACTAACTTAGGTGCTGCCTAAGTCACATTATGAATTAAACAAACAGCAAGAATAATTAGCCTACATCTGGTAATCCTGCACAAAACTGTATTAATTTGAACACTTATCTGGCAAACGGTAACGTTAACTTAAATAAAATAAAATTTGAATTGTTCAATTTCCAGTAGATGGCAGCAATGTTCTACTAAACTATAGCCCTTTCTAACGTTATCACTACGAATTAAACTGAGAAACGTACTTTTTCTTTAAAGCGAATTTTACATAAAATGTTACTCTTTGTAATAAGCCAAAGTTTTATACAAACATTACTAAATTAGCCAATTCAAATTAAAAATACCATAAATCCCCAAATAATACACAAATATAGCGTAAAAAATGTTATTAAAACGTGTTATCATGTGACACGAAAAATGTCACGATTATGTTATAAAATCTCAGATCTCTGGAACGCCAGACCCTTTTTAAACTTTTAGACTAGGCTTTCTAGACTAGACTAACAAAGTTTTTTTCACAAACTTTTACCTCAGCTAGTTTATTTATATGATCATCATCATTAATTACAACACTGCCTCTGTATTTGTGTATCGTTTTTCTTGTTCTCTTCCCTGGGCAACAGAGGGCTTCAGTCTTTTTGACATAATGATAATTTATTAGTGAACAGCTATCACAATCAGGTAACTGATGTATGCGGCTGCGCGGGGGAAGATTGATCATGAATTAAATATTTATGTTTTGTGGGACGATCACTTTTTTTTTGTAATAATTCATAGTATGTAGTATTAGTAATAAAAAAAACAAACAAACACACAAACAAACAAAAAACTTCACTCATTTTGGTGCCCCTAGCATTTACCTATTCCACCTATGCCGGCCCTTAGGGGTTCCCATATCATGAGATCATTTCATAGATTAAATTCTTGTTTTATTTGAATTAAATTTGAAGACTTAAACAGAAATATAGATACTTTATCACTAGAAAAACTGAAATAACCATAAGCATAGCACATCAAAGTGTTGTGTGATCATTCAAGACACTTTTACAATGACAAGCACTTTTTCCAATGACAAGCAATAGGCAGTGCTTGAAGTGGGCTGGTACGCACCGGTACACAGTACCGGCACTTCTATATTTTAGCCTTTAGAGTACCTGCACTTTTTTGTGCGTACCGGCATTTCTTACATGTTGCCGGTACACAGAGGAAAATCGTCAGGGTCTGGGTGATTATGATCCCATATATGATTAGAAAGGACACTATATAAATCACACTACCCAGGCAGGATCACTCATCACGACCAATCACGTGAATGAACGCAAGCGGAGGTCTACCTCATTGTGTGGAGCGCGAGAGCATGTCAGGGGAGGTGCACAGAGCAGTAGAATAATAATTAATTATTGATTACTAATTTGAATCAGTACTTTATAACGAAAATCATATCTTAAAATGAAAAGAAGCAGACTTTTGCAATCACATCATTTTAAACCGTAAGCTCCTGGAAAGTCCAAGGATCCAGTGAACGAATTCAAACAGTAAGTTCAAAACAGCACTAATGCAGAGAAAACACAGCCGATTTCATCAGCGATTGCGGAGAAAATAGTGACTTACGTCCAGATGTCAGTAAAATTATTATTTTCATCGTGTATTTGGCTTAAAAGCAAACGTGTTTTATAATGAACGCTGATTATGCGGTGGTCAGAGATTTAGCGATTCTGAATGGATCCGTATATTAAAGGCAGGCTATTTAGTGGTCTTTGGTGTCTCCCTGTGGTCCTGTTTGGTACCGCAGCTTGACTTGTGCTAATTTGTATTGAAAAGTTTTATTTAATTATTGATTGATTGTGGCACTATACATACATTGTGAATTATTAAAAAGTACCGGCACTTCTTTTTTTCCACTTCAAACACTGGCAATAGGCTTATACAACGCAGCAATTCACAACGGGGATTAACACATTCATGTTTCTTTATTCACACTTCTCATTCTTTTTTCTTAAAATAAATAAACAGCACACCCAGTCATAAATATATGTTGACTGCTAGAATCAACATATATAGCAGTATGATATATATATATATAGCAGTGCCAATTCCCAAGTATGATTACATCAATTTTTGTTGTAATCAATAGCTAGATTGTTCCTGCTGACTATATCCATGCAGCCTCTTACGAAGACTTCAGATGAACCAACAAACAAAACTGCTGAATTTTTCTTGCATTGTAATCAACATGATCGCATCATGTAACCTAATCATTGCTCTAATGTGTTCATGTTTGTTTAAATGAAAATACATGATGCTACTTAAATGCATGATTTGTATAATTTTAGAACATTTCTTACTTTGACACAGTTAAGCAGTTTAAAAAAAAATAAGTGCAAAATAAACAAATGTGAATTGAATAAAACATGATGCATCATTTTTTTCTCCTTTATGTGTCAGTTGCGAAACCGTACAACCGTACATACTGTGAGTGACTGGAGCCCGAACTTCCTGGAGCTATTTGAAGTTCAACTTCCTTTGTCTCAACCCTCTCTCTCTCAACGGCTCTGAGTCTTGTGTGACCGCGGCTTAACACATGAGCGGGAAAGTGATATTTACCTGTCTGGGGATTTTTTCCCCCTTAATGGAGGATTTTATTTATTTTTTCAATTGCAAGAAAGAAAATACAAGAAGAAACAGCACTGCATCGAAATACAATAACATAAAGGAAAGGGTAATAAATAAATAACACCTCAATCAGTTAATATCATCATAAGCCTTAAAGGGTTACTCCACCCCAAAATGAAAATTTTGTCATTAATCACATTAATCAATTAATCATTAATCAATGAGTTTAAAATATTTAACAATAAGCAAAATCTCAGCAAGAAAGACATCAATGTAACATCTTGAGAAATTAATTTTTGTGAATAAAAAATTTACAATACAACACACAGAAATTGTGAAAACAAGATCAATAGGCTAGCCTACCGATATACAGAAATATATCTTTCAGCGAAAAATTTAAATCATATTTTATAAAAGAAGATAAATAAGTTCTAATTGCAGTGATAGAATAAATAAAGTAAAGTTTCTTCCTCAACTTTACAGAATACACAAGTTAGAGAGATCAAAAAAGAAGCAATTTGGGAGTTAGTTGGATAAACATTATGCAAAATCTTAAAATGTACCTCTCATATCTTATTAGAAATGCAAAATTTTTAAGGGAGTGCTTTCTTCCAATGAATGTTATCAAAAAAATTGGTCCAGAAAAATTGTACATATAGGGGATGTATGTAGCCTACTAAATAATGTAACAATCACTTTATATATCTACTGTTACTTTTTTATCAAGACAAACTCCATCCAATGAAAGTTTGGGCATAATTATTTTTCTTTCTTAAAGCAAAGATATGTTTTAAATAAATGCACATAACTTGGAGACAAACTTTTGATAACAGAACTGAAAGATCTAGCCGGCAGAGTAATAATATACAAAGTCATAAATTCTTCATACTCCAGTATAGTACCATAATTTTTAAACAAATCAAAAACCTCTTTGAGGGATTTGTAAGCCTTGCTAGCGTCTCATTACTCTGATCAATCACATAATTCAAATGAACATGAACTCCTTTGAGCAGTGACTAAAGGAAAGGCACTGTGTATGAGCAAAGTATGAGTCAACACTTCAACTCCAGGAGATGAAATTTTACTTCCGGTGTTTATTATTGGGTGGGGTGTCCCTAATACTTTAGAGAAACCTACCACTGAATTTGCATTTATTTTACTGCTATTGTTCTGATATTTACTTTACTGTTATTCACTTTTTTTTAAAAATTTTTTATTCTTTTAAAATTTTGTGAGCTGCAAGTAGTGTTGGGAAGGTTACTTTTAAAATGTAATAGGTTACAGATTACCCCTTGTAATCTAAGTTAAACACTGGCATCTAACAATGCCTTGGAAAAAACAGTTAATCTTAAAAAAAGAAGAAAAAAAAAACATATACATAAACCCAAATAGTAAATAAAAGAGTTATTGAATAAGCATGTGTCCTAAACTCCTGAAATATTGGTATCTCATATTTTAGAGCAGTCAATGCAATTAATTACAATTTTTTTTTCTCAGTAACTGTAACTGATTATAGTTACATTATTTTTTTGTAATTAAATTATGTAATTCCGTTACATGTAAGTTACTCCACAACACTGTCTACGAGAACAGAAAATAAACACAAACTGCAAGATTTCACTTCACATATAAAATTATTTTAATGCAATAAAATAAAAGAGCAAGAATACAAAATAACAATCATATACAAACATGCAGAGTAAATATGCAAACTTCATTAAAAAAACGCAGATCATCCTCCAGTTATTATTCTTGTAGTAACATCTGTTCTGCCTCAGAAGTTGTAAAATTAAGCTCTAGATTTTTTTGTGCTGGTTGCTTGAACTTTCACTCTAAAGAACAGACAAGAGATAACAGAATCATTCACTTTAATTTCAGAGCAATGAATCTGTGTTCATTTGTATTGATTTATCCACAGAAATCACAAACTTACCTCAGTTTATGGACACCGTTAGGAATAGAATATCCTATGATTAGTGTCATTGATATTATTCCTTTTGTATTGTTTCTGCAACATGCTGTGTTTATAAAAAAAATAACTATATTTAATCGTTACAAAAACATATCAAATTTTACAGAACAATGTCTCTGAAAAACAAAACACTTATTCCACCAAAGGTGTAAAAACTAAAATTTTATCCATGAATGTGCAAATAGCTTCATTATGAATCTACTGAAGGAAAGAGATTAAAGATGCACTTACACAAAGATGAGGCGTCTGTGAGAGCCACGACCATCCGCGCAATAACTGAAAACTGAGCCATTGTCTCTTTCTGTGTATGTGATCCTTAGAGCAAGAGTGCAGATGTGACAGTGTGGTAGCTGTGTATTTGATAGACCTGAAAATTGCTGAGGAAGGATATGCAAATTTAAAAAAGGAAAACCAATGATCTCTAGTTTTCTAGTTCTGCAAGACCACTTTTCAAATAACTCCACAAACAGCTTTACCAGCTTCACCTATCAGAATTTCTTAGATGTTTCTCAGAACTCGTCACTTTTCTCCAAAGTAATGTGATTTCTCACAAAACAATTAACATCTATCTAAAAATAAACTTATCTTAACCAAACATTTAAACTTTACAGCAACATGAATCACAATTTTTTTCTTCTAGTAACATGTTTATTAAAGGATATATTAACATCAAATGTACAGGTGTATTTTTTTTCTATAGGGAGTCAGGCTATATATAAGCAATATCACATTTGTAGATGAGAGATATGGATGTATATTAGCACAGCTGTGACTCGGCCACAGGTAATCAGTGTGCCGATATACAGCCATATCTCACGTCTACGAGTATGATATTGTGTTTATACAAGAGTTTGATAGCATTAGTGTGTAAATACATACAAAAATAACAACGGAGTGTCTTTAAAAGCTCCCTTTTGTGCAGAACTATGTTCTTTTTTCAAAAATGTCATTTTAGAATGAAGGAACGTTGAGTTGCTTCATTAAAAGCTTATTGTATAGACCTTTTTCCTGAGTAACCGATGAGTGGCGCCATGATGGATTCTAACTTCCGTTTGGATGCTCTAGTGTTCCGGTCTCCATAGAACTCCATGTTAAAATGGGGTAAAAAAGATTGACTGAATTGAAACTTTATCAATATAACTAAATATAAAAATGTGCACAGGGTTAAGCTTGTTCTGATGTTTGCTGCCACAGTAAAGGCAATTAGCTAAAGGAATTCCTTCAAAGTATTTGTTTTGCGGACCAGAAAATCTGTTCATGTCCGGCGCTGTATGCGTGGCTTGCAGCGCTTAAGTTAAAATACTGAGTGTGAAATAATAAAATAATGTGTGCTCTTACCATTCTGTGGACAAAATCCCGTGAACTTCGCCCTGATCGGGAGCTGTATGTGCGCTCATCTGTTTTCAATGCAGCTAACCTCCCGTCGCTTCATGTCATCTTCCCACTCATTAAACTATGACAGGTTCTTTACTGCAAAAAAGACTCTCATTACGACACTGTAAAGTGATAAAACTATGGCGCCATGTGCTTTTTAAAACTATTTTTATAGGTTTCGCATTATATTATCGGCTCTGAAAATACGTAAATGTGATTAGAAACCAGAGACCGGAAATATAAAGCATCGTTCCAGTCGGGCGAGACTTCCGCGTTCAGAAAAAGGACAGAGATTTTTTTACTATAGGGAGATGAGAGAGGCTGTATTACTTACCATTGGAGAATGCGTAACGGCTAACTCGGATCACGTGTCCCTTAATAACCAATCACATTACAGCCTTGACGTCACTGAATTTCAGTCAGAGTTGTGCGACACTCAGTCGCCATTTACGTATAGCATAGGAATGAATGAGAAGTGCCGTAAACTGAATCCCACCTGTTGCAAAAAGTCAGTGACTTCTCTTATAAAACAGCATTTTTTTTGTGGTAAACTCTAAAAATAGTTCAATCTAAAAGTATTGTTTAGTGTAAAAAATGTTGACGATTAACAGATAGGCTGTCGATTCATTAAATGATAAGCTGTTTCCTCTAAAAAGCTGTTTATTCAGCGTAGTGAAGCCTCTCCTCCATTGACATCCATTCAAAAAATAAGGCCTCTGGTCGCCTTTCCCACGTACTGCCAGACCGGAAGCGTTAGCTTTAGCCGTTTCGCTTTTTCGGCTAATGGTTGCAGGCTTGCCTTCTAGTGGCTTTGAAAAGGTCTATTGCTGTAGTGAAAGCAGTGTATTGTAGTAGAGGATTGTGAGAAAGAGATTGACTAAGTGAGTGTGATTACCTGCATCTAATCCAGCGTTCATTCTTCAGATCTCTTATTTTCAATAAATCATTAGTTTGAATGTCCGATAGGCTCGTAATATCTTATTCCTGATGACATCGCTGCTCGGTGCATTTGTTGGCTGCGTACAAGCTTTTTGAAAGGAAAAATAACTTCCTTGTTCAAAACTGCACTTCAGTATTTTTCAGTTTAAAAGTCTTTGCTGCTGACTCATAAAACAGTCAAGCTGCAAGTGTGCGGCAATGTAAACGGCTCGTCCATGAGACGCGTGATTCGCGCAGCGTGGGGCAGAGAGGAGCGAGGATGAGAAGCATTTAGAGACACAGGCTGTGTGTGCGGTCTTCTGAATTGGGAAAAGCGAACATGCATTATACATTGATTTCAAATGAATCTGTTGGGGTGATAAAATGTGTAAGATAACGTTCATGTACTAATAGAAACATCTAAGAATGTATCATTTATTCTCCAGTACTGAAAGCAGAGTCGATAAGGGAGCTCTTGATGTGCGTTGTGACGCAGATCTTGCAAATTACCTTTTTTGTTCGATGTTTGTCATTTCGAAGCTTAAGTTACGTTTTTCTTTAGTTTTAATTTGCCTAACTATCGATGTGACCCTGTAGACGCCATGTCTCTCTCCCGCTTTCAATTTTTTTTTTTTAATGGTGGGTGTTTACGCAGTTGGCTAGAGCATTGCTGATTGGGGAGAACGGCGGTGCGTTCACTCTATTGGTTAGTAAGACTGCCACTCAAGGCTGGCAGTCATGCATATGCTCTGGAGCAGAGTAATATCACGTCCACATCGCAGGCTTTGCGATTAGCAAAATCGCAACATCTCAAATCGCGATTGCAATTCGATTTCGATTAATTGCACAGCCCTAATGGGCGTGCGGAAAGGTAGGGGGCGTGCCAAAAGGTTTCTAATTGGTGAAAGGAGCTCCTGCGTTGGCCAATCAGCGGTAACCATACTTATATGTAATTCCTGGAAGAACATGGCGGTGGTAATGCGTGATAGCTTGTTAAGATGTAGTCATAATTTATTATTTCCTATGCGGTGTCTTTTTCATGAGACAAAACAATGACTGCATTTGCATCTAACTTTGTATTGATGTCGGTTTTGTGCAACCAATGTTTTTAGACCACAAGACACAACATATTTGCAAAGCCACAGACTTTGGGCAGTTCTTCATGAACGTAAGTATAAGTTAATTTGTGGTATCCACGTTGAGATGATTTAAGGTGATAAATAGTAACGACAACGGCAATGTTACGCTTACTGTTTTTCTCGATTGCTAACACACTATAACTGATTCATTTGGCACAATTTTCCAAACCATTCATACAGTTCTTGAAACAAAGACACGTTTCTCAAAACTTTTAACACATTTAACCTGCTTTCACACACGTTCCAATTTGCTCAGTGTTTTCTGCAAAACTCTACACAAGAATGGCATCATTTTGCACAGGTTTAAACATGTTCTCATTTGAAAACACAAAACCACAATATAACTACCTCAAGAATCACAAAATGAACACAAATAGCACACATTTATCCATGTGTGAACATTCAGTAGCAAAACTGATGACACAGCAGTCAGAATCTCAGGATGATATGTACAGGAGCACAGGTGATTGCGAGTTTTGAAAAATGAATCCTGGTAGTGGGATACAAAGAGGAATAGGAGGAGAAAAGAAAAATGAAGGGGACTACGTCAAAGGTCATTTGTTGCTGATGAAATATAAAGCACTATAGTTGAGCATGTTCTTCTGCATGGAATGATCATAAGGAAAGCTGCCTGCAGGATCATCTACAGGGTTTTTACACTACTTATACATTACAATTACAGTACATAGCAGCAGTACTTCAGATGAGAGAACTTGTACTGTACTGTAGCACACACCCTTAAACTCGTAACTGTTGATTGGTAGCCAAGTACTCCTTACATGTATTTGTGCAGAACTGAGAGACGACTGTCTATGGGAGGCAGAGAAAGTCTTTTGTCAGAAGACTAAGAAACTGCTATAGTACAGTATAACATATAAGGATATTACCAATACTGTAATGCAGCTTGGCAGAGGATGCAGTATTTATTTATTTGTTTGTTTGTTTGTTTGTTTATTGCTGTACAGTAACTGTAAGTATATTCCAATGTGTTTACTGTATATTCAGTTGTTTGGTTTTAGTACTTTTCTCTTTTAGTGCTTTTCATCTACTGTAAGATACCTTTACAGTTGCGTAATGAAAGTAAATAAAAATCAAACTACATTAAAGCTAACCCTAACCTCTCGACCACCACCAGTGTGCAGCATCCACCTGAATGATCCACATTGGAACACTAAAAGATATTTAGAAATTATGAACAGCTTGTGAGACTGTACATCCTTAAAAATAATAAATGTAATTAATTTTTGGTTAATTATTTTGATTATGGATGCGCTGTAATTAGACCTTTACAAACACGCAGTGGAGGTGATGACGTCAATAACCCACTCTCTTCCTGTTGCCTATAACAGTGGTCTTCACTATTTTTTTTCATGAGAGCCGCACTGATAGGGCAAAGTCAATCAGAGAGCCTCTTTTACCGCAAAGTATCAAAGTAACATCCGGTCATAAATACCATGTCTTTTTATCAATCTGTCATCTGATATGCAATGCAATACAAAAGGGGCTATCATTCTTTATCATTTACCAGTCAAATTTGTAACTGAGACAAGATGATTAAAAAAAAAGCAGGATTACCTTAATGCTGTATTTATTTATTTATTTTACTAGCCCATCATGTATCTAACCATCCAAGTGCACATTCGGCGTTAAGAGCTGTTAAGATTAAAACTGGCAACTCTGCAGTGAGTCAGTGTCATAGACGTAAGGACAGAGCAAGTTTAAATATCTTTTCTAGGCTATATTTCCATCTTGTAATGCCGCTGTTTTAGGTATTTTTTTAAATATAAATTATTTGTAACAGAACAACTGTCTGACCGTGTCTACACCGGACGTGACAGTTGTCAGCACGCCCCGCTGTGCTAAAAGTCTGTCTACACTTGACACGACAAAGCAGCAGTTGCAAATCATTCCCAGCAGGCACCAGACGTCTATGTAACGTCAGGTTGACGTTGAACATGTCATCGGACAGACGTTGCATTTTGGTTGAAAATGAAAATCGGGTTGACGTCAACATTTGACGTCAATTTGACGTTGACTTAACGTTGGATTTTGGTTGCACAACCTAAAAACAACAAAATCTCAACGTCAGCTGACGTCGGTATTGGACATCAATTTAACATTGACATTAGACGTTGAATTTACGTTGAATTTTGGTCACCCGACGTCGCAACCGAAATTTAACCAAATATCAACGTCTTATGACGTTGTGTGCCTGTTTTGTGCCTGCTGGGTTAGAACATATGTCAGTACAGTTTGTCATAAATAGAACAAGGCATCAGTTTACTGATGGGGATCGTGTCATGCCGCGCCATATCCAATGTTGGCAGCATCACTGATTATAATGGGTTATATTTTCTTTTGTCGGATCGCGCCACTTGAATCCGGTGTAGACATGGTGTGAGTTTTTTAATGGGTTATGTTATAGCCCTGCTTTTTATGAAATATCTGTATTGACTGCATGATCATATCATTGTATTATTTACTGCCATGCGAACCACATATGAGGCTCGTGAGCCGTGCAATGAGTAACACTGCTCTATGATTTCACCTTCACTTCTTCCACCCTCTCAGTTTTCAGCACTACACACTAACACTGGCACTGACACTCTTTCCTCCACTCTCAACATCTTGCTTAGACAAATTTGGCCCCTTTCAACCAGATCAGCATCCTCTGCCCCCGGCAGTCCGATGTTCTCTGTGAACATTGGTCTAGCCTCAGGGCTGAAAAGAGGAAGTAGCACAAATAAAAAAACTCCACTGAGCGTAGTTTGTATCAGTCACTCCTCTCCTCCTTCTTTGCAAATGTCTTCACTGCTAAAACAACATATGACCAGAACAAAATTAACAATTGTTCTGATTCTTGCACACTTTTCAAAACCTTCTTTTCTCTTCTTCTTTCTTCTCTTCCCCCCTCATCAACTCTTACAGCTAACGACTTTGCATTATTCTTCATAAATAAAACAACCATCAGCAGCCGGTTCTCCACACACCACAAACTGACAAACACATCATAAAAGCAAACGCACACTCTCTTCCCTCCTTCTCTCTGCTCTCGGAGGCAGACATTTCCAAACTTATCCTTTCCAAATTATCATACTACCTGCCTGCTTGATCCTATCTCCACTCACCTCCTTCAGGCCATATTTCTTCTACAGTTGTATCTGCGCTCTCTCACATTATCAACACCTCTCTTCACGCTGGTACATTTCCCACAGCATTTAAGCAGGCTCGGGTAACCCCAATGTTTAAGAAACCATCTTTAAATTCAGCACTTTTAGAAAACTATAGGTTGATATCCCTTCTTCCATTCATTGCAATGACATTCGAGTGAATTGTGTTCAACCAACTCTCTGTGTTTCTCACACAGAACAACCTCCTGGACAACAGCCAATCTGGCTTCAAAAGCAGCCACTCAACTAAGACTGAAGCCCTGAGACTGGAAAGAGCAACTTCCAAATCCTCAGTACTCATCTTGTTGGATCTGTCTGCTGCTTTTGAAACTATTAACCACCAGATCCTCCTGTCCGTCCTCATGAAGATGGGCATCTCAGAAACCGCACTCCAGTGGTTCAAATCTTACCTCTCAGGCGGGTCCTTCAGGGTGTCTTGGAGGGGTGAGGTTTCTTAGTCACAACTTCTTGCTAACTGGGGTTCCTCAGGGCTTGGTGCTTAGAACACTTCCCTTCTCCATCGACATGTCATCATTAGGATCTGTCATTAAGAAACATGACTTTTCCTATAACTGCTATGCTGATGACACTCAACTCTACCTCTCATTCCAAGGAGATGATCCAGGGCCAGCTACTGTAGCTGTTCGCATTGCAGCCTGTCTGAGAGACATTTCTAGCTGGATGAAGAACCATCACCTTCAACTCTACCTTATACAACATTAGGAAGATTAGACCTTTCCTATCAGAGTAGGCCACAAAACTCCTTTTCCAAGCTCTTGTTCTCTCCAGACTGGACTATTGCAATGTATTCTTGGTGGGTTTTCCAGTCAATGAGCCGAAAAAAGCCCACATCACACCTCTCTTCACCAGTTAGTTTGCACTGGCTGCCAATAGCTGCTTGCATCAAATACAAGGTGCTGATGTTTGCCTACAAGACAACCACTGACACTGCACCAATATATCTAAACTCATTAGTTCAGACTTATGGGCCCTTATTGCTTCTATTGTTCGCTTTTTATTTTGCTATGATCACTTTGGATAATTGCGTCTGCTAAAGCACACATAATCAGTTAAATAACTGGAAAAATAAAAATTTGGTGTGAATGTATGGCATTTTTATGGAATTTCACACTTCTAAAGAAAATGTCAAGTTATTGTAAATTTACAACATTGGTTTCTGTTTCAAAAGTTCGGTTTAAGTAAATAAAATTTTAACAAAACAAGAAGATTGATAAAATATATTTTGTGTTTCTGTTGTTCTTCTTTTCATTTGACAAATACAAACAATTTTTCCAAATTCAGAGACAAAAACTGTGCTCCCAATAATAAATGGGGAAAAGCCTTTCCCTAAAAGGCAGAATAAATGCATGCACTACAGAGTGCATAAGTCTCTTAGCTGCTGTTTAGTATCAGGTTTATCTATAAATAAATGTGAATTAATTGCATTAAAGGAAATACCAATTAACTTGTCAGAATTATATGGCATTCCAGAGCACATCAATTTATTTGTTCTGTATAAATTATTATTTTCAAACATGCGTATATCAGTTTCAAAATAAAATCTAACCCTGCTGTTCATTGATATGTTCACGTTTGATGTTCCAGTCGCTGTAGCATTTCTAGTAAAACTGAGGTCAGATATTGAAGACTGAATGACAGAACATTGAAAACAATCGCTTGGCCATTGGTGCCCTCTGGAGGTTAAGATGTTCATCCACATAATCATTATTAAAATTGTCACTTCAAGTAATGATTTAAAATTAAATTTATTACTTGTTGACTTGTGTGATGTTAATGCATCATTTATTTTTTTAAAATACTATTTGCCGCTCTTGCAGTATAAAACAGCCTGATGGACACCTATTTCTACGTTATGTTATTTTACTTCAGTAATGTTACAAGATGCCTTATTTTGATACAATAATGACTTGACCCTTTATACTTATATTGTAACACTATAAAATGCATAATGTTTGCACTTCAAAGTAATTTAAGCAGTTTTCAGATGTTTTTCATTTATGCATTTACTTGACATTAAAATATCCAAATGATAGAAATGGTTGAACCCTGACTGACAGAGGAGGAGTTGGGGATGGAGGAGGGTAATTAGCTATTGAGCAAAGCGAAAACTGCTGATAATACTGAGGGACTTTATATATGAATGCTTAGATAGGTGTCATATTCCTATAGGTAGATTGGGATCAGCTGAGAGTCAGCTGATGCGAGTGTAGCGGTTGTTCCTCTGCGTTGTGTTATTTTGATGTTAATAATAAAAGATTTTCCACACAAATCTGGTTGTGCCAAAGGTGATTTAATTGCAGTGCCTGCTCTCTCTCTCCTCTCTGTGCGGTAAAACACACAATCAGACAAGCACTGTTATCTGCAACACTTTCGCTTTTGCCTCTCCTCTCTATTGACATTGCAGGAAAGAGCACACACACACACATTTTACAACACACATACACATTATATATAATACAAAGTGTACATAATAATAATAATAATTAATTACTATAATCAATTAACAACATGCCATTCTTACGTATATGAAAATAATTCAAAACAGCATTACAGTGTTTCTTAGATGCCAATTAACATACCTGTGTGGTAAAACACACAAACACACAAGCACTGTTATCTGCAACACTTTCTCTTTTGCCTGTTAACCACAAAATATGTGTTTAAGTACACCGGGTAGTCAAACACAAAACACACAATGATGCAATGTCCATCATATTAATAAACTAGAATATATATCTCTAGTATGCTTACAAAATATACACAATTATATAGGTATAATTACACGTACACATCTATATATAAATACATACACATATTTAATAGAAATGTTAGCCGCTTAGCCGCTAACACAATTCTCACTCGTGACGCACACACCAGGCCACCATTTCACGCAATATACTATTCACCCGTTAACAGCACTCAAATAAACTTCATTTAATCAACTGATAACTCAAACTAAGTCAAATATAAACTCACATGGAATACTTTTTCACAGTTGATCACTTAAACATGAAATGAACACCTATAAAACAGTTTAACATCAGATGAACGGAGCTCATGAAATCGTACCTCTCCTCTCTAGTGACATTGCAGGAAAGAGGATGAACTCTGATTGTGCTGCGATTTGAACCTCGGTGCGTTCCAAACGGGATATATCGCCCTCCAAAGGGCACTTTGGAGTGAAAACAATCATGGCCGCCATATTGAAGGGTCGTTCCAAACCGAAGTGCTCAAAACTAGCCACTTCAAAGGGCCCTTCGGAATGAAGGATTTCGAAGGGTACAACTGATGGACACTTTGGGCTCCCATGATCCCATGGCTCCCATGCGCTGATTCTTTGCATGATTGACGGCGCCTCCGTATGATGACACAGAAGGGCATTTCAAGAAACAGTTGTTTGGTCCCCTACACCCATCAACCCTTCGAAGCTCTCACACCGGAGGGTAAACCCCTTTGAAGGGATTAGGGCATAGGGATGAGCCCTTCTGAATGGAACGCAGGGCTTCTCACCTATGTATGACGTCAGCCGACGTGCATACTGGGACTGTTACCTTTAATAAGAGCGCACAACCTTCTTTCAAAATAAAATACCCCCTAACAAATAATAATTTAAAATAAAATAAAATAAAGTAAATGACTAAAAATTATAATCTGGTGTAACAACATAACCCTGCTACATCCACCCCCACTGTTTTACACCAGATTATGAATTACATACAAAGTCTTAGCAAATTAACAATGTCTCTTATTCTGAGATCACATTAGATCTGTTCAGTTCTTAACTACCTCTTCCGAGATTAAGGTAATCCAGGGGTAGCTAATCCCCAGATTACCCATAGAAAACCATACCTTTTACATAGTTCAATACGACATCAACAATTGTGCCCGTAAATGTACATCATCCAAAATATGTAGTCGACAAAAAACAAACAAGAAAAATGTTCCAACAATCTATCAATCTATCAACACTTAATTTTCATTCAACACTTTAAATTTCATGAATTGCATGTACTCTCTGTGTAGACATTGACTGTATAAGCCTGTTAACTGGCTTAATGAGTCTCCCAAATCTTGACCTAAAACCATCTTGACCATTTGATTCTCTTACACTCATCTGATCTTACTCACTTGACACTGTCGTAGGAGTTTCTGTAACAGCTGGATTATCGTGCTCATCAATTTTGGAAGCACACTCATACAGAAGAATCATCAGACACCAGTGAACATACTGACAGAACTGGACTGGGTAAGTTGTCAGAAATTCTCTTATGCACTGGTATTTCGTCCATTTCAGTGTCACATTCCACAACCGCGTCACCAGGTGCATCACTCTGATTGACACTGAAACACTAGACAGACTCTTTTCTCATCACATCTGAAGAAGCATTAAGATCGGCCACCCAACGAGAAGTTCGATCTCTCTGAGTTTGATTATCTTCATCATAAGAAGCACAGACAGTGGAATTCTCAGCACTGTCATCACTATCACTGCTTTCATTCCAAGCGGGCACCGGCAGGAAGTTGACAGGCATCAACAGATTACGATGTACAGTCTTGATTTGACCGGTCCCAGGGTTTCTTATCTTATACATGTTCAAAGTGTCACTTTTGCCCACAACAACATATACCACCCTCTCCCATCGGTCTGCTAACTTCCTTTTCCCACGTTCCCCCTTATTTGCAAGAAGTACTCTGTCACCCAACTCAAGAGAATGCCCTTTTCCTATAAGGTCATAATACTCAGCTTGTTTAGTCAGTTGGCGTTTGGCATGTTCTTGAGCAACTGGTATTGCTTCTTTCAAGTCTTTCTGAAGTGACTGAACATACTTGTGAACATCAACGGTCTCATTATCCAAGATGACACTTTCAAACAGGACATCCACTGGTAATCTTGGTGTTCGTCCAAACATAAAAAAAAACGGTGGATACCCAGTGGTCTTATATCTTGTACAATTGTACATGAAAGTAAGAGTGTTCAACAACTGCGGCCACTTAACTTTGGATCTTGGAGGAAGCGGACGGATCATATCACCCAGGGTATGTTTGTCCATTCCCCATGGGATGATATGGAGTGGTGTGCGATTTTCTCACACCAGACAATCTCAACAGCTCAACCATCAAAGAGCTCTCAAAGTTCAGAATCAGAATCAGAATCAGAATGAGCTTTATTGGCCAGGTATGCTTACACATACGAGGAATTTGTTTTTGTGACAGAAGCTCTACAGTGCAACAGAAAGACAGCAACAGGACAGGGCACAGATAATAAAAGAATAATTTACAAATAGGCAATGTACAAATAGCAAAAACACAATATATAGACAATTATGGTGTACAGGTCTAATATGTGCAGATCTGAAATGAAAAAAATAAGTATGTGTGTTGAATAAATAATTTATAATAGTGTTGTATGTTCCACTTTTAATGTCAAGTGTTCATGAGATGGATTGCCTGAGGGAAGAAACTGTTCCTGTGTCTGGTCGTTCTGGTGCTCAGAGCTCTGTAGCGTCGACCAGACGGTAACAGTTCAAAGAGGGAGTGTGCTGGATGTGAGGGGTCCAGAGTGATTTTGCCAGCCCTTTTGCTCACTCTGGATGAGTACAGTTCTTGGAGAGTGGGGAGGGTTGTACCAATGATTCGCTCAGCAGTCCGGACTACCCTCTGTAGTCTTCTGAGGTCAGATTTGGTAGCTGAGCTGAACCAGACAGTTATTGAAGTGCAGAGGACGGATTCAATGATGGCGGAGTAGAACTGATTCAGCAAGTCCTGTGGCAGGTTGAACTTCCTCAGCTGGCGAAGGAAGTACAACCTCTGCTGGGCCTTTTTCACAATGGAGTCTATGTGATTGTCCCACTTCAGGTCCTGGGAGATGGTGGTGCCCAGGAATCTGAATGACTCCACTGCAGACACAGTGCTGTTCATGATGGTGAGTGGGGGGAGTGCAGAGGGGTTCCTCCTGAAGTCCACGATCATCTCCACAGTTTTGAGCGTGTTGAGCTCCAGGTTGTTAAGACTGCACCAGACAGCCAGCTCCTTAACCTCCTGTCTGTAGGCAGACTCGTCACCGTCCTGGATGAGGCCGATCAGTGTGGTGTCGTCTGCAAACTTCAGGAGCTTGACAGAGGGGTCTTTAGATGTGCAGTCGTTAGTGTACAGGGAGAAGAGCAGTGGGGAGAGAACACAGCCCTGAGGAGCTCCAGTGCTGATCGTACGAGTGCTGGATGTGTATTTTCCCAGCCTCACTAGCTGCTGCCTGTCTGTCAGGAAGCTGGTGATCCACTGACAGACGGAGGTGGGGACGGAGAGTTGAGTTAGTTTGTTCTGAAGGGTGTCCGGGATGATGGTGTTAAAAGCGGAGCTGAAGTCTACGAACAGGATCCTCACATAAGTCCCTGGTCTGTCCAGATGCTGCAGGATGAAGTGCAGTCCCATGTTGACTGCATCATCCACAGACCTGTTTGCTCTGTAGGCAAACTGCAGGGGGTCCAGTAAGGGTCCAGTGGAGGACTTCAGATAAGCCAAAACCAGTCTTTCAAATGACTTCATGACCACAGATGTTAGAGCCACAGGTCTGTAGTCATTAAGTCCAGTAATTTTGGGTTTCTTTGGGACGGGGATGATGGTGGAGCGTTTGAAGCATGAGGGGACTTCGCACAGCTCCAGAGATCTGTTGAAGATCTGTGTGAAGATGGGGGCCAGCTGGTCAGCACAGATTTTTAGGCAGGCTGGTGACACACCGTCTGGGCCTGGTGCTTTCCTTCTTTTGTTCTTCCTGAAGACCTGGCGCACCTCATCTTCGCTGATCTGAATTGCAGGTGTGGGGGAGACGGGGGTTGCTGGAGGTGTGAATGGTTGTGTGAATGGTTGTGTGGAGAGGTGTTCAGGGCGGGTGTGGGGTGTTTTTTCAAACCTACAATAGAACTCGTTCAGACCGTCTGCCAGGTGTTGATTCTCCAGAGTGCTGGGGGATGGTGACTTGTAATTGGTGATTTCTTTCATACCTTTCCACACTGAAGCAGAATCACTGGAAGAGAATTTTTTCCTTAGCTTGCCGGAATAATTCCTCTTTGCCACTCTGATCTCCTTTTCCAGTGTGTATTTGGCCTGTTTATACAAGACTTTATCCCCCTTTCTGTAAGCATCTTCTTTGGCCTGACGGAGCTGTCTGAGTTTTGCAGTGAACCATGGTTTGTCGTTGTTGTAAGTTAGATGAGTCTTGGTAGGAATGCACATATCCTCACAGAAACTGATGTAAGATGTTACAGTCTCTGTGAGCTCATCCAGATCATTTGCGGCAGCTTCAAAAACAGTCCAATCAGTAAGGTCGAAACAGGCTTGTAAATCCCACTCTGTTTCATTAGTCCATCTTTTAACAGTTCTTAATACAGGTTTTCCAGATTTGAGTTTCTGCCTGTAGGTCGGTATAAGATGAACCAAACAGTGATCAGAGAGTCCTAGAGCTGCCCGTGGGACAGAGTGATATGCATCCTTTATCGCTGTGTAGCAGTGATCCAATATATTACTGTCTCTGGTGGGACATGTAACATGCTGTCTGTATTTTGGCAGTTCACGGGAGAAAGTTAGTACCTCTGTCGGAATGTATGCGACCTGGGAACCCTTAAATGCAGAAAAACTTGTTCCACAAGACGCACAACCACTTCTGCAGTTTGGTTTGGACACACATAAGCGCAGGCAAACTTTGTGAAATGGTCAGTTACCACTAACACATCAGCCGACTTGTTGTTAGAATCCTCCGCTGACCAATAGTCTAGGCACACCATTTCTAGCGGAGCACTTGTCTGAATTGACACGAGTGGAGCCCTTGTCTCAGGCTCAGATCTTTTACTCAAAATGCACCTTTCACACATTAACGTATTTCTTTATATCTCCCTCCATAGACTCCCAGAAAAACCGCTGTCTGGCCAACCAGAGGCCAGAGGGTGCGATGCTGACCCTGATGACCAGCGTTATCATGCACACCCTTCAGGACAGTACTTCAAAGAGCTGTTGGCACAACAAACTGGTAAGTCTTTTTCTTAGACACCGGATTCTTTGAGATTCTATAAAGAATACCCAACCTCAAGGCAAGTTTACCCCATTGCCGCAAAATTTACAAAGTTCTATTAGACTCATACACTTTTTCTCTGCAAGAGGGTCGTCTTCCTCTCTCCACAAAGAATTTCACTCTGTCAATCACAGAATCTTGACTCCAGCTTGACTCCAGCTTTTCCAGCAATTCATCATGGGTAAGATTACCAAGTTGACTCTGCTCTACGTCCGCCAAGCTCTCTAAATGCTGCACATATGCCATACTCCTAATGGCTGCACCATGCTCCCAGTCCTGGTGAGATTTAAGAACAGCTGACAAATCTGGACAAGAGACTGCCCCAGTAAAGTAAGTGGACCTAACATACACATTCTCACCACCATCTGTATGCTCTGAGAAACCATCTACTCCTTCACCATTTGCACGATCACACGAAAGATGGAACATATCCTGCACCTGCTTGACAGCAACAGACTTGGCCTCATGCAGCAAAACGTCGTAAGGTGTTCTAGTCAACCTATGCAGAATTCTTCAAGTTGCAAACGGCTGCCTACTTAATGCGTCTGCCACTACATTTTTCGGTCCGGGAATGTATTGAATGTCGAAATCATACGGCGACAGCTTCGCTACCCACCGCTGTTCACATGCTTCCAGCTTGGGTTTTGTGAGGATGTACTTAAGTGGGTTATTATCAGTCCACAAAGTAAACCTGTGTCCCCTGAGCCAATGACTGAACTTATCAGAAATAGCCCACTTCATCGCCAAAAACTCAAGTCTGTGTGCTGGGTACTTTGATTGTGCATGATTCGAAGATTTTGATGCAAACGCAATGGGCCTTGCCACATCACTCCCCTCCTGAACCTGCGACAAAACAGCACCAAGCCCACTAGTAGAGGCACAGACAACAGAAACAGCTTCGAAAAATCTGGGTGAGCGAGCAAAACCTGGCTAACCAAGGCAGTCTTCAAATTCGCCAGGGCTGCTCTGCAGTCATCAGTCCAATCTGATGGAGAAAGAGTACGACTTCCTTTCAGCCGCTTTACTCCTCTCCCCATCCTAGGTCTCTTTTTTCCTGTCAAAAGCTGAAACAAGGGTTTAGCCACTGAAGAGCAATTCTCTATGAAGTGCTGGTAGTACACCACCATGCCTAAAAAGGACCTGATTTTACCAGCTGATGGTGTAACACCGTCATTCTCCATCAAATCTTTCTCAGATACACTCACAATGGCTTCAGTTTTCACTGGATCACTGGCGACCCCTTCTTCAGATATGACCCAAAAACTTTACTGATCTCCTCAAAAATCTACATTTTGAAGGAGACAGTTTCAAATTGTGGTCTTTCAGATGCCGAAACACCATCTCAAGCCTTTCCAAACTCTCCTGTTCAGTCTTCCTGAAAACTAACAAATCATCCAGATAACACAAAAGGCTCAAGAAATTCTGGTTACCAAACACAGTCAACATCATCCTCATAAATGTTACTGGACTGTTGCACAATCCTTGAGGCAGCCAATTATATTCGTGGAGCCCCAGGGGTGAACTGAATGCAGTGAATTTCTTATCTTCGTGTAACGGAATGTTGTAGTACCCGGAGCCACATCAACTTCTGGCTCGGAGACAGCTTTGGTAAATTGTTTGACAGGTTGATTAGTCAAATTCCGTTCTCTCAACAACTCATCAAGTTGCTCTTGCACCTCTGATGCAGTCCATGACTGTACAGGTTTACTCTTGAAAACAAAAGCTAACTCTCTGTCAGGACAGTTGCGAATGAACATAACTGCTAACTCTTTGCTCCTGTTATCCAGAGTTCTGCCTTCCCATCTTAAACTTTGCTCAGCAACATCTACTGCCTTATTTAGTCTTATCCAGTAATCCCACACACCCTCTCTAGGATATGGTCTCACAGAATAGAAGTCATCCAACAGGATACCTGAACTGCTTTGGTCCCCGAAGTGCTGCTTCAAAACAGAAAAGACAGAGTCAACAGTAGGAGTCGTTGTACCATTGCGCAGCCATACTTTCATTACATCTCTGGCCTGTCCCGTTACTCTGTTCATTATCTCGTTAATCATTTCAGAATCAGTCACATCCAGTTTGTTCAAATATACCCTCATCATGTCTTCCCATTCCATGACTGGACATTTATCTGAACCATCGCCTCTAAAGTGTGGCGGTGCTGCCACCTCAGCTTAGCAGATGGATAATTTGGAAATTCAGTTCTCATCATACTTTCTCTGATTGACTATCCAATCTCACTACCAATTTGTTTTACGAGGTTACTCATTTGACCTGACATTCCTGACTGCTGAGGAGCGTACTCAAAATTACTGGCTCTAGGTAATGGACTCCCGCACATTTCTCTACTGTCATAGGCAGAAACACCAACTGTTCTACCCCCCCCACCCCCCCCCCCCCCCCCCCCACCCCCCCCCCCCCCCCCACCCCTGTACTACAGTACTGAGGATCCCCAAACAGCCTTGTTTTATCAGGCATATTCATCAGACTGCCCCGCCCTCTACCGACTGTAAATGTGTTGTCCCACCCCAAATCGCTTCCTTTAGCAGCCATTCCCCTCAGGTGTCAGATTACACTTTCAAAACACAAAAATGCTGTACACACAAAAAAACAAAAAACAAATCAAATCAATGACAATTAATCCGTGTTATAACTGTTCAAAAACTTTCAAGCATCCATAAACCTCATATAAGATTCAGTTCACTATGGTATTACAGTTCTTTGGTTGAAAAATCAGTCAATTTATGATGAGAAATACCTTCATCCAGTTTATCCAGTTAATTGATGACACTCCTCAATGATCCAGCTCAGTGCTCGTCTGATCTAGCTGAGCCACAACTCACCAGTCCCACAGTCTGCACATCTGTCACCGTCTTGCGTCTTCAATGTTGAATTCTCCGTTCAATACCAGTCTCCTCCTGTGCACGACTCAAAGCTTCCAAGCTTCAAACACCACCGCAGAAACAGCAACAGAAGACAGAAGTCCCATCTCGTCTTGCCTCCAGTTCCCCCTCAGCGCCCGCAAAACTCCAATCCCGGCGGTCGACGGCAATCAACCATTTGATGGGTCACGGCACCAGTTTTGTAGCGGTTGTTCCTCTGTGTTGTGTTATGTTGATGTTAATAATAAAAGATTTTCCACACAAATCTGGTTGTGCCAAAGGTGATTTAATTGCAGCACCTGCTCTCTCTCTCCTCTCTGTGCGGTAAAACACACAAACAGACATGCACTGTTATCTGCAACACTTTCTCTTTTGCCTCTCCTCTCTACTGACACTGCAGGAAAGAGCGCACACACATTTTACAACACACATGCACATTATATATAATAATACAAAGTGTAAACAATAATAATAATAATAATAATAATACTTAATTATTATAATCAATTAACCTGACATTCTTATATGAAAATAATTCAATACAGCATTACATTGTTTCTTAGATGCCAATTAACATACCTGTGCGGTAAAACACACAAACAGACAAGCACTGTTATCTGCAACACTTTCTCTTTTGCCTGTTAACCACAAAATACGTGTTTAAGTACACCAGGTAGTCAAACACAAAACACACGATGAAACTAGAATAAACTAGAATAGAATATATATCTCTAGTATGCTTACAAAATATACACAATTATATAGATATAATTATACATACACTGTATGGAACGTTTTTCTGAAAAATTTTAGTTGGACGTTCGGTGGTTTAGAGATTTATATTAAAATAACCCATAATGTTTGCAAAACAATAAAATGAAACGTTCCCTTATATGTTGTCTCTAACGTTCACATAACCAAGAATAAATGTTTTTAAATACCTATTAAATACCTGAACGTTTTAATTAATTTAATTTGAAATTATTTTATTTATTTATTTATTTATTTATTTATTTATTTATTTATTTTACGTTTTGAATGCTCAGAGAACATTCAGATATAACGTTTTCCTGACCTAATGGAAACGTTAGCAAACTGTTCTTAGAACATATGTTTGGTAGCTGGGTAAGTGATCGTTCACGCGTAACACGAGTGTCTCTGTCTGTTGTATGTAGATCAGTGCGCTCTGGAGGCGGACCGCGCGCGCGGTAGTGCTGCTTTCAGGGCGTTCAGCATGAACTGTGGCGCTCTCCTCTTGGGTTTATCGTGATGGGAACTATTTTCATGAGGTGATTTTAGAAAAAAGGAGTGATTGCTTGCAGATGGAGATGTTTGTGCTGCTGTCAGCGCTGCTGTGCGTTCAGACCGCCATCAGCTCTCCAGTCTCCACTGCTGCTCAGGCTCAGGTGAGATCACATCTGCTTCTTCTGGCCCAAAATAACGCCGAAGATACGTTTAAATACGGACAATGACTGATTTCTGTTTTACTTGCATCCCAGGATTAAATTACAATATTATTTAAAGGTTTCAAAATTTTTCTTACAACTGTCTATAAGCCTATTTGTACCCAAAAATAACGTTATTTGAACGTTTAAATGTCCAGTTTTCCTGTCGTGATTAAACCGTTATTTAAAGGTTAGGCTACAAAATGTTTCTTACAACGTTGTACTAATTAACTTTTCACTCAAAATAACCTTCTTTGACTTTCATTTAATATGCAAAAGTTAAAAAAAAAATTGTTATCATAATTATAAAGTTATTTAAACGTCAAAGAACATTTCTTAGAACGTTTATCAAGTAACATAAGGACATAAGGACGTTACGAAAAAAACTTTTCTTCTCAACGCTATGACAACGTAGGCTATATCAAATATTAATAAGGATTTAAGAACGTTTTCTCCTAACATTTATATTACTTTTAAAAAAGTTATTGTTAACGTTCTCTGTTGGGATGTAGCCTATTTATAACTAACTGTCCCCCTTGAAAGCGTCTACGCCTCATTTGGGATTCCAGTAAATTCATGCTTTTCAGAAAAGTCATGCTTTTAGTTATACAAAAGCATGCAAACATTTTGGAGACATGTATTGTCCTGCTCTGCCATTCAGCTATGGAAAATGAGCCTGCTTTATGGTCAGAATAATTGGCACAGCCATAAACTACGCAATGAACCCAAAGAAGCATTTTCATTGTGAGAGCACTGTCATTACATGCTTCTGTCTCCAGAACTGAGAAACATTTACATGACAGCTGCACAACAGTAGCCTAAATGTATCAAGAAATAAAAACAGCCCAACAATAATTGGTGGTTTCAGTGTGATTTTTAGTTTATAAGTTTCTTCTCCTGATTATACTCTGGAAGCCGTGTTCAAAGTATAAACAATGATTCTGTGCACTTGTTGAAATCTTGGTTCCTCTATAAAGTTGTTTCTGCTACTTTAATTATGTGTTGCCTCACTTCAGATCTGTCAACATATTCTGTACCTGTGACCTCCAGTTCAGATCTACACTACACCTACACTACAGGCAAATATGCAGTTTACATGCCAGTACCTGACAGATCCTCTCATACACAGATCCAAAACTAATGCTTTCCTATGGAAAAAAGCTAAGCATTTCCTTCAGATTCTCCACAAACCATTGTTTGAAATGAGACAGACAAATATAATACCACACATTCTCAAATAAAACAGCTTTTTTCCTTTCTGGATGGTCATTCTGCATTCCCATCTAGGGGTTTCACAACACAATGAAGGGAATCTTTTAAAGCATTTCAGAGGCACAATGGCCCACATCTTCCTACAGATCTTCCTGTTTCATGCAGGGAACAACAAATGCTTCTGACTACCTCAATCAATGCTCATGTGGGTTTTGACTATTGTTGTGTCCGTGCATCCAAAGATGCTTTGTTTACGGTGCTCTGATATACCAGCACGCCTCAGATGTAGATTGAAGCTGTTGTCAGAGGGAGTAATGACGTATGTGTGCGCAGGGTTTTCTGGAGCGATATGGATACCTGCACAAGGAGAATGAATCTCACAGCACAGCTGAAGTCAAGTCTGCCATCAGGTAAACCCGTGACGTTGTTCGCGCAATGCTTTAGTTGAGCTTCAGGGCCTTTGGTTTGTCATCTGTTGAAATATAAGTTCAGAGATGGGACTATGAAACCAGAGCTGATGTGTTTTTGTTTGTTTGTCTGTTTTATTATTACTGTATGATCCCTCTCTGGGTGTCAGTTCATCGTCTTCAAATACGCAAATGCAGTATATTAAATTTCCATATGAAATAAGGGTGTTGCCATATACAGGTATTGATTATAACCATAATATTTAAAAATTAAAAATACATGGCACTCAAGTGTAATTCATGTTTTATTCGCATGGGCAATGTTTTTTTTTTTTTTTTTTCTTATTTTCTCAAGATTTATATAGATCGTTATACAATATATTGTTATATCTCTTAATAAATCAATAGGACTAATTTTTTTTTGATATCTTAATAAAACAATAGGATTAATATTTCAATCTCTTAATAAAACAATAGGATTAATATTTTACTCTTAATTCTCTCAATATATTTCATAGATTTAATCTCTCAATAGATCAATAGGATTAATATTTTAATCCCTCAATAAAACAATGGCTAATATTTTAATCTGTTTATTCATCAGGCAAATATAGACAGTTCCAATATAATCCAATTTAAAAATAACACATGACTAACGATCACATGACATATCACTGCGATATGTGGACACATCATTACAAATCACAATCAGTGACGTAATACATTATTAAACCTGCCTCATCATATAGAAATGATACACAAAAAATGTACACATCCTCATCTGCACAGAAATTTTATATATATATATATATATATATATATATATATATATATATATATACACATACATACATACATATATATATATATATATATATATATATATATATATATATATATATACACATACATACATACATACATATATATATATATATATATATATATATATATATACACATACATACATACATACATATATATATATATATATATATATATATATATATATATATATATATATATATATATATGTGTGTGTGTGTGTGTGTGTGTGTGTGTGTGTGTGTGAAAATTATATATTGCTTTATTGGTAACATGTATGGCAATATCACTTTTGTTATAGAGCAATATATATTACATTTCCATATGGGATCAGTGGTTGTTTTTATTTCTTAATACATGTAATACATGTTTGATTGTGCAGCTGTCTATAGCTGAAAGGCATAGCAGGACGATAGATGTATCCAAAATCACATATATGGCAATATAACTTTTGATATACAGTATGTCAATATGATAATATCATACCAACTATCAAAAGCACTGCAGTTGAATAATGTTTTAGTGAACCGTAGCACTAGTCCAGAGGAGTCGTGTTAGTGATCTAGTGAAGTGCTCTGTTGTGTTTCAGAGAGTTTCAGTGGTTGTCTCAGCTGCCTGTCACTGGAGGTCTGGACAGGGTCACTCTGGAGAAGATGAGCTCGCCCCGCTGCGGGGTTCAGGATGCCTGGGGTCAAAGGGTCAGCAGCATCTTCACAGGCCAACACCTCCGGAAGAAGCGTTACACTCAGACAGGTGAACGCTTTTCATCCGTTACAACTTATGTAAAAGCAAAAGAAAATATCAATGATAGCGTTTCTATGACTTTACGAAAGAGGAAAATAAATATTGAGATGTTACGTTGGTCAGAAGAGAGAAAGATGTCAAATTTACTGTTATGTTAGAAACACTCAAACAGCAGCATTAACTTGTTTACTCTAATTTGATGCCAAAGTAATAAAACAGTTTTTAAAACAATTTAAAAATATCAAACACTGCTAGATTTATAATGTTAATACCTGTGGAAACGCATCGTCACAGTCTATGAACAGAGTCCATTCATTGTAAAAATAAATAAATAATTAAATAAAAAAATTACAATTCAAGGAAACTTCATGCATTCAGAAGGTGTCTCAAGTATTGTCTTAATATTTGCACTGCACTTAAATAACACTTTGCTTTGTCAGGCTGAATTTGTTTGTTCACTAAATGCAAAATGTCTCATGGAGCCAATAAATTCATGAAAACTACAGTCCATTTTCATTTAGTAACACAATACATTAATTTATTGTTTTGATAGCCGTATATAGTTGTGTAGGACATTTTATATGTTAATTTAACTATGCTATCTTTGTTTATAAAGGAACATCATCTTACAAAGCAGATATATTCAGGATATAGTTTTAAATGGTTGAACATACTGTAGGCTTCAACATTTGACACACAAATCTCAGGAACGATAACTATTGACAAATATAAAAAGATGAGCTCTTAACATTACAACACAACAGATAACTAACAGTAATCACAAAACAACATCAAAAGTTTTAATAAATTCAGGAAACGGCAAAACAACAATCATATAACAGTAACCACATGATTTATTCATGCTGCAATGCATGCTGGAAACTCACAAAACCATTTCAGCAATATGATTTTCTTAGTTCAGACAACTTTCAAGTTTCAAGAAATGTGCATTTCTAAGCATTTGAGGCTCAAATGGTTTCATAAACTGGAAAAATATGTAGTTTCTGTAGAAATATGTAGACTACCAGAAAGCTAATTCCATCTGATTTTAGTGCAATTTATTTATTGTAAAACACTGATGAAAACTGAAAAAATGCATTTGTTTTGTTAGAAAAGATTGATAAGAGACAGACACAGCATTTTCAGTCAAACTGTCCTTTGGTTAAACAGTGTTTTCTCAAATGCAGGAGTTGTGAGGTGGTTCTGCGGCTGCTGAGTGGGGTCCTAATAATGGATAAATACAGTGGGACTCATAATTACTGTCCATACTGAGCAAATACACGTCTAGCAGCTTAAAACATCCACTTCTGTAAAGACCCAACACACAAACACACACCTCGCCTCATGTTTACACTGAGACTACAAGAGCAGAACTTCACAAAATACTCATTCACTGAAACATACTATGTTTGGTGTTTTCACTCAGGTCCTGTGGCACTGAGGACTGTTTCACAGAAGACATTTTTATTAGATGGATTAAAGTAAACACACACGTGGTTGGATCTTTTGGTCATACTGTACATGACAGATATCTCATGTTATCTTATGTTAGTTAAATGGTAGATCAGGCAGGTGGAAGGAGAATCAATGATACGATTAACAGAGGCTGCACTGCTGATATTTGTGGAGCTGCACTGAAATAAATGCTCAGTGTGTGTGTGTGTGATTTGGCAGGGGTACGAGAATCGTAAATTCAGATCTGTCACTTTGAAAACGTGCTAATACGTGAGGAATGCAGCAGTGTTGCTCTGAGCATATGTGCGTTCATGTCAGTACCTGATGTCTGCAAACTACTCTCACAACAAAAACAAAGTCTGTAGTGAGCGCCAGGTTCATGATGACATCATATACAGTGGGTACGGAAAGTATTCAGACCCCCTTAAATTTTTCACTCTTTGTTATATTGCAGCCATTTGCTAAAATCATTTAAATTAATTTTTTTCCTCATTAATGTACACACAGCACCCCATATTGACAGAAAAAACACAGAATTGTTGACATTTTTGCAGATTTATTAAAAAAAAAAAAACTGAAATATCACATGGTCCTAAGTATTCAGACCCTTTGCTGTGACACTCATATATTTAACTCAGGTGCTGTCCATTTCTTCTGATCATCCTTGAGATGGTTCTACACCTTCATTTGAGTCCAGCTGTGTTTGATTATACTGATTGGACTTGATTAGGAAAGCCACACACCTGTCTATATAAGACCTTACAGCTCACAGTGCATGTCAGAGCAAATGAGAATCATGAGGTCCAAGGAACTGCCTGAAGAGCTCAGAGACAGAATTGTGGCAAGGCACAGATCTGGCCAAGGTTACAAAAAAATTTCTGCTGCACTTAAGGTTCCTAAGAGCACAGTGGCCTCCATAATCCTTAAATGGAAGACGTTTGGGAAGACCAGAACCCTTCCTAGAGCTGGCCGTCCGGCCAAACTGAGCTATCGGGGGAGAAGAGCCTTGGTGAGAGAGGTAAAGAAGAACCCAAAGATCACTGTGGCTGAGCTCCAGAGATGCAGTCGGGAGATGGGAGAAAGTTGTAGAAAGTCAACCATCACTGCAGCCCTCCACCAGTCGGGGCTTTATGGCAGAGTGGCCCGACGGAAGCCTCTCCTCAGTGCAAGACACATGAAAGCCCGCATGGAGTTTGCTATGATGGTGAGAAATCAGATTCTCTGGTCTGATGAGACCAAGATAGAACTTTTTGGCCTTAATTCTAAGCGGTATGTGTGGAGAAAACCAGGCACTGCTCATCACCTGTCCAATACAGTCCCAACAGTGAAGCATGGTGGTGGCAGCATCATGCTGTGGGGGTGTTTTTCAGCTGCAGGGACAGGACGACTGGTTGCAATCGAGGGAAAGATGAATGCGGCCAAGTACAGGGATATCCTGGACGAAAACCTTCTCCAGAGTGCTCAGGACCTCAGACTGGGCCGAAGGTTTACCTTCCAACAAAACAATGACCCTAAGCACACAGCTAAAATAATGAAGGAGTGGCTTCACAACAACTCCGTGAATGTTCTTGAATGGCCCAGCCAGAGCCCTGACTTAAACCCAATTGAGCATCTCTGGAGAGACCTAAAAATGGCTGTCCACCATCGTTTACCATCCAACCTGACAGAACTGGAGAGGATCTGCAAGGAGGAATGGCAGAGGATCCCCAAATCCAGGTGTGAAAAACTTGTTGCATCTTTCCCAAAAAGACTCATGGCTGTATTAGATCAAAAGGGTGCTTCTACTAAATACTGAGCAAAGGGTCTGAATACTTAGAACCATGTGATATTTCAGTTTTTCTTTTTTAATAAATCTGCAAAAATGTCAACAATTCTGTGTTTTTCTGTCAATATGGGGTGCTGTGTGTACATTAATGAGGAAAAAAAAATGAACTTAAATGATTTTAGCAAATGGCTGCAATATAACAAAGAGTGAAAAATTTAAGGGGGTCTGAATACTTTCCGTACCCACTGTAGGTTAACTAGTATAGAATTATTAGTGAAGACAATCATTTTACACATTGTCTGTTAAATCAAACATTTGTTGTCAGTCACAATATAAAGCCCAGTATCTCTATTGCATTTTGTACTTATGAATCAATCTTGTAGATAATCTTTTAGATAACTGGCTATGTCTGCATTTTAGATGATTTTGAGCACATTTATTCTAACTTACAAAGACAAAACATTAACCACACACTTTATAGGGCCTTAATGCCTTACGGAAGGTTCATCAAGTGATTTCAAGGAAAAACAAATAAATGAACAAGAACACTTTAAAAATCTGAGCCTTTTTTTTTTGGTAATGTTATTTTGGTTATTCTATGTACTAAAATATGAATTAGGAATTATGGCATAACAGAGAAAAACCAAACACGTTTTCCCTCTGACAGCAGTGTTATTAGTGTTTTGGAAGTCTGTAATTATGTGTGTAATTCACAAAACCTCACATGCTAAGCTAATTACTTACTGAGCTGAGCTCTTGTCAGTCTAGAATATTTTGGATGCAATCAGTTGATGTTTGCAGAATACATTGAATACATAAAATACACTGGATATAATTTTAATTATGTATTTTTTAAAGGTGTCATCAATGTATACACTAATACAACATTAAATGTTAATTAAGTCTAAATTGGAATCTAAAATACACTTAATATTAAGTAATGTCATCGATGTGACTGAACTGATGCTATCAGATGAGAACAGACCTGAGAACTTGTTAATTTTGCATCAACACTGTTATTGATCTGAACTGAATCAACACTGAACTGATTTGAACGGAACTGAATAATGAATTGATGTCTTTTAAGAGTTACTTTTCAGCAGAATTTGGATTTGCCTCATATTTGAAGTTTGCATCATTGATTATGTTACTGTCCTGTTTAATACTATGAAGCTGCCTTGAATAAAATCTGTATTGCATAAATCATTATAAAAAGGTGACTTGAATATGAAGTTGTTTTAAATGTAATTAAATAATAGAATTATAGTAGTTATTAACAGCATTGTTCTGGGGTCTTTTTGCACTTTACTTTCAACCTACTTTTTTTTGCTTCAAAATGAAACTAATTTGTTACCATACAAATCTAAATGAAATATGGCATCAGTTGAACATTAGATGGAATAAGTCTCACAAATGCTAATGTTCAGATGAGATGTCATGATTAAACATTGATTGGATACATGTTCATACTTTCACAGGAGAGAAGTGGCACAAACGTCACCTGACTTATCGTATCATGAACTGGCCGCGTAATCTGTCTCCCAGTCAAGTGCATGTGGCTGTGAAGATGGCGTTCCAGCTCTGGAGTAATGTGTCTGGATTGATCTTCCAGGAGCTCCAGCAGGGTCACGCCGACATCCGGCTGGCCTTCTTTGAAGGAGAACATAATGATGGGACAGGAAATGCATTTGATGGGCCAGGTGATTCTTTCTTTCTTTATTAAATAAATAATTAAAAAAATATTACAAAAATGCAAAAAATATAACAAAAATGCACGAAACAGAGATGAAGTAATAATAATTAAACAGAAAGAGAAAAAATCAACTACAAACACCCAACTCCCAACCCAAAAACATCAACCCAAATGTGCCATACAAAGGTAAAAGCAGAAAATGAAAAACACCAGACTGAAGAAAAGGGAACCAGATTTTTTTCAAATATTTTTATTTATTTATTTTTTTTTTCCTTTAAGGTATACCTAATTCTTTCTAAATGTAGTGCACCAGTCAGGTGTGTCAGCCACATTTTTTGGCAGGAATGAGTCTGAAACAAACTTTTATTGTACCAGTATATGTCCCAAATATAACTAATATAGGATAGTTCAAAACTATGTTCAAAACTATGTCAAACATATCTGGAAAAAAAATAAATTTGGGCAGATAACAGTAAAACAGTTTGGAATCTAAATAATTGCTTAATTTATCAGAGACAACAAATAAGAAATGCTATGGCAGGTGTCGATTTAAAAGTTTTGCCAGGAGCCATTATATACACAAACAGACATCACACATGCTAAATTTGTCAAGTGTAGGGAAAACATAAGGAACTACAAAAATCCTCAGAAGTGTTTGCTCAAGAATGTTGCCAAAAAAAAAAAAAAAAGCCAAGAGAAAATGCAATCAGGTGTTGGTTATGTTTCAGCAAAGACATAATAAGCATATAGTGTCTTGAATAATAACTGATTTCATTCAGAGTATAACCACTTTCTAAGCTAATTTTGTTATTGATCTTATGATTTAAAACTGAAGATCCAACAGTTTTAAGAGTAATCTGAAAGACTTTTGAAAGTTTGTCTGTGTCACGCCCCTGGACTGTTTTTGTTGTGTTTTGCTCCCCATGTGCTCCGTGACCCAGTTTCTGTCTCCCATTGATTGTGTTAATTTGATTCCAGGTGTGTCTCGTTTCTCCCTGATTGTCCTGTGTTCTTAAGCCCCAGTCTATTCAATTTGTGTTTGTCGGGTCTACCAGTTCGTGTGTCATTCCTCGTTCCTGTTGTGGATATACCCTGTGTTTATTGGATTTATTAAAGACTCTTCCGTGTTATCCACGGCTCCGTGTTCCTTCCAGCAGAGATTGTGACAGAAGACCCATCCGACACAGTAACCTCTGTGTGTTTCCTCCGTTTTTGTTTTTCATTTTTTCACTAAGTGTTTTTGTTTCCGTTGTGTGTTCTATGGATTCCCTCACCCTCAAGTTCACCGCCCTAGCCTGCAAAGACCTCTCCCTTTTGGAGTACGCAGTTGAGTTTGGCCAGCTCGCCGTTTTAATGGAGTTCAACGACGCTGCACTGAACTCGCTGTTCTGGATCGGGGCAAATTACTATCGTCCCGTCTCCGTGGGACTGCCATCCTCCAGCGTCACCGTGGCTGGAGTATCCCTCACCTCCGTCTCCAGCCTCCGAGGCCCGGACTCCGCCTTGGCCCCTTGACCTGTCGGCTCCACCATGACTCCTAGCTCCCTCCTCTCCGCCATGGCCCTTCTGTCCACTCGCTCCGCCGGGCCCCCTCGTTCCTCCGGCTCCGCCTTTGGCCTGTCGTCGACCATCCTAGGCCTCGGGACTCCACTCCTTCAGCTGCGCCTCGTCCCTCTGTCCCTCCGGCTCTGTCAGGCTCCTCCATCCCTTCGGTTCCTCCTCAGTCCTCTGTCGCTCTGGCTCCACCGCGGCGATCTGGATCCCCATCTCCACCTCAGTCACCGGCGCCATCTGCTACGCCTTGGTCCCCCCGGATCCTCCCTGTCACCCTGGCTCATCGGCTCTCCGTCTCCGCCTCGGGCTCCTCCACCACCTGCTCTGCCGCCGTTGGTCGACCCCCTGGAGTTGTCAGCCCTTCCTCCACCATGGCTCCTCCCTCCGTCGGCTCCACCATGGGTCGACATTATGGCTGTGGCCTGGGTCCCATCTGGTGCTGCATGCTCCAAGTCCCTCCTTTCTCCTCCCTGGCTTCTCCCTTCTTCATCACCTCCCTGGACTCTGTCTGCCCGCTTTCCCCTCTCCGGTGGAATTGTTACGGACATGCCTTCCGGGAGGGGGGAGTAATGTCACGCCCCTTGACTGTTTTTGTTGTGTTTTGCTCCCCGTGTGCTCCGTGACTCAGTTTCTGTCTCCTGTTGATTTTGTTAATTTGATTCTAGGTGTTTCTCGTTTCTCCCTGATTGTCCTGTGTTCTTAAGCCCCAGTCCATTGAGTTTGTGTTTGTCGGGTCTACCAGTTATGTTCGTGTGTCATTCCTCGTTCCTGTTGTGGATGTACCCTGTGTTTATTGGATTTATTAAAGACTCTTTCGTGTTATCCACGGCTCCGTGTTCCTTCCGGCAGGGATTGAACAAAAATTCTGCACAAAAAGTTTTAAATTTCTTTATCAAACAGATTTCAAAAATCAGCATATGAATCTCAACAATGGTGACAATCAACATGAAGCTCCATGTTGCAGTGCATTCTGGAAGCACCAATCAAAACTCATCCGCAGCTCCCAGCATGCAATGCGACATGAATAAATTATGCAGCTGAACTGTCTTAGTATTTTGTTATTCTTACTATTTGCTTTTGTTTTGCTATTTTTGTTGTGACTTTTAGAAGCGTGTTTTGTGATGTTCACAGTTGATCTGTTTATCTGAATATGTTGATTGTCACCATTGTTGAGATTCATACACTAATTCTTGATGTCTGTATGATAAAGTAGGTTAAAACTTTCAGTGCCAATTTACTTTCAAAAGGCTTTCAGATTAATCTTAATACATTTGGCTCAAGCTATTTATATTGTGTGATCAATAACAAAAAAATAAATAAATAAAACAATTAAAATAACTAATGAATATACACCGAATGAAACAGGTTATTCAAACCACTTTATGCTGATTACAGCTCTATTCAAACATAACCATCACCATATGTGTCTATACAAGCACACAGTTACGGCAACCAAAGAAATGCTAATGTTTTGAAGTCAAGGGTCAAGAGCCCGACTAAAGAAACACTGACGTCGATAATGGTAACTTCAAACAAAATTAAAACATCAATATCTGAAGTCAGTCTGGTTAGTGATGTGTGAAGCTGGTAATGCTGTATGTGGAGTTGTTTAATCATCCTCTGCCGAGATCTCGAGAGATTTAATGTATTCTTTTATCTTGTGTTGATTTCATCTATGGCTGTGGCTGAAGTCAGTTGTAGTTCTTGTATTTCTGCTCGTCTCGTCTCTTTTTTCTGTTCTTGTTTCTCTTTCTTTCAGTGGTTCAGTTTGTTAACAGCAGGTGTTCATCACTAATGCTCAATCATCCCCCAATTAATCAGCTAATTATCTCATTAACTTTAACACTGCTTCAGTGTTACTTTTTTAACACACTGAGTGTAGATTATATAAACACTGAGCAGTGTTAATTTAACACTGAGGATTTTGCTGTGTAGCAATAGAGTATTGCCGCCAAAGCTGCTGTGGATCCACTTACCCGAATCCCTCTGTAACTGGCACAGATCTGCAGGAAAATTACAGTCATTTGGCAAATAAATAATTTATGGGCTGCTATATATTCCTAACATTTTATTATGTAAGGGAATTTGTAGTTATGTGGCCTAAGATTCATCTAGGATACAGAAAGGGACATGAAAGCTGCGTGACATAACTATTTATTCTTAATACCGTTCTTCTGTTCTTTAGGTGGTGCTCTGGCTCATGCGTTTTTTCCTTTCCGCAGTGAAGCTCATTTTGACTTGTCTGAACGCTGGACCCTGAACAGTCTCAAAGGACACAACCTGTTCCTGGTGACGGCCCATGAAATTGGCCACACTCTGGGATTGATGCATTCGCCTGTCCGTCACGCTCTCATGTCACCATACTATAAGAAGATGAGCTCGAATGCGCTGCTCAGCTGGGATGATATTACTGCTGTACAACAGCTGTACGGTAAACAAGCATCTCTTTTCTTGTCTGAACTTCTGGAAAGCTTTTTGTTATTTGTAATATTGTAGGCTTTTAGGATCACACTTTATTTTAATGTCCAATTCTCGCTATTAACATACCATTAACAATGACTTTTGCCTCAATAAACTTATAATTTGCTGCTTATTAGTAGTTAGTAAGGTAGTTGTTAAGTTTAGGTAGTGGGTAGGATTAGGGATGTAGAATATGGTCATGCAGAATATGTGCTTTATAAGCACTAATAAATATGTTAATAATAGGAATGCTAATAAACAACTAGTTAATACTGAGAATAGGTCCCTAAACTGAAGTGTTAGCGCTTTTAGCAACACAGAACAGGGCTTTGGCCTTTACTAAGAGTAAAGAGGGTGTCATTTACTAATTATTGCATAGATTTTTTTTTGTATTTATAACTTGCATACACACAATAATTTGTTCTTAACCTCATTCTAATGTTAATGAACTTTCAGTTTTTTTAGATGAGCAACTATGTACCAAAGTTTATTCATTAAACAAGCTCAAACCATCTTCATATAAGAGCTTTCTGCACAACTCTTCTTTAATGCTCTCGTCACTCTCAGTATTCAAATGATGCTCTCATTTCCATCCCTACTCAGATTACTGTAATGGAAACAATGCCAGTCTCTTTACTGTTAAGTGAGCAAACAATTATATTATTTAAATTTTTAAATATAAATCATAATAATACTGCATTTGTTAATTTTTAACATTTTTAGAAGGTATTCATTACTAAAGATCATTATAGCAATGACAATAAAATTTCCTTTTGATTTTTTGTGTGAAATGTGACCCTTTATTCTTGAGATTTATCCAGATTCACCAAAACATTTGCAAACATACCAGTTCATATCTTATGAAACCCTGTCTGATATTTTCACACAATGAATACTGCTGCACAATGAATACTACTGCTAAATAAAATTGTATTAATTAAAAAGCGTGTGTAATTAATTGAAATCATATACTGTAGCTTATACAAGTTAACAGCAATTTATTAAAAGTTTAACAAAAATCTTTTTTTTTCTTTCTTTTTTTTTTTTGCCCTAAATGCGTTTTATTTTTCTCATTTTTTAAAATTTATTTTTAACAATAATAGGGTCCTATGAAATGTTTAGGATTTTTTTTTTCTTTCCCCTCAGAAATTCTGTGTTATGTACTTTAATTTTTCTGGTAATCAAATGATGGCATAGAACATTAATTTAATTGGTCTTTTCATCAAATGAATATTAAACAAACCCTTTATTTATTTGTTTATCTATTTATTTTTTTATTTGCTGCACAACAGAGGTTTACTGTTAAAACTAAATAATTAAATATAATTCGTGTAATATTCTTTTAAAAAATAAGGTTTAAATAATTTTATCAGTAGTAAAGTAGTAATTCAGTAGTCCTCACTTAGTGAAAAACATTGAGAGCGTCTTGCTTGATGTAAGTGTACTGTCCTTTTTTTATTTATTCATTCAAAATTTGGCAAATTCTGTGACATTCCACATTATACAGTAAATTCCATTTTTTATGACTGGATTCCGTCTGTGTTTTTTCCGCATCATGGAAATCATAGGGCCCTACAGACAGAGATAAACACAGATTGATGCTGAAAGACAGTAAGAAAAAACTCAACTCCAGTTCAAGGCCGGTGAAGCTGTCAGCTGTTTCTCAAGCATGTGTCAGGCAGGTTTACACACGCTGCACAGAGAAAACCTCCACACCATCTATCTCCAGTGCATGAGAAGAGCTGCATACCAGCGCTAGTGTCTGATATAACTCAAGAGTACATTTCTGTGAGTTTGCCAAGCAGATCTTTCTTTCAGGCTTCCAGGAAAAAAAAAAATCAGATATGATTTGAAATCTTTAGTTTTGGACATGTAGGACGGAAAATGCTGGATAATCTGATGAAACATAAACCATTGCTGTGGAATACCTAATTTTTAGAAAATAAAATCTTGTTATAGGTTAGAATATTCACAAATGAGATATCTTTAATATCTCAATTGTTTGTCCACTGAGATGAATGGAGATTTCTGCAACGTTTCCTTTGATATCAACAATGTCTCATAATGTCTTCATATGTGCAAAGCATGCAATCAACATATTATGAAACATCAAACAAAACTAAAAAGTCAGGCCAAATGATGTTTTCATGTAAGGTCCACACTATTTTGTTTTCCTACCAAAAATTCAGGACAGAATGCAGTGCCATAGACAGGGAAAAACTAAATGTTTAAAGCTTTAACACACACAAACACACACACACACACACACACACACACACACAAAGTGCTTGTTGACAGCACTAATATATTACAATGTTAGTATTTTATGATCACTCTTTATGTAAATCACACACTTTGCAGGCATTCATCCTTAAAGCACCAGAGGCCAACATGACTCCATGTAGACCCCTCATCACATAAATCACTTCAGATATTATCTGCTGTTAACTCAAATGTTTGTTTGGGTGTGTGCTCATGTTTTTCAGAAGAAGCATTGTGTTCTGCAATCTTCCACCACAAGCTTGTGTCTGCCACAGGTTAAAAGAAATGAAAAAAGATAATTGCTAATTTTTATCTCACAATTCAATCTTTTTTTCTTGCAATTCTGAGAAATTCTTAAGAATTGCAAGCTGTAAACTCAGAATTGCGGGATATAAACTCAAAATTGCGAGATATGAACTCAGAATTGCTTTCCCCCCACAATTCTGAGAAAAATGGCAAGGTGATAACTCAATTGTGGGAAATTTGAAAGTCAAAACTGTGAAATAAAAAAGACACAATTATCTTTTTAATGTTTGTCATAGTGGAAACAAAAAGACAGAATTGTGACATGTAAATTCAGAATTCTGAGAAAGTCAGAATTCAATGTTTATATCTCACAATTCTCAGAATTGAGAAAAAAAATGAGTTGTCATCAGATGTTTTATTTTTATTTCAGATGAGCTGAATTCAGTGGATTAAATGTAAGGAGACAAAGAGGATCCTTCAAAGAAAAATCTTTAAAGGGCTTATGCATTGCCTTTTTTTTTAAATTTAGTAATGTTCCCTGGGGCCCACTTACAGCCCTTTATTTTTTGAAAACTCACAATAGATGTTTGAGCAAGTGAAATTTCTAGGGACACAACAGTGGTCATAATATGACGTGTCACATATGGTCCCAGAGATGAGGACGATAAAAAAGTTAAAGTTGCAAAATAGGCCTTAATAATATCCACAGATAGACCCAACACCAGACCAATGAACTGAACTAAACAGAAAGTATAAATAAGAAGAAACTAATGAGGTAACTAATGAGGGCACAGGTCAATATAATGATGATCAAACAGACTGAGAAAATAGGTCAACAAAGGAGACAGAACTAAAATACAGGGAAACAGAACTGTGACAACATCACACTTTTTAAAGGAAAAAAAAAACATGAAAAATGTAAAAATATGTAATCACCTTTACTGAAATCCTGCAGATTTAAGTTTGAGTTATTTTAATTTAGCTAAGAGGCTAAGATCTTCTATTGGTCACACGTCTTCATGCGATGCGATTTCAAGTCAAGTCAAAGTCAAAGTCTGCTTTATTGTCAATTCTGCCACATGTACAGCACATACATCTGTATACAGAGAATTGAAATTGCGTAACTCTCAGACCCTTGGTGCATACAGTTAACACTAAAACACTAACAGTAGATGTAAAATACAGATAAATACAGTTTAAATATATATATGAATACAAACTACAGATATACAAATAAGGACATTGTAAAAAAAAAAAAAAGTTTGATAAAGTGGCATAAGGCACATACAGTGGGGCAAAAAAGTATTTAGTCAGCCACCAATTGTGCAAGTTCTCCCACTTAAAAAGATGAGAGAGGCCTGTAATTTTCATCATAGGTATACCTCAACTATGAGAGACAAAATGAGAAAAAAAAATCCAGAAAATCACATTGTAGGATTTTTAAAGAATTTATTTGCAAATTATGGTGGAAAATAAGTATTTGGTCAATAACAAAATTTCATCTCAATACTTTGTTATATACCCTTTGTTGGCAATGACAGAGGTCAAACGTTTTCTGTAAGTCTTCACAAGGTTTTCACACACTGTTGCTGGTATTTTGGCCCATTCCTCCATGCAGATCTCCTCTAGAGCAGTAATGTTTTGGGGCTGTCGCTGGGCAACACGGACTTTCAACTCCCTCCAAAGATTTTCGATGAGGTTGAGATCTGGAGACTGGCTAGGCCACTCCAGGACCTTGAAATGCTTCTTACGAAGCCACTCCTTCGTTGCCCGGGCGGTGTGTTTGGGATCATTGTCATGCTGAAAGACCCAGCCACGTTTCATCTTCAATGCCCTTGCTGATGGAAGGAGGTTTTCACTCAAAATCTCACGATACATGGCCACATTCATTCTTTCGTTTACACGGATCAGTCGTCCTGGTCCCTTTGCAGGAAAACAGCCCCAAAGCATGATGTTTCCACCCCCATGCTTCACAGTAGGTATGGTGTTCTTTGGATGCAACTCAGCATTCTTTCTCCTCCAAACACGACAAGTTGAGTTTTTACCAAAAAGTTCTATTTTGGTTTCATCATTCTCCCAATCCTCTTCTGGATCATCCAAATGCTCTCTAGCAAACTTCAGTCGGGCCCAGACATGTACTGGCTTAAGCAGGGGGACACGTCTGGCACTGCAGGATTTGAGTCCCTGGCGGCGCAGTGTGTTACTGATGGTAGCCTTTGTTACTTTGGTCCCAGCTCTCTGCAGGTCATTCACTAGGTCCCCCCGTGTGGTTCTGGGATTTTTGCTCACAGTTCTTGTGATCATTTTGACCCCACGGGGTGAGATCTTGCGTGGAGCCCCAGATCGAGGGAGATTATCAGTGGTCTTGTATGTCTTCCATTTTCTAATAATTGCTCCCACAGTTGATTTCTTCACACCAAGCTGCTTACCTATTGCAGATTCAGTCTCCCAGCCTGGTGCAGGTCTACAATTTTGTTTCTGGTGTCCTTTGACAGCTCTTTGGTCTTGGCCATGGTGGAGTTTGGAGTTGGACTGTTTGAGGTTGTGGACAGGTGTCTTTTATACTGATAACGAGTTCAAACAGATGCCATTAATACAGGTAACGAGTGGAGGACAGAGGAGCCTCTTAAAGAAGAAGTTACAGGTCCGTGAGAGCCAGAAATCTTGCTTGTTTGTAGGTGACCAAATACTTATTTTACCGAGGAATTTACCAATAAATTCTTTAAAAATCCTACAATGTGATTTTCTGGATTTTTTTTTCTCATTTTGTCTCTCATAGTTGAGGTATACCTATGATGAAAATTACAGGCCTCTCTCATCTTTTTAAGTGGGAGAACTTGCACAATTGGTGGCTGACTAAATACTTTTTTGCCCCACTGTAGCAGATAGAATGTAAATCAGTTAAATAAACAAAACTAAACAAAACTGTGCAGATATAATGAGTGTAGTGCAAAAAGAGCTTATCAGTCTGTATAAAGTAGAGGTCGACCGATAGTGGATTTTACAGATACTGATAGCTAGGTTGGACAACACTGGCCGATACCGATTAAGCAACCGATAGTTTTAAACAATGGATACTGAACGAAAACTAAAATAGAGCTTTACTATTTTTAAAAAAGCAGTAACAGTACTGAACCATACTTTGTAAATGAATAAAAATGTAGTATTAATATTAATTATTATATTGATCATTAAAGTTATTTCATAGTTTACTAATGTTAAAAGAAGAAACTTTAAAATTTAAAAATGAAGCCTAGTAGTAATAGTAACACACTCTAACAAGGAACAATACTTCTACAGCTTTCGTTAATGTTACAAATGGACTTTTATTTTTAAGTGGGAGGGTCAGAGTTCAGTGGTGCGTGGGGCAAAAGAGGGGAGGGGGGGCAAGGTCGGGAGGGAGTTCAGCTTCCTGACAGCCTTAGAGCGCAATTTCATAAAAGCGCAGATGGGAGGGGAAAATTCTGCATGTGATTTACTGACAATGCGCACATTAAAGAACACAAACGCAGCCAGATCATTTCCATAATGACCAGCGCAATCTACCAAGAGCAGCGCAAATTACCACCTGCTTTAAGACATGCTTTTTTTGGGCACTAAATAATGGCACAAATACCAGTAATTTGACGAGCACAAACGTTATTAAATCGCATTGCATGACTGATTTGAATACTCTCCTCCCATAAATTTTGCATCTGAAAGGGAAACTCCTACAAATGCATATTCAATAAGGTCAGGCACAAAAATAGCACGCCTTTTCAGCGCTATTTCTTCACTGCGCGTCTTTAGTAAATACTGACAGTACTATTTTAACACCAAAAGACTGTTTGCATTGGCGCCTAAATATTGGAACGCAGCAAAATTTGCCTGAGTTTGCGTTTCCGGTCTCCCACATTCATATGCGTATGAATGGACATCAGTAGATCTCTGTGCACCAGTGTCATATACTTTGGTATGCATGTGTGTGCAGGTAAACCTGCGGGGAATTCAGTGCAGCAGTTGGCGGGACGGGCTCTGAGATGGGCCATGCAGGATTGGCAGATATCTCAAGACCCTAAAGGAGGTTTCCTCACACCCCACTACTGCCAGGGCTTCTTTGATGCTGTCACCATGGGTAAGATCAACAAGACATATCAATTCTTCTGTTACTTACTGAGATCAGTTTTCCTGGAGCTGTGTAAAGCGGTGTTTTTTTCTGTAGATGAGAATGGGACAGTGCTGGTGTTTCAGGGCCATCGTTTCTGGACGGTGTCTAATGGCAGTGTGAGCGCTCCTCTTCCTCTTCAGACGCGCTGGCCAAAGCTGCCATTGGCTATTGAAGCAGCTGCCTTCTCCCCACTCGACAGCAAACTCTACTTCTTTAAAGGTAGGCTGGACTTCAGACAGTTTCCCAAACACAACTAATTCAAGTGTTTTGGGGGGTTTCCAAATGTCCCTGTCCAATGCAACATGAGTTTTACGTTCAAAGTGATTTTTTTAAAACCAGTTTACTTCAGTAATTTGACACATTTCCAACTGAAAAAGGATATTCAATAAGAAAAAAATGTAAGGCTGGACTTGATTTTATGCATCAGGAATAGTGGATTGTGAGAAGTGGGCATGGTGGCACAACTGAACGCAAGTTTGCCAAGTTATGTTAAGAGAAAATAATTGCGGATTTGCATTTTGCTATTGGGAGTTATAAAGACTTTTTTCCTTACAATTGTGAGAGTGTGTATTTCACAATTCTGACTTCTTCTATTCAGGATTGTGAGATATAAATTCACAATTTTGAGTTATAAATCTGAGGAAAAAAGTCAGCTCACAATTGACATTTTCTTACAAGTGCAAGTTTATATTTATATAAAATATATAATATATTTATATCACACAATTCTGAGAAAAAAGTGGCAATTACCTTTAATGTTTTATTAAGAGATGAACAGTAAACATGAATGTGCCTTTCTGTCATTTCATACAATGTAAAAACCCACTTTGATATATTGTTTCAAATGAGTCATTTCAGTAAATTTGACTCTAATTTAAGTTTTGAGTTTTTAATTTAAAGGTTTTTAGAATTTAAAGAAGTGGATGAGATATATCAGCATTATATGAAGAAGCTGATGAGATGAGGGTAAAAACAGTAAAATCATCGCTTTCATCATTTTCTATCATATCTCGCTGTTAGTTACACCACTGCTGTCAAGCTTCAAAACGGATTTGAACAAGTACCATAAAAGTAATCCATACACTCTCTGTGCTGTGTTACGATGTCTTCTCAAGCCAGGAAATGGTTTTGTGTGTGGAACAGGTCCAAATTTAGTTCACAGTTAATCTTCCCCTCTGCTTTAAGTAATATCCCCAAAAACGGTTTACATCCAGCTGAAAGCGCACTCAGTGTCACTGACATATAAGGAGAAAAAGAAGTAGAAGCTGCATGAAAGCTTCACTGGCCCTCAGTGAATTGTTGTCGTCTGTGTGGCGCCTGCAGCTTTACGGGTTTGACTCGCTGTGTGTAGCATGAGCTGAGAAACGCTTTCCCTGCAAATACTACAGAGATTAAGTGTCCCGTATTTCTGTCGACCGAACCAGCGATTAATCTTTCTTTCTTTTGAGTCAGTACTTTCTTTTCAGTGAATTGGCCAAACAGGTTTGCAAAATGGTCTGAACTGGCTTGCATTCATTCAGACCGCTCTCACTGAATCATATGAAGTCAGTAAAACAGACAGAATCGAGGCATTATCGAAGTGGATATTCACATGCAAACAACTGAAACAAAAGGCTACATTTTGAGAAATAATGTAGCCTTTTATAAAACAGTTTACACTTAGTAGCTTAGCTGGTTTTTGTGCCAAAATTCAATATGCAGAAACTAAAATGAGAACTTAGAACTTGTTAGAATTTGCTTAATATAATTTACATATTGCAATGATATAAAAATCTAGTTGAATTTGCTGAATAGTAGATACCGAATGCCTGAGTGCACTGCGTGTATCTGGGTAAAGTTAACATACTTGCAACAGTTGTGTAATATGTTATTTATTATTAATCAATTAATAAAACCTGAGTGTGAGTGAAGGATGACAGAATTTCATCATTTTTAGGTAAACCAATCAAAAACAAAAATAATTTGGTAATGTTTTTATTTAATATTTTGTACTCCGGGGGGATTTTATGGTACTAAATTATATTTATGGAATAAATATAATTTACCTGAAAATGACATTTCCAACTTAAACTGTCATAGATCATTAATGCTTTGGAGCACAGACTTATGTGTGATCTCTTGGCAAGTTATTGCTGAATTGGAAAAACAAACAAAAAAAAAAACAAAAAAACATAAAGTGAAGCTAAAAAAAGTTATAGACGTTTATTATTATGAAAAATGCACAACATACTAATTTTAAATTTTATATGAAATATATATTTTCCAAAACATGTTTTACTCTAAAACTGCTAACCATTCATTTCCAGTGCAGTTATTTTTGAGTTTGACAATTTTTTTTCAAGACCATGTAACCTTTTTGAATCATGGCCATGAAATTTTTTTTTTTTTTTTTGGTTCACAAAGCAAGTGCCAAAACCTTTACAAAGATTTGTATGATTCTGATGAAGTAAAAAAAAAAAAAAATAAAAAAAAAAAATAAATAAAATATATATATATATATATATATATATATATATATATATATATATATATATATATATATATATATATATAACAAAAGAGTCAAATTTTCCAGTGAAAATGACCAAGCAGCAGAAGGTTACAGTCATTACAGTTATCTGCATATACTTCACTCATCTCCCTGTTGTTTTCTCCTGTCAGGACGGTGGATCTGGCGTTACTCAGGCTCTGATCTGGACCCTGGATTCCCCATGAGGAGCAGTGATCTGGGCCTGCCGAATCACCCTGACTGTGCCTTCTTCTATCAGCCACTGGGCCGCATGGTGCTCTTCAGAGGATCCCGATACTTCGTCCTGAACGCAGTCTCTCTCAGCGTGGAGCCGTATTACCCTCGTGCCCTGCGGGACTGGAAGGGGCTCCCCCGCGGGCTCAACGGGGCCCTGACCCGGCCCGACGGGAAGCTGTATTTCTTCAGAGAGCAGCAGTACTGGAGGTTTGACCCTGGAAAGGTGCGGGTCACTGCGACTGGACGGTGGACAGACAGACTGCGGTGGATCGGCTGCCACACAACTCCATCAATACAGGATAATGAGCTACTCTGACCATCAGAGGGAGACAAACCAGATTCACAATAATACATGACAGATATTTCTGACTCTTGCAGTCTACAAATACAACCAGAGATGTTTTATTCTGAGTGCATCAATGCCCTGTTTAACAGGTTAATATAATGCATTGCATTTTTGCAAAAATTCAGTGTTAAGTTCATTTAAGCAGCTGAATATTAGTTTATGAACTATATAATTTTTTATAATGTTACCAGAAAAATGACAATCAGCAATCTAAATATTTAGTCTGGCCAATTAAAATGATGTATTTAAAAAGTTTATGACAGCATCAGCCAAATAACACGTGTTGGGTTGATTACCAATACCAACATCTATCTCATATGAAATGTTATCCTAATCAAATGCATCAGACGCCATTTTAGCTGTATTATATCCCCCAAATTAAATCGAATCCTAAAATATAATATAAAACATACTGGGAATGTCATTAAAGCCTTTGTTTGCACAGAACTGTAGACCAAGGTTGTCATATTTTTAATGAAAATTAATATGTAATATTTTTGTTCTTGTTAATTTATTTAGAATGCTAACTAAAAAAAAGAATGTAAACTAAATAATTTAATATATACTTGGACTTGGGCTAATTTGTGTTTTAATAAACTTGTCTTATTATAAGCATTGTCCATTTATTTTTCAGGTGCAGAGATTTGCATTAATTAAAAACATACTACAATTATTTTACAGTGGAGCTTCACTGAGCGCATATTTGACACGGAGAAGTGTTATTTTAGTGTGTGTGTGTGTGTGTGTATAGGCTTTTTAAATGACAACATAAGCGGTGAGGTGGGGAAAAGTGTCAGACTGGCCAGAAACAGCCTTGCTTCTGAGGCTTCAAGATTCATTTACAACAAAACTAATAAAAACATGAGTGTTTTCATCTTCATATCAGCATTTCATAATGAACTCCGGCTCAATGCTGCTGATTCACTTTCTGCCTTTTTTATTTATTTATTGGAATGAGTGCAAAGGATTGTGGGTAATTAAAGAACATGAATGATATATTTTATGAATCCTTCAAAATAAACTAAATGAAGGCCACAAAATGAATGAAGGCTGCCTTACAAGGATCCTCCAAATTGACAAGCGTCTGTTAAAGAGAACAACACTCCTCTGATTTATTTCAAACGTCCTTCTTCACGACTACATAATTATTAAATTACTTTATTACCAACCTATATGACACAAAAGTACTATGTATTTAATACATTTCATAAAAATACATTGCCAAATGTCAAAATACTGAGACAGTAAAATTTTGAAATTTCTAATAATTTAGTGGAAATACAATAAACAGTTCTGAGACAAGTACAGTGCTCTCCCAGTGGGTGCCTTGATATCAATTTGACATCAATAATTAATCAAGACTTGATTAAGATGTAACCATTTTAAATTCAGTTTGGACCACAATTTCTTCCAGTGGTAATTGGGTGAAAATAGGGAGTTAATCCCACACTGAAATATGTTTGATGTTCAATTTACATCAAATCAATGTCATGCCAAGTTTTTGATGTCAGTTTGATTTGCATATTTGACCTGTTTTTTTTTAATGTTAATTCTGATGTCAATTTGATGTCTTTTCAGCATACATTGCCCACTGGTTGTGTCTGGAATAACATATAAATCTGCCTAATTAGGATTTACTAGTTTCATTACTACACTCCTTTGCACAGTGCCTTTTTACAATGTACTGTATAACATTTTAATCATTTGGCTCATGTGCTACACTGTAAGAGAATGTGTGTTCAGAATACAGTACTAGCACTATTTCTGCAGGTGTGCAGGAGATATACTTTAAACAGTATGAACACAGCCTGCCTGTTTGAACAGAACATTCATTTCTCAATGTGTTGTGATTAAACTGTCATCATCCAAACACTGCATCATCAGACAATTCCGATGTTACTATAACAATTTTCACAAAATGCTAACACATTTTCAAGCACTTTTGGCGCTTTTATATGATAAGCACTAAATGTACTTCTCAATTATCTGAGCCTGACTCATTCACTTGCACTTAATCAAAAGACAATCATTGTTTTACACTAGTAATCCCTACTGTAATAAATTTTATTTTGACAGAAATGTTGTCGCTCACTAGTCTTTTAGTCATGTTTAGGCTATTTTGTAACAAATACACAGTTTAGTATATAATACTTTATGGAATGAGGTCTAGAAGTCCAGATTCAAAATCTGGGATTAAAAAAAAAACATTTTAGTAAATAGCGAAAAATTGGAAAAAGGCAAAAACATGTAATGACAAAATTATATCATATATATTTAAGATGGTGGATTATTTCTAGGTCACTAGTCCTAGTTGAATTTGACACATTGAGCGCATGCTGGGATAGTTCACCCAAAAATGAACATTTGCTGAAAATGTACCACCCTCAGGCCATCCAAGACGTAGATGAGTTTGTTTCTTCATCAGAGAAATGTAGCATTACATCAGTTGCTCAGCAATGGATGCTCTGCAGTGAATGGGTGCCGTCAGAATGAGAGTCCAAACAGCTCATAAAAACACCACAATAATCCATAAGTAATCCACTCCAGTCCATCAGTTAATGTCTTCTGAAACCAAAAGCTGTGTGTTTGTAAGAAACAAATCCATCAAGACATTTTAAACTGTTGCTTCTGGCTAAAATACAACAGTAAAATAGTATTAAAAAAATAGTCCATAATCCATAATAACGCTTCCTCCAGTGAAAAAGTCTATCTCCTGTTGTCTCTCATCAAAATCCAGCCATATATTTGTTTAGAGCTGTTTTGGCTTGTAAACGCTGCTTGATATGTGCAGATTTCTCTCCTGATTCACACCAGAACACTTTTCACTGGAGGAAGCGTTATTATGAATTATGGACTCGTATTTTAGCAACAGTTAAAAAGTCTAAATAATGGATTTGTTTCTTTTGTCTTCTTAAGACATTAACTGATGGACTGGAGTGGATTACTTGTGGATTATTGTGGTGTTTTTATCAGCTGTTTGGACTCTCATTCTGACGGCACCCATTCACTGCAGAGGATCCATTGCTGAGACAGTGATGCAATGGCACATTTCTCCAAATCTGACGAAGAAACAAACTCATCTACATCTTTGACGGCCTGAGAGTGAATATACTTTCAGCAAATTTTCATTTTTGGATGAACTAATCCTTTAAAGCTGCAGAGAACCTAATGCAATTCTGAAATTTGCTACAAAACCCTTAATTCACTGAAATTGTTATACTGATAATAGAATTTGTACTGAAAAAGCTGTATTAAAATGCAAAATAGAGGCTCTATAGTTTTATTTGGAACCCCCTTGTATATCCTACGCAAAAGATAAAATGCAATTAGGGAATTATATTAATTGATCATTTATTAAGATTACGTAATCAATGATGTGAGTGGACGATCATGTATGAAAGTGACAGTATTGCTGTTTGATTCCTGTGAATGCACTATTTTAAATGCATTCATGTAAATGCGTGTTGCTTTTCCAATCGAATGAGTGTCATATGAAGAACTCATCTACTTGTGCATGTTGATGCTGTGAAGCCTGTGTCTCATCCGCCTCATCCAGGCCGTGTTTCAGGTCTCTAGACAGAGACAGCAGAGCAGACGCTCCTAAAGCAGCCTGCGGCTTCACAGCACAACCCGTGTCCACATTGGTCTCCGACTCCTCTTCCAGCCGGAGACGGGACAGGGAGTTTTCGGAGGTTATCGCAGCCTCATACCAGCTGACGGACAGGCCTGCGGGGCTGCTGCGCTGGGACGAGTAACAGGAGCTTCCCGGAGGAGAGCTGCAGGTGCCGTCTGACCCGGCGCTCTCAGCCTGCTCCTTCAGATGGGACGTCCTCCTGCAGGGAGCGGTGGAAGGGGGTCTGGCAGCCCCACAGCTCCTCAGCAGCATCCTGGGACAGCTCAGAGGAAACGCAGACCTTAGGAAGCCTTGGGCTTGTGCTGGAGCTTTAACCTGCAGAGAAAACCACGCTTTATCAGTTCAACAGTCATTACAGTTTTTTTCAACTGCTTACACACATTTTCAAAACTTTGCTTTTCTTTTTTTTTTACTTTACACACAAATCCAAGAATTGCACACACAAAATGCAAAATGCCTCACATCTCTTGCAAAATGAAGCACTGCATTTACAGTTTTTTTTCAACTGCTTTCATTTTCAAAACTTTGCCTCTTTTTTTTCAAAACTTTACACACATCTTAGAATTGAGTTCAAAATTCTTCTCTATGTTTTTAAATCTATAAATAATCTGGTACTGAGCTATTTATCTGATCAACTTTATTCATACAATCCTACACGAAATCTGAGGTCTGGTGATCAAAGATTTCTCTCTGTCCCCAGAACACGGTTAAAGCATAGAGGGGAGACAGCCTTTGCAGTTGCTGGTCCTAGGCTGTGGAACTGCCTTCCAGCCTATATCAAATCGGCACAGTCGTTAACTGTTTTTACAGTAAATCATCTCTTAAAACCTATTTCTTTTCGTTGGCTTTTACAGTTTTTCTCGATTGCTAACACACAATTCATGAAACAATTCACCATTTTCTCACAACTATAAACACAATCTCAAAACTATACACCAACTTGCACAAACCTCAAACTTCCAGGTCAAAAACAAATATTCTAGTCAAAAGCATATTATCTTCAGTCAAAATCAAACTTTGGCCTCAGATGATTCACAAACCTGCCAAATACACAGACTATTCCACTGACTAGAGAACACTACTGAGATCAATTCAAAACACTGTTACTAAAACCTCCTTTTGGGAAACAGGAATCCTTTTGTTAGTCAATGTCTATTACAGTATACAACATAAATAGAGGGGTGCAGATACAGTAAAATTCAGCAATAAACTTTAAGAAAAGTTTACTTTCATTACACTACTGTAAAGAGATCTTACAGTAGATGAAAAGCACTAGAGAAAAGTTCAAAGGCCAAACAACTGAATATACAGTAAACACACACTGGAATATACTGTCAGTTACTTTACAGAAATAAATAAATAATGAATAAATTCATTCAGCATCCTCTGTGAAATTGCATTACAGTATTGGTAGTAACGTTATTTGTTATAGCAGTTTCTTAGTCATCTGACAAAAGACTTCTCTGTCTCCCCTAGATAGTCGTCTCAGTTCTGCAAAAATAGAGTACATGAAAGGACTACTTGGCTACAAATCAATTATGTAAACAGTAATGAGTTTGAGGGTGTACAACGTATGCTCCAGTATTTACTGTACATAGAATAGTGAAAGTTCTCTCATCTGAAGTACTGCTGCTATGTACTGTAATTATATTGTATGTGTAAGTAGTATTGAAACCTTGTAGATGAGCCTGTAGGCCAACTTCCCTTATGTTCAGTCCATGCAGAAGAACATGGTCAACTGTAGTGCTTTATATTTCATCAGGAACAAATGACCTTTGACCTCACTCCCTTCATTTTTATTTTCTCCTCCTATTCCTCTGTCTCCCACTACCAGGATTCATTTTCCAAAACACATAATCACCTGTGCTCTTGTTCATATCATCCTGAGATTCTGACCTGTGTGTCATCAGTTTTGCTACTGAATGTTCACACATGGATAAATGTGTGCTATTTGGGTTCATTTTTTGATGCTTGAGTTAATTATATTGTGTGTTTGTGTTTTCTGAATGAGAACATGGTTAAACCTCTGCAAAATACTGGCGTTTTTGTCTAGAGTTTTGCAGTAAACACTGAGCAAACTGGAACGTGTGTGCAAACAGGTGAAATGTGTTAAAAGTTTTGAGAAATGTGTCTTTGTTTCGAGAACTGTATGAATGGTTTGGAAAATTGGGCCAAATAAATCAGTTATAGTGTGTTAGCGATCGAGAAAAACTGTAATTCATTGTAAGTTTATGGTATGAATCTGAGGGTTGCCCTGTGTTCTATGTCTTTGTTCAGCACTTTGGTCAGCCGTGCTTGCTGTTTTTAAATGTGCTATATAAATAAAACAAACTTGAAACTTGAAATAAATCCAAGAATTGCCTCACATCTCCTGCAAAATGAAGCACTGCATTCAAAATATCACAAACATATCTCAAAAGCAAACATTTGTCTTGCGTTGCAAGCACCTTTGCCATAATATTATATTTTTGGATATATCATATACATCAACAAATTCATCAACCATGTGTAGTTGTGTAGATGTGTATTTATAGGCCTATTTTAAAGCCATGATTGGTTGGTGTTAAGTAAAGCAATGGCTGTTTGCACATGTGAGGAGTTAGTGTGAGACACTGATGAATTAGCGTGGCATTTTGATTGTGTGTCTGAAAAAGGAAATCAAGATACTTCCTGCTAGATCTTTGTGTGTTACATAGAAAATTGTGTGTTGAGTTTTGCAAAAAGTGTTTATGGTTTTGCAGATTTGGTGTGTGGTTCTGATGTTTGAGAGTTAGGTTTCAGAAATTGTGTTACAAGTAAAGATTTTGTGTGTAAGCAGTTGAAAAAGCCTGTAAAAAAAAAAAAAAAATGCAGTTTAAGCCTCATAATTCAAAATCTGTATAGTATTTTAGTATTCTGGGTCCATTTGGACCTGAAGAATCATTATTTTATAAAACAGTCTTGAGTGAATATTTTCAACTAAAACCATATTGTATCTGATAAGCATCTTATCATTAATACGTGGAGAATGTTACCATGTTATTCCTGCATTACTGCAAACTGAATTTGTATCAGATACATTTAAGAAAATTATATCAAAATTTGTGACAAAAAGCACAAAAAAACAGATGTTAAAGCAAAAAGTCCCCATCAAGACCACCAGTCTCCTCTAGTATGCATAGATGTATTTGGAAGCTTGTTTCCACCATGGATTAAAAAGTAATAATAATAATAAATAATAAATAAATAACAGTAAAATAGGAAATTGTGACTTTTTATCCTTAACTTTTTAAACTTTTTTTTTTTTTTTAAGCAATTCTGGGAAGAAAAAGTCAAAACTACGGTGGCCGAGAGAGCTCAGTGCACTACAACTTCAGAAAACGCATGCAAATAGAAAAAGCACCAGCAAATCAAGAAACCATCTCCATCAGTTTGACAGCACGTGCTGCAAATGTTCACAACACAACCAAATAAAGAATTTTATTTGCAGCGCGTTTCTTTGTTTGGTTGTGTTGTGAGCATTTGCAGCGCATTGTAAAAATTTATGAAGTTGTTTTCTTAATTTGCAGGGGCCCGTTTCAATAAGGAGGTTCAACCAACTCTGAGTTCAAACTTGAACTCTGAGTTGACTTACCGTGAGATGGGAAACTCAAAAAGAAAAAAAAAGAAAGGAAACAAGAACGTGGCAGCAGCTAAAAATGAAGTATAAAAAACACAATTCAATCAAGGTAAAGCTTTAAGCATGAAAGGTTCATGGGTGTAGGCTAAATGACTTTAAAACATTTGACATTAAATATCATTCAGTGTCTATTTCAATGCACTGCAGATTTTTCCTCATAGTCTAACACTCTCTTCACATAATTAAATATTCTCTAATCTAACCTGTTACATTTCTTAATTAGAGTAATAAAATTAAATACTGACTTGTACTCAGCCGACAGCAAGAAGGCAGAAGCTCGCAAAAAGGGGGGAGAACCTGCACCAGCACCACTGACAGATGAAGAGATGATGGTCAAGTATTGGAAGAATTTTAAAATCCAAAAGGAAAAAGAATAGGAGTAACTGTTGCTTTTGTATTTGTAGGAAATAAAGATGACCAAATAAATTGTGAATAATTTGTGTTTATTTAACAGCTGTGGTTACGGCATATATCTCACACTACCCTTACATCTGGCATCCTTCCTTTCCATACAGTAATCAGTTTCATTTTCGGAAGGTGCGATGGTGGAGATATGCTTGTCAATGCATCCAACCACACTGGAAATCCTGAAGGAAATTCTGATTACTTCCAGAGGTTGCAGCAAGATGTTATCAAGTGAACGTTATTTATCAGATTAGTCTTATTTAAACCGATTGCTACACCACTAACCTACAGTCCTGTGAAACTCTTTGACAGATTTGTGCCCAGGAAAAAAATTCTCAGAAAGAGCATGAGAGCGACGCACACTTTCTTTATAGGTCTGCATACAGCGCTCTTACTAATGTGCTCTGCATCTCCGATGTTTTAAAGAAAACTACCATTTAAAATGGTACCGCTCAAATAAATATGCATGTGAATATGGCAAAAAAAAAAATAAATAAAATAATAAAAATAACAAACTATTTAGTCTTGTTTCCATGAAGTGAAAAAAAGTGCATTTTTCTTATTTTGCTAATTATCTGCCAATGGGGTAAGAAATTAAAAATATTCTTGTTTCCGTTTGCATTAAGATTATTTTTCTTATGGCGGACAATTTTACATGTTTGTACTTAAAAGGAAAATCCCCCAGGGAACAAGACTAAAATATCTTAGACCATTTTTCATCGATAGAAAATGCATCTTAACTTAAGAATTTTTAGATATTTGTACTTGAAATAAGGCAAAAATTCTCAGCAAGAAAAGCATTTTTGCAGCGTGCATGAATGAATAAGTTATTTAAACATCGCTTACTTTTTAAAACTGGGGAGGAGACCGAAAGAAACTCTGGGTTTATCAATGACAACCTGCTTCCGACCAGGTTAGGTTCACAGAGTAAGTTACCACAGTAACTGACTCGGAGTATAAGTTACCTTTCTTTCAGAAACGGGCTTGACTTAACCTGCTTTCTCGAGTTTGACAAACCTCCCATTTTGAAACAGAAAACGTCTCGGGTTACGCATGTAACCATGGTTCCCTGAGAGGGAACGAGACGCTGCGCCCCCTAGGGGGCACTATGGGGAATGCAGCCTGCATGACCGGTGTCTGAAGCACGTGTGAAACAACGCCAATCTATTGGCCCACATGGCCCATGACGTCATAGGCGGGGTGCCCAGAAATATAAAATGGCACCTGCTGAATATGTCATCCTCTTTAGCTGTCTGAAGGAGACGTAAACAGACAGGGCAAATGTGTAACCTGAGACGTTCCCCTTCTAGGGAACTCCACGCTGCGCCTCCTAGGGGGCACTGTGGGGAACGAAATCCACCCACGTCGTGCCGAGGTGCATGCCTGTCCACCTGGTGGGAGAGCACCAAGGAAGCGACATACATACACCAAGCCTTCCCTTAGAAAGGGGCCATGCCACTGACGCCATGGGCCGCTCACCCAACTTGGCAGAAATGAGGGAACCCGAAGAGATCAAGGGGAACATCCCACCCAAGTTAAGAGCACAGCCATCCTCAGATAGCTATGCTATGTGAGCAGAACTAGCCTGGATACACAAGACCACTGAAGAGGCTAACTAGAAAGCCTCTAGAGGAGAACAAGAGATCACTACTTAAATCCCAGGTAAAGAGAGTAACTGCTGAGCTAGAACACAGCTATCCTCAGATAATAACGATGGACCAGAATAACATAGCCAAGATAGCCTTCCTACAGAGCTGCCCAGACCACAGAGAGTGGGCCATCTACTTAAAATCCTAGCAGGGGAGATAGCACTGTCTAGGCAAGGGCTCAAAGAGACTGCTACTTAAAGACCCTAAGAAGGGGAGCAGTCACTGAGCTAGCACATAGATATCCTCAGATAGCTATGTACCTAGGAAGGGCTACCGGAAGGGGGACCGACTGAAACTACCCAGACCACAAAGAGTGGGCTGTCTACTTACGACCCAAAGAGGGGAGACAGCACTGTCTAGGTAAGGGTTCAAGAGACCGCTACTTAAAACCCTATGCAGGGGAGCGATCACTGAGCTAGCACATAGCTATCCTCAGATAACTAGTCTCTAGGAAAGGGGGACCACTCCATAAGAGAGCTCACCACAACTGCAGTAGAACACAGATAGCCTCAGATAGCTGTATTCAGGTAAGCCCGTCCTATACTAAGGAGGACCCCAATTCTTGTCAGTCCCGAAGTAAACAATACACAACTAGCGTAGACAGCCTTCCTGCAAAGCTGCCCAGACCACAGAGAGTGGGCTATCTACTTACAACCCTAGCAGGGGAGATAGCACTGTCTAGGCAATGGCTCAAAGGGACCGCTACTTAAAGACCCTAAGAAGGGGAGCAGTCACTGAGCTATCACATAGATATCCTCAGATAGCTATGTACCTAGGAAGGGCTACTAGAAAGGGGACCGAATGAAACTATCCAGACAACAAAGAGTGGGCTGTCTACTTACGACCCAAAGAGGGGAGACAGCACTGTCTAGGTAAGGGCTCAAGAGACCGCTACTTAAAACCCTAAGCAGGGGAGCGATCTCTGAGCTAGCACATAGCTATCCTCAGATAGCTATGCTCTAGGAAAGGGGACCACTCCATAAGAGAGCTCACCGCAACTGCAATAGAAAACAACTAGCCTCAGATGGCTGTATTCAGGTAAGTCCGTCCTGCCATAATAATGGGTGGAATATAACCACCCTCAGATGGCTATACTAAGGAGGTCCCCAATCCATGTCAGTCCCATAGCAGGCTAGCGAAGCACCGTGTTATTGACCAGGAGCTCACAAGAGGGAGATCCAGACCTTTAGTAAATGATTCGCTAAAGAGCGAACACAAACATCATAGTCAGCAATCAAAGCCTGATGTAAGCTGAGGCCATAACACTAGAGGGCTGGACACAGCTATCCTCGAATAGCAGTTCACTCAGATAATGCTGAAGATAGCACAGACCACGGAAGTGGGCCATCTACTTAAATCCCCAAAGGGGAGACAGCACAGTCCATGCAAGGGGCTCACGGAGACCACTATTTAAAAACCCTAAAAAGGGAAGCAGTCTCCAAGCTGGAACACAGCTATACTCGAATAGCAGATTCCTAGACAAAGACTTAAGTGCTTAATCGAGAGAAATTGTGCCAAGGGGAACCCGACCTAGTTAAGGAGCCAGGCTAGAACATGGCTGCCCTCAGACCGCCATATTCCAGAGCAAAGTAAGCTTGGGCTGGAGCATAACCATCCACAGATGGCTACACTCCGGCTTAACACAGGAAGAGACATTCCCCATAACCACTCTAGGTGCTGAAAACCCCGGGAGAGAAAACTCGCAAGCCTCTCTCCACAGAACATAAAATATAATATATCAAAAATAAAACAAAATATATTCACGCCCAGCGAGGCTCTCCACACACAATAACATGCATATTAGAGAGGCACGGCCGAGCTGAATATAGCTCCGCCCACGATCTCGCAGGATCAGGGCTGAAACGACTCCGTGCTCACACTTCATTGTCATAACAACCCAACAACCCATTTAGAGAGGGTGTGTGGATCTCGCAGATCAAAGCGATGACTGCGAGGTGAGAAACTGTGCCACAGCAACAGCGGGACCCGAACCGCGAGACGCAAACTCCTGTAACTCATCTCTCGAGAAGAGGGACAAATGCGAATGGAGCTTCTCATCGGATAACACTCACAATGAGCGCGTTCAGAGCCCTCGAGCACTGAACACGCAAGCTCCTGACCAAGATACTTGCAGCGTAGACGTGTGTGTCCTCAAGAGACAGAAACCTCAGGTTCGGAGGCACACACTTTCCACAGCGCTCACCAGCCTTGGTCTCTCACATGCACTTCAAACAGATGGCTCCTGAAGACAGCAAAGAGGATGACGTATTCAGCAGGTGCCCTTTTATATTTCCCAATGACGTCATGGGCCATGTGGGCCAATAGATTGGCGTTGTTTCACACGTGCTTCAGACACCGGTCATGCAGGCTGCATTCCCCATAGTGCACCCTAGGGGGCGCAGCGTGGCGTTCCCTCTCGGGGAACCCAGAGTTTGCCTTATTTCAGGGTTAACATACTCAGAGTTTTCACTTAACCTCCTTTCTGAAACAGGCCCCAGGTGTTTTTTTTCTATTAGCAGTGCGCTTCTTTATTTGGTTCTGTTGTGAGCATTTGCAGCGCGTGTGTTGTCAAATTGATGAAGTTGTTTTCTTAATTTGCAGGTGTTTTTTTCTATTTGCTGCACGTCGAGCTCTCTCGGACACCTTACAAAACTATAAGATATACTCACGATTACAGGAAAAAAAAATCTTTTTTTTTTTTTTTTAATGTGGTGAAAACTGACTTCCATAAATTTATGTTTCTCTTTACTTTAAAAAAAATATGTTGTATAAAAGACATAAATACACAATACGGCCTCTAGCTTGTGCTAATGCCTATATTCAGTGATGATGTTGACATTAACATGTTCACATTCACTAGCTCTAATGCTTTAGTTAACTCTAAATAATGTTCTGCTCTAAACTCCTGATGAATATTAAAGAGACACCGCATATGTCTGCTGAATGCTGTTGAACTGTTATTAGATGCAGGATCTGGGGAAACACTCTGTGGACCGTTCTCAGATTCCAGCGGTGTACAGTCATGTGATGGAAAAGATGCTGTCATCTCCTCCAAAAACATGTGGTGGTCTAACATAGAGACCACATATGAAGGGCCCTTCCAGGAGAACTGTGGCTACAAGATCATAAAGCCTCCATCTCCCCATGATCACTCCGTCAGTGCTAAGATATCATTACAGACATCATGGACTTGTGTGGAATAACACTGAACATACATCTGAACAACACAAACAAATCTGTGTTGGCATCAGAAAAATAAAATAATAAGGGGAATAAAAATGCATGCATGTGTATATATACATGAACATAAACTTAAATAAACAAGGTGATCTCTAGAAATAACATGTATAGGGATAGTTCACGCAAAAGTAAAAAATCATTAATTCATCATTGTGTACTCTCCCTCGTGTTGTTCTAAACATGTATGACTTACTTTCTTCTGTGGAACACGAAAGAAAATATTTTGAGAAATGTCTAAATGTTAACTGTTTGGTTATGAGCATTCTTTAATATAAATATCTTTTGTGTTCCACAGAAGAAAGAATGTCCCAACATTGACACTGTCACTGCACTGAATGAACTAAACTGAGCTGAATAATGCCACAATTGCCTTCTGTAGAGCTGCTTTACAGCTGAAACTGAAGTCATTTCATAACTGATGAATTTTTGCAACTGTTATTTTCCTGTTTATTTTTCTGTGAGGCTGTATTGTATAAAGCGCTGTAGAAATAAAGGTGACTCAACTTATCTAATATGTAAAGTTCAAATCACAAGGAAAACAGGATTTGAGCAATTTATACAAAATTCATGGAAAATGGCTTAAAACAAATGAAATGCAGCCTATTTATATTTCATGGAAAAACCATATGGTTCAAATGTGTAATACAACAGTCATATTCATGGAGGATATTTTCCAGCGTATTTAGGGTTTTTGCAGGTTTTGTGAAGATAAAGTAAGACTTTTAAAGACCTTTTAAAGACCAGTTAAAGAAAATTTAAGTAATTAATGGAAAGGGATACAAAGAAATTGTTGTAAAAAAAAAAAAAAAATGTTGTTTTCCCTTTGAAAATGTCAGTTTTCTGATCCTTTTGGCAGATATATATATATTTTTTTTTAAATCACAAACTCACTTCAATTTGAGAATTTTCTCAGACTTCACGTCTTCATTTTGTATTTTAAATGCATCTTGATTAAAGCTTGTTTAGATATTTATATTTGAAAACAAGACAAAAATACTAAGATATCTTTTTTTTTTTTTTTTTGCAATTCATGCAACTTTTATGAATTTAAGATGTTCTGCTCCAATTTAAGACCTTTTTAAGACTTAGCTTGTGGAAGGGTGAATTGAGACTTTTTAAGATCTTTATAAGCCCAAGTAAAGAAAATTTAAAGGATACATGCAGGGCAGACAAACAAATGCACCAAAATGAAGTGACTTTATGATTTTAACATATATCTGCCAATACAGTCAGAAAAATGACCTTTTCAAAGGGAAAACACATTTTACAATATTTGCTCTTGTTTTTAGCATAAACTCACTTTATGAACAAGACGTCATATCGTTATTTTGCATCTCAAGTAAATATATCTTGATTTAAGGATGTTTAGATATTTGTACTGAAAAACAAGAAAATAATTAGGAAGAAAAATTTTTTTTGGCTATGCATGCAACTTTTAATGCCATGACTTTATCAATTTTATACTTTCTGCTCTTTTAAAGCCTTAATTTGTTGAAGGGCGAAACTGACACTTTAAAGACCTTTTTAAGACCAAGTAAAGAAAATTTAAGGAATAAATGAAAGCACACAGAAAGAAATTCATTAAAATGAAATGAGCTTTTGAATAAAACAAGAACAAATGTCTGTGAATAGGGTCAGAATAATTACAAAAATAGGTAAGATATTATTTTTTTGGCAGTGCAGGCAACATTTAATGCCATGACTTTCTGGTCTGATTTAAGACATTTTTAAAGGAGTAGTTTACTTTCAGAACAAAAATTTACAGATAATGTACTCACCCCCTTGTCATCCAAGATGTTCATATCTTTCTTTCTTCAGTCGTAAAGAAATTATGTTTTTTGAGGAAAACATTTCAGCATTTCAGCGTTTCAGTGCAGCTTCAAACGGCTCTAAACGATCCCAGCCGAGGAAGAAGGGTCTTATCTAGCGAAACGATCGGTTATTTTCTAAAAAAAATTACAATTTATATACTTTTTAACCTCAAACACTTGTCTTGTCTAGCTCCACATGAACTGTGTTTTCCGGTTCAAGACATTTAGGGTATGTTGAAAAACTCCCATCTCATTTTCTCCTCCAACTTCAAAATCATCCTACATCGCTATTTTACCTTTTTTTTTCATAAAGGGTGTCTGTCCTTCTTTGCATCTTCACTTTGTAAACACTGGGTCAGTACTTCTGCAGCGATGTAGGACGATTTAGGATGATTTGGAAGTTGGAGGAGAAAATGAGATGGGAGTTTTTAAACCTACCTCTAACTGTCTTGAACCAGAAAACACAGAGTTCACGCAGAGCTAGACGAGACGAGTGTTTGAGGTTAAAAAGTATATAAATTGTAAAGTTTTTTAGAAAATAACCAATCGTTTTGCTAGATAAGACCCTTCTTCCTCGGCTGGGATCGTTTAGAGCCGTTTGAAGCTGCATTGAAACTGCATTTAAACTGCATTTTAGAAGTTCAAACTCAGGTGCACCATAGAAGTCTGTAATATGGAGAGAAATGCTGAAGTGTTTTCCTCAAAAAACATAATTTCTTTACGACTGAAGAAAGAAAGACATGAACATCTTCGATGACAAGGGGGTGAGTACATTATCTGTAAAAAAATTTCTGAAAGTGAGGCCTTAATTTGTGGAATGGCAAATTAAGACTTTTTAAGACCCGCAGAAACCCTAGTATGACTGTCCACTAAAAGTGCACATAGAAACCTGTGCACATGTTTTGTGACCTACTTGAAAGAGGATCTTGTTGCCGTCCAGGTCTTCGGTGTGCCATCGGCTGGTGCTGATGGGCGAGCAGGTGTTGGGCAGTAAGGGCACAAGCTGTCCAATTTCCCCCACCCTGAACTGCAGCACCGTGGAGAAACACGGCTCCACCCGCACCCCAGGTGCCAGCTGCTTGATGGCCAGCTGCAGACTGAACCCAGCTTCACTGAGCAGCGTGAACCAACAAAACCCCGTCTTCTGCTCCTCCACTGTCCTCTGCAGCACCGTCTGATATAAACGCACAGTGTCCTCAAAGTTATCATAGGTGCTGTGCAAAGTCACCCGCACCACCTCCCCTCCGTAGTGCACCGGCCGCACGCCCCACACCGGCATCCCTGCGCCCAGGCTGTAGAAGTCCCGACTGGGCAGGAGATAGGGCCTCAGTAGGGCTCTGGATGGCTCTCTGGCTCCACAGCTCTCTGTATGGTGGTACTGCCAGGGCGGACACTGCAGAAAGTCCAGGACTCTGAGAATACGCTCCTCTCCGTAAGACTCGTGTAAGAATATGGTAACGGTGTGTGAGGGGTGGCCTGCTCCGAGGTGCTGGTTAGCTCTGGTGTAGTTGTGAAGAGGACAGGCCCGCTCAGAGACGTGGAAGAGGCGCAGGCCCGGACGCACCCACTTGAGCAGGCGGTCCAGAGTGTGCTGGAGGAGCAGAGACGCGCCTGGGTTGGTCAGCAGGTGCATGGTGAGCAGAAGGAGCTCCTGACCCGAGACGGATGAGAGGTCAGCTGAACAAAGGGAAGAGGAAGCCACAGACAGAGCACAGTGAGGAAAATCAAATCACAAGCCTGGCTGCTGATGTGGTAGTACATGAAATAATGAAAATGGACTTACTGCTACTAAAGGACATTTTACTGCAGTCAGATCTAAAGAAAAGAAAAAAAAAAACACTTGTTATAATGGGTGTAATACTGTTCAAATGATATCCATCTATCAGCAAATAGCAAATATGTTCTTTATAAATAATAAAGTGAGAGAGGTATTGGATTTTAAACTGAATATGGAAAACTCTTGTGAATTCTGTGGTTTTTCTAAAGAATCAGTGATTCATCTTTTTTTTAGTGTTTATATTCAAGAATATATTGGACAGATGTATATAACTTCATTTCTAGGATGTTTTGAACTGCATGATGTCTTTTTTTTCTTTTTTTTTCGTACAAGATACTATTCATTCAAAAAGTACAATTTCTTTTTATTTTTCATGGAAAATATGACATTCAAAGCTAAGCCAAATTGTGAACAATTTATAAAAAAAGTTAAAAATATGGTACTCCTACCAAAAAGACTAAATACACACACACACACACACACACACACAGTCAAACCAAAATTCAGGGCTCGCAAAATTTCAAAATCCCTGGTAGCCCTTTGGGCAGGCACTCTTCAGATTTTGGTAGCCTGAAAACTAATTTAACTAGCCCAAATAAAAAAGACCACTTTTTTAATATAGATAAATCAGATGGGAGTCAAAATATCAATTAAAAACATTTTCAATAAACAAATATCAACAAATACCAAGGAAGGAATTTTATTTCAATTACAGGGTATCTGCAGATGTTTTAAAAAATAACCCTTTTTAAGAGCTGCACAATTAAAATGAACACCGTATGAGTGGGGTTGGGCAATGTCTATGGTAACATATTAAGCCATAAAATGACATGATTTACAGTTCAGATACAGGATTTCACAAAAACAAAAAATATGATAAAATGGCATTTTAGCCTTTAAACCATTTTTAAGAAAAGGGATGAGTCAAATTATTATTATAAATTATTATATTATTTAAAACACATAAATATTACTGTGATTATTTTACTAGATTTTTAGAAGGCACAATAACTTCTTTCACATTTATAACTCTATGTGTTTGTTGCGTAAAAACATGGGTCGAAATTCACATTGATCTGAACACAAACAGCAGAGAGGCTTATTGGAAATGCAAACTCATTCCTTAGCACGAGGTGGTGCTTTAGGAGCGGGGCTGTACACAAAGCAGCACCGCGCTCATAAACGCTGCTTTATCAGGCATTATAGGAAAGATGAAATGAAAATGCCAACGGTTACTGAGGACAGAGATACATTCATATAAAACACCCGTGCCACAATTTGACTTTGAAAGGTGTAGCGCTCATATTTATTCATATCGTTGCCTTTTGAAGTTTAATCCAGCCGTATCGCGATTCTTGTCTTTCCGTCCCCAACTGTAAGACCTCTTGAAATTTATATACCATTTAACGTATTTTAAACTTTTTAAGCCTTAAATTTGACACAAATAAATTGAAGAGTTTTTAAAGACCCACGGGAGGCCTGTATTTAAGATAGCCCGTGGGGCAGAGCAGTGATACATTTTGGTACGTTAGCCCGACTGGAAAACACAATAGCCCCGAATATGACAAGAACTCAGAGTTAGACTGTGTGAGAACAAATTCATCTTGATAATGTCAGATAAATTTGATAGTAAGGTATGTAACAAAATAGGGTCCTGTCAAAGTGTCAAAATCAAATTTTTGGTCAGAATTTTGATTTTACTGGTAGTCCACTGTATGAAGATTTTTGGGGTATAATATGTAACAGTATACTTTATTTTGCTATCTTCACTTACATAAATGAACTATAGTGTCCTGCACCCACTAGTAAAAAAAATAATAATAATAAAAAAAATTATATCTGGTGTCTGAATAATTTTTGCTTTGACTGTATATATAATGTGTGTGTGTGTGTGTGTGTGTGTGTGTGTGTGTGTATGTCAAAGGCATGTCCACATCAAATTAAATTTACAAAAGTGACTTTACATACATAAAAAGCATAGGGCTACTAAATGCAAGTAAAGTGTCTGCTTTAATGTTTCAAATAACTTTTGTGAAAATAAAATGTCAAAATATGGGTGAAACAATGTTTCATTGTCATTCAGAGTAACATATATATTTATGTAAATATGAAACAACATACTTATTCTGACCTGTTAAAATATATAAAAGAATAAGTGATCATACTAAATTTTATTGTATTATAAATGATTGTAAAATCTTTTTGCTGATAAATGGGTAAAACCTAGTGGTTTGAAGGATGTTGGTAAAGATGGTAAAGATTTAATTTTTTGGAAGCTGCAGGATGATCCTTAAATAAAGACAGGCTACCAAATTTGCCTGACAAGATTTTTTGGTGTACAAACCTCTATATATTTATTAGCATCAGGAAGACATCACATATCATATAAACAAAAGTGCTATTGTAACCTAAACATTCTGAAACTTGTATTTTCATTCATGTTCCTGAAGAGAAACAGCCAAACGAGTTAAATCTTTAAAGTTTAATTCATGGTCCTTCAACACTTCGTAGGTTACATACAAATGAATAATAAATAGTTGTCTGATTTAGATTATGTACCTTGATCCACATTCATTGGCGCGTATTTGAAGATCAAAAGTTGTAATGTTAGAATGTATCATTTGTTGCTTACGTCATAAAGCATTCGGCTCTGTCAGTTACTGTGTTTCTCGCGCTTAGCGACGCAAACAAAAGTGAGCTGATCTTAGCTTTCTCCGCTAACTCACCCCGCGGTGTCCGCGCCCGAGTCCGCCGTCTCATCCTCAGTCCTGCTGCCCGTGAAGCGACGCGCTTGTCGGAGCATAATCTGCCTTTACTTGCGCGCAAAAACCGCTTTAAACATGCTTAAGATCTCTGCTTCGGCTCGCCTTCTGAAAACCGTTCGCCTTCGCAGGAGTCGAGTTCACGCTGACGTCACTGCAGCCTTTATAATTTATGATGATGATCAGAGGGACTCAAAGTAAAAGTCTGAAATATCAATGGAAAAGCTCTTTCAGATGGAGTCGTTATTAGGTCGTGTGTCTTTGGAGAAGAGCTCAAAAATGAGGAGTCGGGGGAAGGGCTTTTCTCCTCTCTCTAAAGCGGACAATGAGAAGCCAGGGGCCTGGACCCCAGCAGATGGCCGTCATCAGACCTGTGTGGGACACACACTTTAAACAAGCATCTTCTCAAGTGTGCACTGTGTAGTCCTGAACAATGGAGATTTTAATTGTGCCAAAAACTGTGTATTGCATCCTGCTATATATGTTTAATTAATAAATGAGTCATAAAAACCGAATTCTGTATCAAAACAAGCACAATCCTTTCTGACAGGCTTGTGTTTTACTGTCATTTTTGAAAGAACAAACCTTCATGCTACACTACACAGTGGCATCTAGAAAATTTAACCCTTGTGCAGCCTTAGGGACATCTTTATTCTTTCTTTTGTCAAAAATGTGAATTTTTATTTGAAATTTAATATTTTAACCTAATTTTTTTCCATAAATTTATTTTACTGTAGGTACAAAACATAGTTACACTCAGGACTTTACAGACAAAAATGTTGCTTTGAAACTCATTAGACATTATTGCAATATTTTATCTCAGTGCCATTTAAGAATAAAACCATGCATTTTTTGTTAATATGCTTTCATTCTGTCTGTTATAAAATGTTTAAAATTGTTACTGTTTTCCACCTGATAGCACCATTTTCTCAGCTTTGGCCTTTGGAGCAAATACTTATCCAAGACTGTAATAATAATAATAATAATAATAATAAATCTGCTTACCATTTAGTATATGGAAAATCATTTATTTAAAAAAATATATAAACTAAATTAATAAATAATAATAAAAAAAACACTACACCAACAACAAAAAAGGCACTTAAATGGTAAAAAGGGGCATCTGTTGTCAGGCTGGAATAGGAAAGGGTCCCCAAACCAGAATGGCATCAATGTATATGTAACTGGCATTAAGACTTGTCCTGACAGAAATAACAGAGCGGCCAAACCTCTGAATTAGAAGAAGGTAGATACTTTTGGCCAATTTTGGAATAATCTATTCTTGTACTTCATGAGCTGATAAGAATAAATAGGTAGTTTTTCGAACTACAAGAGTCTGAGATATTTTGTGACAGTTGAAAAAAAAAAAAAATCATAATTTACTCATCCCCCATGCTGTTCCAAAATAATTTATTTTCTCATCAGTTTTCTTCCAAAAAAGTTCATAAAGACATTGTAAAAGTAATACATAGGAAGCAAGCAATTTAATCCAACTCTTCTGAACAAACATGATCATATGGTTTATACGGTGAACAAACTGAATTTAACCTTTTATTCTCATATATAAACACTGATCAATATGGAAGGCAGTTTGTACCACAAAATAAAAAAAAAAATAAAGGTTATTTAAACTTTTTCAGACTATAAACAGAACAAAAGCAATATATAAGATAGAAACTTGTAATTATGAGGCAAAAATGCATAATTGTACAATATAAAGTTCTAGTTGGAATTCTATTTTTTTTTAATTCTGAGTTTATATCTTGCAATTCTGCGATTTTTTTATTCACCACAGAATGGAAAAATTCTAATTGCAACTTTTTTTCATCGCAGTTTTGAGTTTATATCTTACAATTTGGATATTTCTTCATAGAATAAGTTTTGTGAGAAAATTGAATATTTATTCCACAGTTATATTTATTCTGTGGTGGAAGCAGAATCACAGAGAAATCACTGGTTCTTGTGGAAGCTCAAATGAGCTTGTGCTACACTGTGAGAATATGTCAGGTTACCTTTCATCCTCTAGTGGACACTCTGGGGAATACCTCTGGCATGACCAGTGTCTGAAGCACGCGTCTAAACATGACAGAAACTTGACATTGGCCAGTGACAGCCTATGATGTCACTACGAGTGAAACTGTGACTATAAAAAGGCACCTGTAGAACACATAAAACACATAATTTGGATGGGAACTTGCACTGCATCCTCTAGAGCAGTGCTTCTCAAACCTGTCCAGGGGACCCCAGCCACTGCATATTTTGTATGACTCCCTCATTTAACACATCTGATTCAACTCATCCGCAGTCTGCAAGACTTGAACTGGGTGTGGCCTATAGGGAGACATACAAAATGTGCAGAGGTTTTGGGACCCCATGACAGATTTTAGAAGCAGTGCTCTATAGGACACTGTGGGGAACAAATAACCACACCACCACACTGAAGTGTCTTATCGGCTGACAATAAGGTCAAAGACTCTAAAGGAGTCCCAGTCCCTCAGGTACGCACCTGCAGCTGTTGTGACTTAATTCTCTGCAGCCAAAGCCTGAGCTACATACTTATCAGGGCCAAGTCAAAAAAGAAGCTCGGCCCACGGGCAAAGCTCAAGGGTTTGGTGTTCCAGAGAACACCTTTAAGTGAGTATTGTCACTGACTGGTGCTCTGAGAGTAGGGCTTCAGATAAATGACTCTAAAGTGAGAGAAGGCCTACATATGTCCGATGCTCAGGACAGCTTCCCAAGAAGACTCACAGAGAGCCTAACAACTCCAGGGAGCGGAAGCCTTAGCAGAACAACTGTCTTAATAAAGAGGAGGCCTAGAAATGCTTGCAATTTAAAGGCAATAGCCACGGAGGCTCACAGACAGCCTAGCCCATAACTGAGCTCAAAGGACGGAGGCCTCAGCAAGACAACTCCTTATAACAGGCAGAGGCCTAGCTACATCCTATGCCTATCAAAGAAACTCCTAAATGGCCTTAAATTGCTTATTAACAAGGTGGATCATAGGAGAGCAGAGGCCTCAGTGGGATAACTCTCTGTAGAGAGGAGGCCTAATAATGCCTAAACAAGGAGTACTGAGGCTCAAAAAGAGCCTGTAAATGAGTACCATTGCCTAGCCGAGCTCTAAGAACAGAGGCCTCAGCACGACAACTCTCTAGACTCTCTAAAGCAAGAGGAAGCCTAACTACATTAAATACTCAAGGAGGCTCACAGGAAGCCTAATAACTTGGCATACCTAGATTGATATAAAAGGACAGAGGGCTCAACAGGCTCAACTATGCCCTATGCAAAGAAGGGGGCACACAGAGCACCTAGCAACTCTATATTGCTGCCCAAGCAGAGCTCTGAAGAGTGGAGGCCTCAGCATGAAGACTCTCTGCAGCGAGAGAAAACCTAATAACACTCCTCCATAAAGGCAATAGCCAAAGACCTAGCTATGCCAAGGAGGCTCACAGAGCACCTAACAACTTGGAACTGAGATCCCAGTGAAGTTCTGGGAAGCAGAGGGTTGAGTCTCCGTAGCGAGAGGAGGCCTAACTACACTGCACCCTAAAGACAGTTATTTAAGGAGGCTCACAGAGAGCCGTTCAACTTGGATCTAAGTGGAGCTCAGGGCCCTAGAACAAAAAGGAGACCTAGCGATGCACCCCAGGGGCTGAGCTTCAGGAAAGGAGGTCCCCAAAAAATGGCTCTTAACTGAAAGGAGGCCTAGCTACATTTGAGGTAAGTTTGAAAACCCCAGAGTCCAACACTACACTCACAATCAAACTCCTGTGTTGAACCAATCAGAAAGGTCAATTAGACCTCAGTCAAATACTGCCTAAGTTATCATAGGTGAGACATGTTGGAAGCCTCTAAACTCTTGCCCTACCTCAGCTGAGCTTGTTTACTAAGGATAACTTCCCTTAAGTCCTGTTTCCTCCTCCTGGCATCACATCTCCTCTGATCTAATTAACGGAATTCCTTTGAAATTCTTCAGCTTTTAAGAACTACCAGGTTCTCTGGTAGTGGGCAGAACTAATGCGCAAACAACAGTCTCATTGATGTTCTCATAAACGCTCGTTTTTTTGGGTCGACAGCTTATAAAAACGTAGTTCTGGGTTTTTTAACTTGTTTACTGTACACCTTGTCACATAGCAGCTTTTAGGCATTGCTCTGTTTTTTGTTATAAGTCAGAAAAGACAAGGAGGCAGCTTCCCGCAATAGAAAGTCAATGGAGAGCGTTGGATTGTTCCCCCCCCCCCACCCCCACCCCCAGTGGGCGTGGTTTTCAGATTATGATGCGTGTCGCTCTGTCTCTATTCATCCCTGTTTTGAAACATTAAATGATAAACAATATCTTAAGCACCAACACCAGTCCTAAGTTCAGTCAACATGACAAATATTTATTCATACTTGGTTATTCTAATTACTAAAGGTCTATCATCATATAATGCTAAATAATCATAATATCATAGCCTATTATAATGCTTGACTGACTGATGCTAAGTGTCAGTAGATAAATAGTGTAGATTAATGTACAGTGTTTTATAATAATAATAATTTATTCTATTTAGTGTCCATTTAATTAATTTAACATTTAATATTGGGGGCATCCAAGTTATTTGACACATTTGATTTAAAAAAAATAAATAAAATAATACAATAGTTATTTTCCCTGGTAATTAGTTACTTTTATAATGATGTAACTCAGTTACTAACTCAGTTACTATTTGTGAGAAGTAACTAGTAACTATAACTAATTACTTTTTTAAAGTAATGTGCCCAACACTGCGCGTGGGACATAACCTCAAGCAACTCCTCGTACGCGGGACAGGCAGGCTATGAAGACTCTGCAATAACTTTGCCCTCAACAGCCACATCCCACTATTCTTAGCTTTAGGCCAGAAGCCTGCTAGCTGCTGTATTAGAGGATGTACAAATTAGTGCATCCTCAACCAACAGTGCATCCTCATCACCTACCAAAGAATAAGAAAGATCCATTTCTTTCCAGGGAGCTTCTTTCAGGAAAAACATCACAATGCATGCATTTAGCCCCCTTGAGGACTGAGCGTGCATGCTTCTCGCCCATGCAAATAATGCACAGAATCATCAAGTGTCAGATACTGCTGACATGGATAAACACTTCCTGAAACACTTAGTACTAGTGCTATCCATAGCTGCTTGCCTAGACACGCCACAAACAAATGGCTCCTGAAGATGAAGTTGGATGATGGGTCATTCCGTGTCAACTCAACCAGGGGTCCCCGGCTCAAATTTTTGATTTTGCTAATATTTATCCTGAAGAAAGATAAACATGTCTAGTGATGAAAGCCAAAATATTAAATGTCATGGATGAATATTTACTGATTGATTAATCCACTATTTTGTAGAGGTGGGTCAAAACGACAATTTTCACCTGAGATTCACAGCCAAATTACAAGGGGGAAAAAATTACTTCCGAAAAATGGCATGTTAATTTTACACAGCGATTGGTAGGTCTGTTAGTAAAATCTGTTGACTTTAGCAATCTTTGTTACATTCTGTGCCAATGGTGACCATTCAAAAAGGGAGAAACAGCATTTTTCAAGTTTTTACTCCAAAGTTTGCATGTCTGTAATTCAAGAAGTATTTAAGATATTTTAATGTCCTTTAAGATATTGGGTCTTAACAAACTTTCCTTTTGGCATCTTCATTTTTAAGGCCCTACTGTCAGGGAATCAGCACAGTCTCAGCCACCTCCGTCACAACAGTCACCAGCCCCGACACACACCAGATCACCTGATTACTAATCACCCGCACCTGCACTCTCTAATCAAGACCGTCTATATAACAGTCTATAGAACAGTCCCTCATCATCCAGCCTACCGTTCACTTACCTGAACATGTTAGACTCTCTCTCTTATCTTACCTGCATGTACTTATCCACGGATTCTCCAGCGCTCCAGTGATCTCGTTCCCCTCCACTCCTGCATGATCCGGATCTACCTGCAAGAAACACACAGTCATCAGCTAAAAATAAGAACCCAAGAACTGAACTGCAATCCTGTCAATAAACAACCCTGTGTTTGCCCTTACCTCTTGTCTCCGGCTTGTGTTGTGACAGAAGACCGGACCATAACATTCACCTTAATGGATCCCCAATACCCCACTCCTGCAGATGTCCTGGAGGAGCTAGTCAAAACCCTCAGGGACTCTCTCACGCCAGTCACCACCCCTCCATCTGCCTCTGTCAGTCCCATGGCCCTACCTGCTTCCTACGCGGGTAATGCAGCTGAGTGTGGCGGCTTCCTGCTCCAAGTGGCTCTATTAATTGAGATGCAACCTCAGAAATTCGCCTCCGAACGTGCCAAGGTAGCCTTCTTAATTTCATTGTTAACTGGCAAAGCACTGTTGTGGGCCTGAGCGATATGGAACGCCAATGGTACCATAATTAACTCATATGATGCTTTCACTAACCACTTTAAGGAGGTGTTTGGCTCAGCTACTGGAGCGTTGTCAGTGTCTGACCAACTGTTACGGTTGCGTCAGGGCACCTCTTCCACCAGTAACTACACTCTGCAGTTTCAAACGCTAGCGTTGACTAGCGGCTGGAATGAGGCGGCCCTCCTTAGTGCTTACCGTCAAGGATTAGACCCACGCATCCGAGCTGCCATGTCCATTTATGACGATACCATGGGATTGGAAAACTTTATGCAGAGAGCCACTCGCATCTCCCAACGCTTATCAGCCTGCCAATCTGAAGAAGCCACTCATCAGCTTGCCACACCCGCCATCGGTTCCCCAGTACCAGAGCCACTCGTCCACTCGTCTCACTCGCGCGGAACGCACTTGCAGCCTTGCGGCTGGACAATGTCTGTACTGTGCAGCGGCAAATCACTACATCAAGACCTGCCCCGTCCAACCCCCACGCCCTACGGTGAGTACCCTTCAACTAGAACCTGACATTTCTACATTGTCTCTATTACCAGTTCAACTACTCACTCCAAAAAATTCTGTTTCAGTCTCCGCCCTCGTCGACTCGGGCTTCTCGGGCAATTTCATATCCCAAGGCCTCCTAAGCCACCTCCACCTGCCTCGTAAACGCCAACCCCAGGAGCTCCGAGTCAAAACCATCCAGGAAATCTGCTGGGACTTAGGCAGGTGAAGTACAAGGCTCCACCTATAAAGTTACGAATTGGATCTGCATGAGGAAACTATCACCTTTCTGGTAATGGAGGGACCCACCATGGATATCATCCTGGGAAGCCCCTGGCTCAATCTCCATTCTCCGGATGTCAGATGGGACCCATGTAAGGTAACTCGCTGGAGCGAGTTTTGTGTCCAGAATTGTCTCTCCGCGGTGCCTACACCACTGTCATGTACGATTCAAGCTCAAGTCGCTTCCACCCTTGTCGAGAGTCCTGAGCCTCAGGAGACTCCCACCGTCCCATCTGACTATGTGGCATTCCAGGATGTCTTCAGCAAGCAGGCAGCCACCTGACTTCCACCTCATAGACCATGGGACTGTGCCATCGACCTGCTGCCTGGGGCTAAACTTCCCAAGGGTAGAGTATATCCACTGTCCATCCCGGAGCGCAAGGCTATGAAGGATTACATCAGGGAGGCTCTACAACAGGGATTCATCCAACCCTCCACCTCACCAGCTGCATCCAGCTTCTTCTTCGTGGGCAAGAAGGATGGGGGCTTGAGGCCATGCATTGATTACCGTGCTCTGAACTCCCAGACTGTAAAGCTGCCATATCCGCTTCCCCTGGTCCCAGCAGTGCTAGAGGAACTCCGTGGAGCCAACATTTTCTCCAAGTTGGACCTGTGGAGTGCATATAACCTCGTTCGCATCTGGGAAGGTGACGAATAGAAGACGGCGTTCATCACTCCATCCGGCCACTACGAGTATAAGGTTATGCCGTATAGGTTGGCCAACTCACAGTCCGTCTTCCAGAGCTTTATAAATGAGGTGTTCCGGGAGTTCCTCCATCGTTTCGTCATAGTCTACATAGATGACATCCTCATATACTCCCAGAACATGCCCGAACATCGTCCAACACGTGAAGCAGATCCTCCAAAGGCTTAGACAACATCACCTATACCTCAAACTGGAGAAATGTGAATTCCATCGCTGGTACAGTTCCTCGGATACATCATTGGCCCAGAAGGAATTCAGATGGACCAAGGGAAGGTAAAGGCCATACAGGAATGGCCACGTCCACAATCAGTAAAGGAGCTGCGGCGACTTCTGGGATTTGCCAATTCCTACCAACGATTCATTAAGAACTTCAGTATGCACACTGCTCCGCTCACTTCCCTCCTTCGGGGAAAGCCCAAGTCCCTGTCTTGGAATCTCAATGCCCACGAAGCCTTTGAGAAGCTTAAGGAAGCTTTTAGCACAGCCCCCATCCTCCGTCATCCAGACCTTCAAGCACCATTCGTGGTTGAAGTGGATGCTTCCACCACCGGAATCGGGGCCGTGCTTTCCCAGCAGTTTGGTGAGCCTCTCAGCCTCCACCCTTGTGCCTACTACTCTCGTAAACAATCCCCAGCAGAGGTAAACTATGACATCGGCAACCTAGAACTATTAGCTATTAAGTTGGCCCTCGAGGAGCGGCGGCACTGGTTGGAGGGAGCCCAGCATCTGTTCATTGTAATCACTGACCATAAAAATCTCCAATACCTAAGAGACGCGAAAAGATTAAACCCCCGCCAAGCTCGCTGGGCTCTATTCTTCACATGGTTCAATTTCACCATCACCTACCGGCCCGGAAACCGCAACTGCAAGGCGGACGCCCTGTCACGCTTGTACTCTCCCGAAGCACCCTCAGAACCTGAACCTATTATCCCTCCAGCCCTCATCGTCAGTCCCATCCAGTGGGACCTTACCGAGAACATCCGTGCCGCCACTCTCAACAAACCCGTTCCACTGGGAGGCCCAGAAGGGAAAACCACTGTTTCTACATCTCAACGCCAAACCCTTCTGGGCTCAGTTCACAATATTCTGGGCTCTGGACACCCAAGCAGCAGACGGACCCTCTCTCTCCTCCAAGCTCGGTTCTCCAAACTGTAGTTTATTGATCAAGCGTGCAGAACAACCACCCAGTAAAGCATTACAATAGTCTAACCTTGAGGTCATAAACGCATGAATTAGCATTTCTGCATTTGACGTTGAGAGCACAGGTCTCAATTTAGATATGTTTTTGAGATGGAAAAACGCAGTTTTACAGATACTAGAAACATGGCTTTCAAATGAAAGATTGCTATCAAACAGCACACCTAGGTTCCTAACTGATGATGAAGAAGAATTGACAGAGCAGCCATCAAGTGTTAGATAGTATTCTAGGTTTTTAGGTCCGATAATTAACACCTCTGTTTTTTCAGAATTTACCAGTAAGAAGTTACTCGTCATCCAGTTTTTTATATTGACTATGAATTCCGTTAGTTTCTCAATTTGGTGTGTTTCACCGGGCCGTGAAGAAATATAGAGCTGAGTATCATCAGCATAACAGTGAAAGCTAACACCATGTCTCCTGATAATATCTCCCAAGGGTAACATGTAAAGCGTGAAAAGTAACGTCCCTAGTACTGAGCCTTGAGGTACTCCATACTGCACTTGTGATCGATATGATACCTCTTCATTTACTGTTACGAACTGATGGTGGTCAGATAAGTACGACTTGAACCATGCTAGGGCACTTCCACTAATGCCAACAAAGTTTTCTAGTCTATTCAAAAGAATGTTGTGGTCGATAGTGTCGAATGCAGCGCTAAGATCCAGTAGAAATAAAAAAGAGATACAACCACGATCAGATGATAGAAGCAGGTCATTTGTAACTCTAATGAGAGCAGTCTCAGTACTATGATGCGGTCTAAATCCTGACTGGAATTCCTCACAGATACCATTTTTCTCTAAGAAGGAATATAATTGTGAGGATACTACCTTTTCTAGTATCTTTGACAGAAAAGGGAGATTTGAGATCGGTCTGTAATTAACTAGATCTTTGGGGTCAAGTTGTGGTTTTTTAATGAAAGGCTTAATAACAGCCAATTTGAAGGTTTTGGGGACAAATCCTAATGACAATGATGAATTAATAATAGCCAAAAGAGGATCTATGACTTCTGGAAGCAGCTCTTTTAGTAGTTTAGATGGAATAGGGTCTAACATACATGTTGTTGGTTTAGATGATTTAACAAGTTTATACAATTCTTCCTCTCCTATAATAGAGAATGAATGGAATTGTTCCTCAGGGGATCTATAGTGCACTGTCTGATGCGATACTGTAGCTGACGGCTGCATGGTTACAATTTTATCTCTGATAGTATCGATCTTGGAAGTAAAATAGTTCATAAAGTCATTACAGCTGTGCTCTTGGGAAATGCCAACACTTGTTGATGCTTTATTTTTTGTTAATTTAGTGACTGTATTGAATAAATACCGGGGGTTATGTTTGTTTTCTTCTAGAAGAGACAAAGTAATCAGATCTAGCAGTTTTTAATGCTTTTCTGTAGGATAGGGTACTTTCCTGCCAAGCTGTACGAAATACCTCTAGTTTTGTTTTCCTCCAGCTGCATTCCATTTTCCAGGCTGCTCTCTTTAGGGTGCGAGTGTGCTCATTATACCACGGAGTCAGACTGTTTTCTTTGATTTTCCTTAAGCGTAAAGGAGCAACTGTATCTAAAGTGCTAGAAAAGAGAGTCCATGTTACATCATCAAGTTTCTGTTACATCGTCAAGTTTTTCTGCGCTGTTGGATATGCTGAGGAATTGAGATAAATCAGGAAGATTACTTACAAAGCAGTCTTTTGTGGTAGAAGTGATGGTTCTACCATACTTGTAACAAGGAGTCGAATTTACAGTTTTAGCTATATGGAGTTTACACAAGACTAGATAATGATCTGAGATATCATCGGTTTGCTGCAGAATTTCAACACCACTAACATCAATTCCATGTGACAGTATTAAATCTAGAGTATGATTTCGACAATGAGTAGGTCCTGAAACATGTTGTCTAACCCCAACAGAGTTCAGAATGTCTGTGATTGCTGATCCTAATGCATCTTTTTCATTATCGACATGGATATTAAAATCACCAACAATTAAGACTTTATCTGCAGCCAGTACTAACTCAGACAGAAAATCAGAAAATTCTTTAATAAAGTCTGTGTGGTGCCCTGGTGGCCTGTACACAGTAGCCAGTACAAACATCACAGGGGATTTATCACTAACACGTGTTTCTCTAGATAATGTTATACGCAGCACCATAACTTCAAACGAGTTATACTTAAAGCCTGCCCTCTGAGAAATACTGAGAATATTGCTATAAATTGTAGCAACACCTCCTCCTTTACCTTTTGGACGTGGCTCATTTTTATAGCAGTAATCTTGGGGGGTAGACTCATTTAAAGTAATGTATTCATCTGGTTTTAGCCATGTTTCTGTCAGACAGAGCAAATCTAGGTTATGATCATTGATCAAATCATTTACAAATAGTGCTTTTGTAGAAAGGGATCTGATATTCAGTAAGCCAAGTTTTATCAATTGTTTCTCTGTATTGTAAACATTTTTTATTTGTTGAACATCAGTTAAATTGTTACTATTACTTTGGTTTGGACGTTTTCTGTATTTTCTAGTACGGGGAACAGACACAGTCTCTATAGTGTTATATCTAGGTGAAGGAGTCTCTATGTGCTGAGAATTAACTGACTTCTGTGACATGAGGCAGCTAGCAGACGGTCGGTTTAGCCAGTCTGTCTGCTTCCTGACCTGGGCCCTAGTTAGTCAAGTACAAACTCTAAGACTATGTGCCATATTTCTAGAGAGAAGAGCGGCACCACCCCAGGAGAGGTGAACACCATCTCTTTTCAACAGGTCAGGTCTGCCCCAAAAAATCTTCCAATTGTCTATAAAGCCTATGTTATTCTGCGGGCACCACTTAGACATCCAGCCATTGAGTGACGACAGTCTGCTATGAATCTCATCGCCACGGTAAGCAGGGAGCGGACCAGAGCATATTACAGTGTCTGACATCGTACTTTCAAGTTCACACACCTCTTTAACATTATTTTTAGTGATCTCCGACTGACGAAGTCGAACATTATTAGCGCTGATGTGGATAACAATCTTACTGAATTTACATTTAGCATTAGCCAGCACTTTTAAATTTGCCAAGATGTCAGGCGCTCTGGCTCCCGGTAAACACTGGACTATGGTGGCTGATGTCTCTATTTTCACGTTCCGTACAATAGAATCGCCAATTACTAGAGCACTTTCATCAGGTTTCTCAGTGGGTGCATCACTGAGTGGGGAGAACCTGTTTGATGTTCTGATCGGAACGGAAGAGCGGTGTTTTGACCCGCGACTAGGCCGCCTTACAGTCACCCAGTTGCCCTGCTGCACGGACTCTAATGCCGGAACCGAACAATGTACAGAAGTCCCTGAGCTAGTCGCATCCAAAGCAGTATCTAAAGCCCTCATATTCTTACTATCCTCAACTAAAGTTTGGATGCGTGTCTCTAGTTCTAAAATCTTCTCTGTCAGCCTAACTATTTCCCTGCATTTATCACATGTGAATCCCTCGCTGCTGACAGAGACAGATAAACTGTACATGTGGCAGGCGGTGCAAACAACAATAGCAGGAGAAGAAGCCATTACTCACCGTGACTGATGAATGATACCAACTTACCACTTACCACTGTTGTTTGATGAACTTGTGAAAAACGGAGCGAGAGAGAAATGAAAACGGAGCAGAAAAAAGAAAACAATAATAGGCACGAATAGAAATGCGAATGGAACCGCGAGTAACAAGCTAACCGGCTAACGAATGCTAACGAAACTTCAGTCTCCTGGAGGAAACTGTCTCGGACAGTGGCCCACAATTCATCTCTCATGTGTGGAAAGCCTTCTTCCGGCTTATGGGAGTCACGGCAAGCTTGTCTTCCGGCTACCATCCCCAGACTTATGGCCAGACTGAGCGTAAGATCCAGGAGCTCGGACAGGACATCCGGTCATACTGCCATGATGACCAGCACAGCTGGAGCCGTTTCCTCCCTTGGGCTGTGTATGCTCAGAACTCTCTTCGCCAAGATACCACCGGGCTGACTCCCTTCCAATGCGTACTCGGTTTCCAACCCCCGCTCTTCCCATGGACGGAAGAGCCCTCGGAGGTTCCAGCTGTGGACTACTAGATCCGAGAGAGTATAGGACTCAGCTCACATCCACCTCCAGCACGCTGTGTGGAGGCATAAGACCTTCGCAGATGCCCGCCGATCCAGTACCCCCACATACCAGCTGGGAGATAAGGTATGGCTGTCCACCCGGGATCTGCGCCTCCGCCAGCCATGTAGAAAGCTGAGTCCCAGCTACATAGTTCCGTTTAGCATACAGAGGCAGATCAACGATGTCACTTACCAGCTACAACTTCCACCCAGGTACTGCATTCACCCTACCTTTCATGTTTCCCTCCTTAAACCATTCTCTCCATCTGCCCTAGAACCCACCGAGCCGGAAACACCTCCTCCTCCAGAGATCCTGGACCAGCCATCCATCTACCAGGTTCGGGACATTCTGAATTCGCAGCAATGGGGTGGCTGGCTGGAGTATCTCATTGACTGGGAAGGATACGGACCAGAGGAAAGATCCTGGGTGGCCCGGGACGACGTGCTCGATCCTACTCTGCTGGCTGAGTTTCATCGTACCCATCCTGATTGTCCCGCACCCAGAGGCCGTGGCTGTCCCCATTACCGCTTGAGGGCATCAGGAGCCGCCCCTGGACGAGGGGGTAATCAGGGATTCAGCACAGTCTCAGCCACCTCCGCCACCAGCCGCAGCACACACCAGATCCCAGTCACCTGATTACTAATCACCCGCACCTGCACTCTCCAATCAAGGCCGTCTATATAACAGCGCTCCACTCAGTCCCTCATCGTCTGGTCTACCGTTCACTTATCTGAACACGTTAGACTCTCTCTTTTTTTACCTGCATGTACTTACCCACGGATTCTCCAGCGCTCCAGCAATCTCGTTCCCCTCTGCTCCTGCATGATCCGGATCTACCTGCAAGAAACACACAGTCATCAGCTAAAGATAAGAACCCAAGAACTGATCATAGTGCTTCTACTCACCTTACATCTGCTCCTCTGATTTCACGTTGCAATCCTGTCAGTAAACAATCCTGTGTTTGCACTTACCTCTTGTCTCTGGCTTGTGTTGTCACACTTACATGGTTCAGTTCCAGAGATATTGGAATTTCAATATGGCTCCAGGGGTAAATAGTTAAATTGCACACATTTTCAGTGGTCAAAAACCAAATGTAGGTCAATTTTCAAAAATATGAGACTGAATTTCTTTTAAAGAGGAATGTCTGAAGAACAAATAATGTTGAAACTAGAGATGTATCTTGTTTCCTTCTGTCAAGACAACTGCATGGAACATACCTGTCTGAGTGCCATAAATATTCTTTTTCCAAAGTTTGCATGCCTATAACTCAAGAAGTATTAAAGATATCGCAATATGATTTTAGATTCTAGTTCTAATTCTAGGTCTAGTTTTTCTTTTGGAATCTTAATTTTGAAGGTCCTACATCGTTCAGTCCCAGAGATATGGGGATCTCAATGAGGTTCTACGTCCAGATGGTTCAATTTTACACATTTTCAGTGGTTGAAAACCAAACGTTTGTCACTATGTATACATCCGGTACTTATTTTATTTAAAGAATAATGTCTGAAGAATAAATAATATTGAAATTATAATTGTATCTTGTTTCCTTCTATCAAAACAATTGCATAGAACAAGGATTTTGCTCATTTTAACAGCTTCTGAAGCTACCAAGTGTTTAAGCATGCAGTATTGTAACATTTTAAACAAATCTCATGCCTCATAGGGAAGTGTGGTTGCTTTCGCAACACATTGCATTCACATCAATAAACCAAGATTTACCTCAGCTGGATTAATTATTAGAATTACTTTTTAATCAAACATTGAAACATTGAACTTACACTTGAAATAATTAGCACTGGGTAATTTTAAACCCTAAGTAAATGGGATCCAGGGTAATCTTATTTTGCATTTCACACTGTTCATTCATTACCTACAGTTATCAATTAATCCTGGTCTTTCATAGTCCGACGTGTCACACTACATTCCTAAACCCTGGGTTACTGTTATTATTTGCATATTTGCATTGTCAACAGTGATAAACACAAAGCCACATTTGGTTTTTGACAATTGAAAATGGGTAGGATACTAAATTTGGACATGGAGCTACATTGAGATCTCAATATTTCTAGGATTAAAACATACAGGGCCTTAAAAATGAAGATTCCAAAAGAAAAGTTTCTTAGGAACCAAAATCTAAAATCATATTAAGATAACTTCTTAAGATAACTTCTTGAGTTACAGGCACGCAAATTTTGGAAAAAAGAATGTTTATGACACACAAACAGGTATGTCCTATACAATTGTTTTGATAGCGGAAACAAGATACATTTCTAGTTTCAGCATTACTTATTCTTCAGACATTTCACTTTAAATACAATCATTATCAGCTGTATGTAAAGTGACCAACATTTGGTTTTCAAGCACTGAAAATGGGTAATATTCAACCATCTAAAAAAGGAGCCTCATTGAGATGCCCATATCTCTGGGACTGAACAATGTAGGGCCTTGAAAATGTAGATTACGATAGAAAAGATTATTAAGAACTAGAATCTAAAATTATATTGCAATATCTTTAACACTTGAGTTATAGGCACGCAAACTTTGGAAAATGAATACGTATGGCTCTCAGACAGGCATGTTTAATGCAGTTGTTTTGACAGAAGGAAACAAGATACATCTATAGTTTCAACATTATTTATTCTTCAGACATTCCTCTTTAAAAGAAAAGAAGCATCACAATTTTGCAAACTGACCCACATTGGGTTTTGACTATTGAATGTGTGTACAATTTAAGGATTTACCCTAGAGGCCATATTGAAAGTCCAAAATCTCTGGGACCAAACCATGGCCTTAAAAATGAAGATGCCAAAAGGAAAGTTTGTTGAGACCCAATATCTAAAAGGACATTAAGATATCTTTAAAACTTCTTGAGTTACAGACATGCAAACTTTGGAGTAAAAACTTGAAAAGTGCCATTTCCCCATTTTTGAATGGTCATCACTGGCACATAATGTAACAAAGACTGCTAAAGTCAACAGATTTTAATAACAGACCTACCAATCTCTGTGTAAAATTAACATTATGATGCTGCCATCTTTCTGAAGTAATTTTTAACCCCTTGTAATTTGGCTCTAAATTTCAGGTGAAAATTGCCATTTTGACCCGCCTCTACAAAATAGTGGATCACTCAGTAAATATTCATCCATGACATTTAATATTTTGGCTTTCATCACTATACATGTTTATTCTTCTTCAGAAAAAATATTAGTGAAATCAAAAATTTGAGCCGGGGAAGTTTCTGAATTTTGGTTGATTTGACACGGAATGACCCTGATGTATTCTACTGGTGCCCCTTTATACTCAGGGTTGCTTTAGTAGAATTGACATAGGCTGTCGCCTGCCAACATCAAGTTCATTGTCGTATTTAGACACCGGTCATGCTGGAGGCATTCCTCATAGAGTCCTCTAGATAGCACAGTGCAAGTTCCCATTCGACAGGGAACAAGCTTTATTGCCTCTTTTGTATCAAGCATGCACTTTTGAGCTGTCATTTACCATATCTAATGTGCTCTATGTATGTACATTGCTCAATGTTTATATGTCAATAAAAATAATTACAAAACAGTTGAAAGTTCAGTTGATATGTATCATTTCAGTTATCACTGCCTGAGATTTGATGACCTATCTACCAGGGTTCAACATTGGGGAAATCAGAACAAGACAAACAGTCTGACCCAAAACGGCCAATCCTTTTATTGTTTTTGTTTTTTTTTCTGTATTTTTCTACATTTAATGATGAAAACAAGGCCCTGTACAGTTCACTTCAGCATTGAGTACAATAACAATTATTTTACAATTTATACACATTGAAATATTATAATGGTGAAAACACAAACTGCTACCCCATCCCCATTTAAACTGTTTTCAAAGGACCCATCAAAATAAAATGCTTTTAAGTCATCTTTTACAATTGGCCATGTTAGACATGAAGAAAAAAAAAAAAACCTGCAAGGGAAAAAAGACAGCCAAACCACCATTTTATATGCTGTGTAAGTGTTACTCCATCAGTTTTCAGTTAAAGCATGCTTTGAATCAAACACTACACCCCTCTGTCACTCAGATAAACATTTGACAATCATACAGGTAAAGCACACTTACACAGATATAAGAAAATAACTCAGCACAGATATAAGGTATTTCATGATATGAATGGTCGTAATGATATCCAATGCTGGGAAACTGTGTGGCTTACTGTATTAATTCGGTTGTAGGATTGTGAAGAGACACACAAAAATCACTTCTCTCATAGAGACCAAGACCTTCTGTAAAAGTGTTGAATCTAATCCAGTGGAAAGCTTCGTGGGAATCGAAAAGAACGATTTAAAACAAGTTCATTAGAAGATGAGAGGTTTCTTCTCAGTTTATTCCCAGTACGAATGACAACAAAGGCAAAAAGGGCATAAAATAAAATAACATCCCATGTGAGGTGTGTAACAAAGTCCCAAAACAACAATCGCTTGCTCACTCGCACTCTCACTCGCTCTCTCATGCCAGATTTAATTGCGCTCCTTGTTCATGCTACGTATGTGTACACTTTGCGATCTTCTGGTGTTCTTGCCAAGTATTCTCTCTCGATAAGTCCTTCAATACGCTTTTTAATGACCACAGGACTGGGGAGGAATCGCGCCCTCAGCTGCTGTGTTACCTAAAGACAAAAACACACAGGATCAAACTGAAGCTCTAGGAACAATTGTTCAAAGAAACAGGAAAAATATTTTTGAATAAACTAATATTGAATTTTATTTTTATGTGGTACTCCTAGTCCTCCATAAACACCAGCAACATCGCACTGTTATTCTCAAATAACGTTCAAGTGTGGCTGAACATTTTTTGGATATTTAAGCATTTTTTTTTTTTTAAATACTTAAACTGTTTCCACAAAAAAATGAGTCTCCACACCTCTGCTACTAGAACATTGTGCTGCATCTTCTTTCTGGACTTCATGATCCGAACGATAGCCGCCTCAATCTCGTGTTTCCTGTCATCATCCACTTTCTGTCGTGTCTCCTTCCTCTCAGGGTCCGATTCTCCCTGTTTGGCTGCAACTGCAGGGAGGTGACAAACACACACAAACACACACAAACACACACACAGGTTAGAGAAAAACACTTTCCAAATGATTAACTAGCAGAACTGTTGAAAAGTAGCAATGGGTGCAAATAGCAATGGATTCTATTTGCACTAAGTGAAAAAAAAACAGTATTTTTAGTGATATTCTATTTATACTAATTGCAAATAGCGATAGATTCTATTTACACTATGTAAAAATATGAGTATTTTCTGTGCAATAATAGTAATCACATGCTGTTTATACTACTTAGCGCAAACAGTGGCAGATATTTGCACCTCAGTATTTTAGTACATTATAAAACAGTATGCGTGTCAACAATTGAGTGTAAATTATAATTTTTATTAAAATTATTAAATGGATGCCGCTTTAGTACAATAAAGCCCTCCCTATCCTGATTTTTTTGGTTTTCAACACCCGTGAGGCATGTTATTTTCCACTTTTTGATCATTTCCTTCATTTTTTTCCAATGTGATATGCGATGTGAAAAGGGAGAAGAATGAGTTCGGCAAAAGGAGGATTTGGGTTGATCGCATCAAAAAATAATTGCTACACACTTTACAACCTATACCACTGGAACTGCTGGAGTTAGTGTAAATAGCCTCTGCCAACAAGGTGGGCTATTTGCACTCCGAGTCAAAATATGACATTTATAAGGTATGAGCGACATGCAAAAATGTATGTAAAAATAATCTTACAATTTTGTATTTTTGCCCAGATATGGAATTTCAAAGTCTAAGTCTATATGAAAAACAATAATTAATAGATTGTTATGGCCAATGCTGAATCTGACAACTGACCATTTTAATTTAAGCACCTTTCCAGCACTTTCAAGCAGTGGCAGCCCATGATAATAAAAATCATTATGTGCTACTGGTCATATGTTGCAAAGTACTGCCTGTTAAGTAGCTCATCCGATCATTAAGTAAATAAGCCAGGCTTACAGACAGGACAAAATACAGTGATTAAAAGCTCAATGTTCAATAATCAGATGTAAAGTACATGCAAACACCTCAGAAATAAAAGTTTACTACTGTTTACATGAATGGGAGAACATTGCAAACACATTTTTGTGTGTTCTTATTAGTTCCTAGAGCAAAGAAAAAAAAAAAAAAAAGGACTATTACATTTTCATTTAATTTCAAACCAAAGTAATGTAACAATGCACGATGTTAACTGCTGTGGAAACACATTAGTCTCTGAAAAAGGTCCATTACCAAGATATACAGAGCCAGATGAAGTTAAAGAAGAAATACATATCAAAGGAATTATCAATTAGACCATTAAGAATTTAAATAATGTTAAAAAAAGGTACTTGTAACAAAAACAGTCAACAAATGTTCCTTTAAAACCATGATCAAAGTGAATGTGCACCAGGCTGAAAAAAAAGCTAATTCACACTTGAACGGTAGAGAGCGCAACGTGAACATGAGAAGCTGCATTCTGGATATCAGAAGAACAGAACACCAGAGAAGCAAGTTCAACACTGCAGAAATCAGTCTGTCTGCTGTCTGCATTTAAACATCACGTATCTTATACACATGCATTTTACTGTGAGCATAATCCAAATGAATTGCTTCATGAACTCATCCTTTATTATATATTTTATTCTATCTTAAAAAGAATTATATGTGTTAGAAAAAGTAATCCAATGCAAAGAATAAGATGTGAATGTAAAAGCTGTGATTTGAACCAGTAGAATGGTTTTTGTGGGACCATGTGACACTGAAGTAATGGAGCTTTGCCATTACAATAATAAATACAATTTTAATATATATCAAAATAGAAAACAGTTATTACACTGTTATTTCAAGTATTTCAAAGATGAATGCGAAATTGTATATTTATAGGTGTTCATTACTGCTGAACATGTCGTCTTGGCTTAAATTCTACAGCATCAGTCAAGCTGACCGTTACCTGTTTGAATCTTGACTCTGTGCAGTCTGGAGGTGAACTGGTCATTGACAGTGAAGACATGGCCGCTCTCCATCTCTTTAGACTTGGGCTCTTTAGTGAGGACTCGCTGTGTGGGTTTTCCACAGGCCAGAGACTGCAGCGCCCGCACCAGCTCTCTCTCCGGGATATCTGTCTCCTGCTGGATCTCCTGTCAAGAGTGGAAAACAACAGGGACATGTGGGAAAACTATAGCGATGCCTGTTTTTATTTATTTTTTTTCAATTTCTGGGGATAAAATGAGTAATTATAGCGATTGAACATAATAGTACACTAAAAAAAAAAGGAACAAAAGTTGTCACTAGGGCGGTACCTTTGAAAAAGGTACCCCTTTATACCTTATTTACCCCTAAAGAGTACATATTAATACCTAAAAGATACATTTTAGTACCATTTGAAAAGGTACCGCCCCAGTGACGGCTTTTGTACCTTTTTTTCTGAGTGTATAATTGAAAGCTACACTGCGTTCCAAATTATTAGGTAAGTGACATATCAATAGGATTTTGGTACAATAGAGTCAGATTTTTGTTTGTGTGGTTTTTCACATCTTTTTAGTTAACTGGTATCAATCTCAGACAGGTTTGTTCAATAGTTTGCCAGTTCTTCTTAGGTAAATGGAAACCCTACTTAAAGAGGTTGTTCCACATTATTAAGCAAGTCACAGTTCTCATGAAATATGGTGAGGAAAAAAGATCTTTCTGAAGATGAAAAGTGTGAAACAATACAAAAGGCATCAAAACAAACAATATTTAGCGAAAAGCAAATAGAAATTATTGAACTGTCAAGAGTGACTTAGAGCACAGAAGATCTTGGTCAGATAAAGATTTTTTAAGGAAAGTTTCTGTCAGACAAATGAACTGTATTGTAATAGCAGCTGTAAAAAAGCCACTGCTGAGCAGCAAACAGGTGTTTGAAGCTACTGGAGTCTCAAGATCCTCTCCATGTAGACTGGTAGTTGTGTATAAAGCTGCGTTTCAGTCACTGCTAACCAAACCTCACAAAGAGAAACCTGCACAGTGGCTGTAGAAACACATGAAGACTTGTTTTTAAATAGTTTTATTCACTTACGAATGCTGCAGTATAATGGATGGTCCAGATAAATGGATTTCTGATAGTTGATGAATGGGCATCCCATTCCAATGAGACTGCAACATCAGCAAGGAGGCGGTGGGTGATGATTTGGGTTGGAATATTGGGAAGTGAGATGTAAGGTCATTTTAGGGTGTAAAAATTACTTCTGCAAGATATGTGGAGTTCATAACTGACCATATTCTGCTGTGGTATAAAATGAAGAATAGTGCTCTCGGAAATAAAAGGATTTTCATGCAGGACAACACACTATGCCATGCTGCATAAATACCATGGTGCTAAACAGTTTGAAAATGTATTTCTACAGCCACTGTGCAGGTTTCTCTTTGTGAGGTTCGGTTAGCAGTGACTGAAACGTGTTTGCTGTTTGTGACACCTGTTTGCTGCTCAGCAGAGGCTTTTTTACAGCTGCTATTACAATACAGTTCATTTGTTTGACAAAAAAACTTTCCTTAATAAATCTTTATCTGACCAAGATCTTCTGTGCTCTAAGTCACTCTTGACAGTTCAATAATTTCTATTTGCTTTTCGCTAAATATTGTTTGTTTTGATGCCTTTTGCATTGTTTCACACTTTTCATCTTCGGAAAGATCTTTTTTCCTCACCATATTTCATGAGAACTGTGACTTGCTTAATAATGTGGAACAACCTCTTTAAGTAGGGTTTCCATTTACCTAAGAAGAACTGGCAAACTATTGAACAAACCTGTCTGAGATTGATACCAGTTATCTAAAAAGATGTGAAAAACCACACAAACAAAAATCTCTTTATTGTACCAAAATCCTACTGATATATCACTTGCATAATAATTTGGAACACAGTGTAGACCTAAACTGCAAATTATCAACAACTTTCAATTTAAGCAAACTCAAAACAACATTCACATAAACCTGTTATAATCAATGTCACATTTAGCTGTGCCTTGTATAAAGTGTGTTTGGGGATGTTTCTTTCTTTGTTAATACTCCATTTGAACAGAGCTGTCAGTTATTTTTCCTTGCTTTAAAATGTATTTTGTGCATTAATTTTCATGATAAATTAGCAATAAAATTGCAGGGTCTGTACAGATAGTTTAAAATTATCTGTACTTTTGAGGACTTTTCAAGCACTTCTTTTTGAATTTCAATGACTACAATCAGATCTCACTTATAACAATTTTTTAGTGATGCTTTAAATTCTAAAAAATAGATAAATAAAAATATACTAATAATCAAAACAGTACAAAAAATATGCAGCACATGCAACATATGGGAACATTAGCACAAAGCACTGGAAATAGTTAATTATTATATTGCAATCTGATGATCTTTTTTGCACTAAAACTATTGATTATATTTTAAGGATATGTACATGAAACATGTTTTCCTAAAGCAGAGAAATTGCCCAAGCTTTGCAAAATATGGCACGAGTGCAGTACCTCGAATGTGGATTTCTCTCGGTTGTTGAAAAGCATGAGGATTGTCATCTGGAACGTGGAAACCTGCAGGATGTGTTTCCTGGTATTAGAGCCTGTAACCTGAGCCCCACCAACCATATCTGAGCCATCCTCCTGAAGAAAGGTGCGAATCACATCACAGGTTAGACTGGTAAGATAAGTAAATCCTTCGGACTGTCAGTGACTGCTTGTTACCTTTTTGATTGGCCCATAGAAGGTGGCATTGAGGTCTGCTGAACCCATGTGATGTTGCAATGTGAGCTGCCTACCGCTGTGCTTGGCTAAATAAAATCTGCAATGAAAGAGTCAAGAGTGGCTGTGAGCACACACAAAACCTCAGGAGTGACTTTAAAGTCATAGGGCCAGATTTACTAACAGCTTGCGCCAGCCCAAACCATCTTTTGGCGTTAAAACAGTACTGTCAGGATTTACTAAAGATGCGCTGTGAAAAATTAGCACTGAAAACGCGTGGACACAATTGTTTTTGCGCCTGACCTTATTGAATATGCATTTGTAGGAGATTCCCTTTCAGATGCTAAATTTATGGGAGGAGAGTATTAAAATGAATCACGCAATGCGATTTACTAACGGCGATTAAATGTGCGCATTGTCAGTAAATCACATGCAGAATTTTCCCCTCCCATCGGTGCTTTTATGGAGTTGCTCTCTAACACTAATTTGCCCTGTTTAGTAAATCTGGCCCATAGCTCTTCCCAAATGCGTTAACTAGAAAACTGGAACTAAACTACAGCAAAATACAACAATCAACACCTTCTAAAGACCTCGAAAGCATGTCTTGGTGAAGGGGGGATGCTACATTTGGGAGTCGCTGACTGGGTTGGCCAGTATCCTGTCGTTAAGACCCTCACTGTGAGGTCAACACCACCTAAAGACACCTAAGAAGAAAACACAAATAAACACCATTCAAACTGTCCACTTTAATCACATCCCAGTCTAACTCTGTTGTAAGTTGCAGCAAAGACTTATTCTGGTTGAGTACCATCTGCATCTCACCCCTGTTGACGTAAGGTGCTGCCGAAACTCATCCATGGTTGTGTTTGAGATGCTCATGTCCCTGAACATGCCTTCCAGTTTAGATGTGAACTGACAGCCACACTCCGTCTGTGGAACAAGAAATATAAACCAAATAAGACACATACAGCATTACGGCACACTGAGCCTCCGCTCTGTACAGCAGCAGATCTTGCCTTTAGCTTCGAGATCATGTTTTTCTCTGAGTCATCAGACACGCTCTTGTTGGTGAGGAGTCTTCTGGCCAGGTGCTGCTTGTAATAGCGCTCAAACACGTCCTTCTCCTGCATGAACCTGAACAGCACCATGGCTTTATCCAAGATTGACTCCACCTCCTGCTCCGTCAGCTAAAGCACAGACAAACAACAGAAAAACACCTAACTACTGAATTCATAGAAAGTTGATTATGAGCATAATAGTGTGTGAAGTGTGTATAATTTTGCATGGTTTTAGCTTACTTTTTTTTTTAAATATACAAATTTATATTTGTTGAATCATTCAGTTTTGATTATCTTATATTGATGTTGTATTCTTAATATTTGTTTTATGCTTGTGAAGCACTTTGAGTTGCATTCCATGTATGAAAAGTGCTATACAAATAAATTATTATATTCTTAATCTAAAATCTACAAACAATTAAAAAACTGATATACACTAACGGTTTTAAAAAATGGCGTATGGAATTTTCAGGAAGATTTAATGTTTTAATTACTAATTATGTTTAGCAAAACATACTTTTCACTCATCCACAGTCTACACTAAATAATCACTTTTAGGATTTTAAGAGCTGATAATGGATTGCAAAAGTGAACATAGTTAAATACTCTTAGCCCTATTTTCAATATAGGCATGATTCCTATCTTGGAAAGCGTCCACTAATCATGTGACTAAAGAAACTGACTCACTCCTTTCACTCCTTTCTTCAGCTTATCGTCAATGAAGAGCGAGAGATACTCGGGCGAACGTGAGTTCAGGTTCAAGAAATACTCGAAGTCCCCTGCAATGGTCTGCTTGAATAAACGGTCGTTGTTAAAGGACTCTTGCAAGAAGCGATCAAACCGTGACTTCAGATCTAGAAGACCCTAGAGAAAAGTAGAGAGAAAGGAGGTTTGGATATAAAGGTCTTCCCCACATCTCATGTTTCCTGCGAGTTAGATATTATCTCTATTACCTGGATGTAGTCAACAGGGTTCTTGCCTTCTCCTTCCTCAGACACCAGAGCTTTGCCCTGCTCCCTCAGATAGGAGCTCATGCACTCACACATGGTCTTCAGGCCATTCGGCACCCTGCTGAACAACTTGTACATGCAGGCCAGATCTGCACACGCAAATAAACACAAACAAGCATGAATATTATCTCGATAATATCATGGAAAAGCTTCCAAACCACTGATGTTAATTTCCTATTAATCTTCTATTTAATGTTGACTGAATGTTTCATTTATGCTCATTAAATGCTTAATTTTTAATTTAGAAACAAAATGAAATATAATCTTTAATTGATCAATTTTATCTTTTTTCTTTGCTTCTTTGATAAATAAACATTTCTTGTGACCTTTTATAATTAAATATTGAGCTGCACAGACAGTTCTTTTAGAAACGTGTTTTTGCGAAGGCACAACTATGAATACAGTAACGTGACTGGTCATGTATTTAGTGTAAGAGTATGGTCACATCAGCAGACTAAAAAAAGATTCATTGTGAAATAAGAGTAGTGATGCATGAAGCACTGCTCACACAGAAGTCATTTTCAAACTAGGTCTGGGTAATTTTGTCAATTAAGTCTTATCTTTATCATTATTTTTATCATTGAAAAACAAGACGCAGGCAGTGGAATGGGGAAAAATTATGAAAAACTTCTTTTAACTTGAGTGTTGCATCTTTAGAGAAAGACATGAGACGTGAACACAACGTCCAAACACATCCATCAAGAGCATATTTACCTAGAAAAAGCTATGAAAAAGCAGCGCAGTGAAAGGCAAAAACGAAACAAAATACTGCTCTCTGTTTGATATTTCACATTCCCATGATGGTCACAGGTTGAAAGCTGCTGGTATTTTCTTTGTTTTTACAAAACATTTACTGTTAATAATAGTCTACTGGTGTTATGCTTTTAGTCATTTTCAATTTGAATTGCCTTGACTTTTTGAGTTGACGTGTAAAACTCAATTTTTTCTAAGAAATGTGTAGCAGTTTTCTTATTTTGTGTTATTTCTGAACACACAGGATGTGTTTTAGGCATGTCTGAACAATACTTGTCTTCAAATTTCATGCATCTTTTCTGCAAAGATATTTAACGAGTGAATTTGTTTTACATTTACACTATGTTGAACACTTCATGTGTGCTGCACTTGAAACACAACTTTCTTTAACCAGATGGTTAAAGGGTTAGTTCACCCCAAAATGATAATTATGTCATTAATTACTCACCCTCACGTCGTTCCAAACCCGTAAGACCTTTGTTCATCTTCGGAACGCAAATTAAGATATTTTTGATTAAATCTGAGAGCTATCTGACCCTCCACAGACAGTAACGCAACTGAAATGTTCCCAGGTCCAGAAACGTAGTAAATACATCAGTAAAACAGTCCACGTGACATCAGTGGCTCAGCTTCATTTTTGCGACGCTACGAGAATACTTTTTTTGCGCAAAGAAAACAAAAATAACAATTTACTCAACAAATCTTCTCCCCCGAGTTACGTCTTCTGCCATTTTGGAGAGTACCCAAGAACGCATTTGACGTAATCAGCGTTATTTTCGTTCGGGGGGAAAGCGTGCATGAACGTATAATCTGCGTAATAAGCGTTGTTTACACTTAGGGGAAAGCATGCGTATGTATTGTGATACTCTGTAAAATGGCGGAAGACGTAACTCGGGGGAGAAGAATGGTTGAGTAAATTATGTTATTTTTGTTTTCTTTGCACAAAAAAAAAGTATTCTCGTAGCGTCGCAAAACTGAAGCTGAGCCACCAATGTCACATGGACTGTTTTACCGATGTATTTACTACGTTTCTGGACCTGGGAACATTTCAGTTGCGTTACTGTCTATGGAGGGTCAGATAGCTCTCAGATTTAATCAAAAATATCTTAATTTGTGTTCCGAAGATGAACGAAGGTCTTACGGGTTTGGAACGACATGAAGGTGAGTAATTAATGACATAATTTTCATTTTGGGGTGAACTAACCCTTTAATAAAGTGAAGGTTTGAAAAAAAGGGTAGGACTGTGGTATTTTAGAGGGGTGAATTTATTAAGTATTTATTTGATGTGTTATGTGAATTGTAATGTTATGTGAACTGTATTGTCATTGTTGTATGTAAAACAAGACCAAAAAACAATTTTCAGCCAAGGCTGAACAATAAAGTATAACTAACTACCTAAAAGTGAATCTTACTTCAATCATGTTGTAAGTTAAGTTTTAAGTGGACTAGTTAAACATTTTTCAAACACAATCAAAATCATTATCTTGAATCGGTCAAATGTTCTGAAAAAAATTGTAGAAAATGGTCATAAATCTAATTGACAACTAACATTATAAGAGGACCTCAGGAAAAATCCCCAAAACCAGTTTTCCAGTGTCTCAACAAGTCTGAATGTTTCGAAGTTTATAAGTCTGAATGCTCAACCTTCTCATTCCAGCACTTTAACCACTAAGCTACAGTACTGATGCAAAACAACAGTAATAGTGAATGACTGAGGAGGATAGTGCACCTTCTGTCTTTCCATTCTTGAGCATGTGCACCAGGCCTGAGTTCTCCATCTCTACAATGGTCTTCATGTGTTTGGAGATCAGCTCTCGCTCCACCACCTTCACAATCGGCTCCTCCGTCGATTTATCCAGGCAGTGTATCACTCGCTCGATCTCCTCGTTTATCCGTGCCTCCACTTTCTTTATGTACACACTTGCACTGTTCTCGGCTAAAAACTTTTGACTTTCCATCTGAAAAGATCCATATATATTAAAAATAAAACAAATGAACTGGGTTAAAGCATAACGAGAAACCAACAAAAATAATCAGAAGAAAACACTTTAATGAACAAATTATTACAAATTCTGTCATTATTTACTCACACTAATGTCATTCTAAACCAAAATATTTAGGAGAAATCTTCACATAAAAGTCAACATTCAACTTAATTCAACAGTAGTTGTAAAAAAATAAAGAAATTTTACAGTATACAGGTTTGGAACAACATAATAGTGAGTAAATGATAGCACTGATAAGCAGACAGCATTTTCATTTTTTTGGTCAACCTTTACTTTAAAATACTAATATACACATTCACTGTGATACAAATTACAAACCAGCTGATAGAGAAATACTAATGCAATAAAGTGTAACAAACCTGAAAGAATTCAGCAGACATTTCTAAGAACGGGGCCTCGAAATCCTCTTCATAGACGGACCGTCCTTCCAAGCCCAAAATCATTAACATCTGACAAGCGTTACGAATGGCACCCCTGAATAAAGATAAACACTTATTACAATATACACTAGGAACACTGCGGTTACTTTCCCCAATAAATTTAATAACCAATCTGAGGGTTATGAAAAGCAGCAAATCAGAAATATAGTCTTTTTTTTTTTACTTTTCAATTTGTGACTTTGTATCCTTAAAAAGTCTAAAACTTCAGGTTTAAGACATTTAAAGCAATGAAAAGTCTTAAATGTCTTAAATTGTGTAACAAACATCTTAATCATCATTTTGAGATGTCTTAAATTTGGGGATGGAAAACATGATTTGTGGCACAGCCTAATGTGATTATTAAACTTCAAAAGCCTGATTTAATTAAATATATGTGAGCGTTACATGTTTCAAAATTAAAATGCAGCACCAGGGGCGTAGCAGCCATTTTAAAAGTGGGGGGGAGACAGCTGTCAGGTGATGTGACCCTCAAAGGCAAACAAATTATGTACATAATGTATAAATATAATAAATTCTAAACAGAGTACCAATTGGAGTTTTACTAAAATATGATAAAGTATTATAAGATAAGACAAGTACTATTTGGCGCAAAACAACTTTGCTTTAATGGGAAAAGACAATTCTACTCCGGACACGAGCAGCACGAAGCTACAAAAGACAGCAGAACCCAATAATCAGTTATGTCTCATTTAGCAGACATTTTTATCCAAAGCGACAAGTAGGAGAGCATTTAACACACTGGATCCGGCCGACGTTCTTAACGGGTTCTACTGACTTTTGTCGCGTTGCTGATAAACCTCAATGTCCGACTGTTACAACATCCGGTGCGTGACGCGTCAACCTACTCTGGCACATAGATATATATATATAAATATATATATATATATATATATATATATATACACACACATAGATGCCTCATTAGCGACGGTTTCTATGGGTCCCGATACGTAAGGATCTACGTATATATCTATGTATATATATTTCTATGTTCCAGAGCCGTTGACGCGTCACATGCCGGATGTTGTGGATGAGCTCAGGATGGTTGGACATTGCGGTGTATCAGAGGTAAAAAAAATGATATAAATAGTGTTCAGTTTCTCGCACAAACCGATCATTTCGTGTCTTAGGACATCAATGTATTGTCACGAGCAGCAAGGTTTAATTTGGATTTGTGTGTGCATGTTTTTTTTATCTCAAAGATTGTGTGCCCATCGACTTGCATTATAGGACTAACAGACTGCAACGGTTTGAGTTAAAAATCTTCGTTTGTGTTCTACTGAAGAAAAAGTCATCTACATCTTGGATGCCCTGGGGGTAAGCAGATAAACATCAAATTTTCATTTTTGGGTGAACTATCCCTTTAAAGGGTACAGAAATGTACCCATTAAGCACAGCCAGACTTTTTGCATTTAATGATGTTTATCTTAATCAAAATGCTTTTGTCATTTAAAATTAAACTAAATATTTTTGTGCGAGAGATTAATATTTTATTTTAACATAACTTGTTGTACCGAAACCAATATCTTGTGCACTAAAAATGTCTCAATGTAAATTACATACTTTACAGTGTGTTAGAAAAAAAGACGTAATCGTCCTCTGCTTTTCTGGGGTGCATTTTACCCAGACCGCCAAAGAGCAAAGAAGTGAATGAATGAAAGAAATCGAGAGAGCAACAGGAGATTTGAAGCTCATGACAGACGCGCACAAGAGATGATTCGCCTTGTGACTGGCTGAATGTTAGTTCACTCAAATCTAAGTAACAAATCAGAGAACACGTCGGAAATATTGGCGGTGGGTCAAACTGTTTCTAACAGCTGCTGTGCAGCACTGTTGTGCCGTCTACATTCTCGCTGATTCAGAGCAGTTTCACGATCAATGAAAACTGTGTGCATTTATGCCAATAGACGGCTTATGATCTACTGCTGATGAATTATGACAGCGTTTACTTTATGGTGTTTATATTCTAATGTGTTGTAGACTGAGGTAAGACTGCGTATTTTATCTCCCTCATCTTTTTGAATGAGCCTGAATGCAGTATAGAATTAGAGGCTTTTTTTTAAATATTGTATTATTAAAATCAATTTCTCTTAATAATCTTAGAAATATGTTCATGTTTAATAGTTCCTGCATAATTACATACATCCGACAAGTAGGAGATCTATATGCATGTTAGGTATATTAACTGTGTCAGCAGTATGCAGTACAAGCTAGGGATGCAACGATACCATTTTTTCAGATCCGATCCGATCCAGAAAATTCTGAGTATCGGCCAATTGCGATCCGATCCGATACCAGCGCAGCTTTTTAAAAAAATCAATGTAGAATTTCTATACTTCTGTGTCACTCTTTTGTGTGTTAAACACAATCTACTAGACAACTTCATTTTAATGAAAAATAACATGAAAAAACATATAGGGGCTGTTTACACCTGGTCACTTCATGCGTTTTGTAATATAAATCTGATCGCTCAAACCACTTCAGGAGGAGGTCTGGACCGCATTCCAGATGAAACTGGACATGTGTAAATGCATCTGGTTGTTGAAACCACGTATTTAAATTTTACTCCTCCCAAAATGGAAAAAATAATAATCGTGTGAGACCGTGTTATAGGCTATATGACATTATAGTCAGATATGACTGCGCTAATGCAACACGCATCGCCGCGGACGAGTAGCTGTATCTCTTCAACAAGCAGACATACGCAAACTGCCGCGAATGAAACTGAAAGTAAGACGCAGACGCTCAACACACAATCATCTTCATTAAAAGTAGTAAGACAAACTTATCTTTCCAGTGCTGATGCCGCGCACTCTCCTATTGCGGTCTTTGATCTTGAATTGAGCCGATAATTAATAAAATGCAACGCTTATCTTTTGATTTCGTTGACGTGAAATTCGTTAAATTTAAATATAGTGTGGGAATTGAAGATCGGATTTATATCTGTTTTGCGACTATGTGGCCAAGTTTAAATGGAAACGTTTCAACAAATCAGATAGATATCCGATCAGCGAAAAAGCATGAAATGACCAGGTGTAAACGGGTCCATTCATAATCTATGACAAAAATACTATTATAAACTAGGTTAGTGGATAATTTAGCAGCAAAAGTTATTCTAGAAAAATCATGAGTGCACAATTTTATAAAATCTAAACATTTAGTGAAATAACATTATTTAGTGGGGAACAAATAAAACAAAAGTGAATATGTTAAGGACTAAATCTGGTAAATTGTTACACATTGCTCTTTGTATTGATTTAAAATACATTAATGAAAACAAGTAAACATATTTATTTATAAATATAAACTACAAAATTAAAAGACATTTCTTAGCACAGTAATGAAGGCAGCAACAGATAGAGGAGTCCTATCTATCATGCTGCCTCCATTACTGTGCTATACATTAGATTATTAATAGCCTTGATAGGACAGAACAAGAAATGCTATAAATAATCTTTCATTGTGCAAAAACATTATAATACGGAAAGCTCCAATACAGAGCGGCACAAAGCGCTTATGCGCTTCCTGTGCGTAGAATGACGTGCTTGAAGCAGCACTGAGTCACAGCGCGCAGCTCCGCATAAAGAAGTTAAAAGCACAAAGGAAAGAGATATTGATGCGTAGCTTATTAAATCTGTGCGATAGTTTGAGCTTTTTCTTTTAACAGTTTTAAATTTTAGTTATTGTGCACTCTTGGAGAGAGTTTCATCGTCTTGACTGTCGTAACCAGACAGACACGTAACGTGACACAGTTTGAATGCTAAATGGAGGATGACAGACAGAAGCAGCGGAGAGAAGAGTTTACGTGAACTTGTATTTAACGACTTAAATATTCATCTGTTCCTCACATTAAACTATGGAACGGCTTCAGAACACTTGGACTTTGACTTTATTGTGCTTTATAATGTTTTTGGGCTTTTGTGGGGCTTGAATCGGTCTCTTCTGACCGATATCCGATGCGCAGAAAATGACCGTATCGGAGCCGATACCAATCCTGAGTATCGGATCGATGCATCCCTTGTACAAGCACCTTAATTTCTGATCTGATGTAGATTTCATATACAACTTAAAAAAATTATTTCCCTTGATAATTTTTTTTTTTTTTTTGCATTTACTTTTATATTTGAAGTATTATCTGGGCTGTTGTTTTGAATCCAAAATATGGAATTTGCAGGTTTTTATTGGCGACCACTAACCCTTTGTCTACCAACTCAGCTCTGACTCCCACATATCAAAAATGGACAGAGGGAAAGAGCGTTCTGGAGCACAGAACAGAAAAGGAAAATGAGAAAGACTGAATTAAACTGAAGGAAACAATATCCAAGTAGATAAAGAAAGCTCGGTATAGGCTTAATTTATACATTTTAACACTGAAAATCTAGATAAAAAGGCTTAAAGTTAACCAACATTTAACACACTGATGAGAGGTCCAGGTGAAATTACAAGCCGCTGATTTTTCAGTATTATTTCTGTCGTTGTTGAGCAAAAAAAAACAAAAAACAAAACTAGGGCTGGGCGATATAGCTAAAAAATGTATCAACGATATAATGTTTTATATCGTTCGGTATCGATAATTATTGACATTTTTGTATAAACTTTTTTAAAATAAAGAGCAATAGAAAAAATGTTTTAAATTTAACCACTGTATGTTTAAAATAACACAATTTATTTTTTTTAACAGTCAAACACAAAATAAAAATGAAACAAATATCTCCTTTCTTATGTTTTATATGCAGATTAAATAAGTCTTATGGAAACTTTTGGCTTGTTTCCCGAGGACACAGGAGGGCGCAATGAGCAAAATAATGCAGCGCATTAAATTGGCAATGCAATGAAATAATAACGGTCTATTAAAAAAAAAAAAAAAGTGCATAACGACTAAATTAACATATATAAATCAAATATAATTTCATAAATTGCATAAACAATTATGAACAAAACAGCATTTATTTATGGATTGCTTAATACGAAGAGCCAAATCGCCGATCACACAGATTGCATCATACACAAAATATATGAGACGCAGTGAAAAAGAATAAACCTCCACAAATTCGCGACGTGTTTTCTAAACGTTTAAACTGTTTTAACTTTGCATGGCTTTCTATACATCTCTTGTTTGAGACGCGAGCACAGCAGTCATATTTGTCCATCTAAAAATGTGCTGAATATGCGTTCTGTGCAGGCCCGGATTAAGAATTCAGAGGCCCCTGGGCACAATGTCTTGTCGGGCCCCCCCCCACACACATATATGAGCACAATCAAGGTTTTAAATTATAGGGTACTATTTGCTGGAAATACCTCTAGCTTATAGAGGATTTACACTGACAGATTATAGCCTATGACCGCATCCTCCATCATACAGGATTTACATCACATGATTGCAACAATGCTTTCCTGGACCAGCAGCAATCTTTGCAATAAGTGTAAATAGTAATTATGCTATCTATACATTATATTGGCAGATACTATTTGCACCTAAGTATTTTTGTACATTAACTGTATGCAATATCACAGGGCCTCATTCATGAAACTTGCGTAAATATGTGAGTAAATTCAAAGTAATCTGCGTGCTTCTGTCACAAAAACAAATTCCTCGTATGTGTAAGCATACCTGGCCAATAAAGCTCATTCTGATTCTGATTCTGATTCTGTGTAAAACAGACGTTCCTGAAAACACTCCTCCGGATTCACAAATGCATCGTAAACTTCAGATTTGACAGTTAAACGTGTATGTAAATGAATTCCAATCATTCGTAAGGGCGCGCGTGCACACTTATTCACAATAAGCATAATCCCCGCCTATGAATTCCAACTACGTAAGTTACGTGTCCAGGAACACAGTGGAATATTTTGGAGTCCTTTCTCAGGTTTGGTTCCAGTATATTTCATAAATGCAAAAAAGACTAATAGGTCATATGGCTAACAATAAATTCAATTAACTTGTCCATCATCAGTGCTCTTCTGAAAACGGCCAGCTGGTGGCGCTTAAGAATGCTTTGATGGCACAGCGTTTTTCCAGCTGACGATTTGGTTGATGTGGAATATCCACGGCAGTAACGTATTATTAGTATCTATTTTTGAAGAATATTACTGAATGTAAAAATGCAGTATATTATAATGCAGTATAAATAACCAGTAATAACTTCTCTGTTGTTCAGTCATTGTACAAGCAGGGCGGTTGGTCGGTGTAGCGTTTGTCCTGCCCCTCCTCCATTGATTGGACTGCTGGGTAAAAAGTTAAAGTGACGAGCCCTGCGTTTATGAAGGATTTACACAAAAATTTGTTCTGTTCGTATTTCATGAATGAGGCCCATAGTATGTAAGTAATTATTTTTTAGCTCTGCAAAAGTCGGATTCGAACCCAGGTCGATCGCATCAAGAGACAATTCCATGAGTCTGACGCGCTACTGCTTGCACCACTGAAGCCATTGAAGTGTGTTTTTTAATCTTGAGTGTCAACCCGACATTTCTGGGCGGAGCTACTGTAAATAGCGTTTTTCAACAAGCGCGCTATTTGCACTTAAAAGCACTCTGTTTTTTTTCTTCCCCTCGCTTGGGCTCCTGGGCCAGTGCCCATAATGCCCATTGGATAATCCGGCCATGGTTCTGTGTGAATGGCTTAGTTTTTGGTTTTAACCTAATCAAGATCTTCTATGCATTGAGCTACTATATTTCTCTAATATTTTGAATGAATAACGCAGCAGCGGCGCGTCTCGTGGGCTAGACTAACAAAACATTAAAATGCAACAACGTCACTTTCATCATCATCACCGCATCTCATGCGCCACTGATGACGCTCCCTGACGCACACCTAACATTCGATTGTACCATTTTTGCATTCAAATGCAAATGTTTATTTTAAATTTGACTAATATTCATTATTTTATTCACAATCTCCTCATCACAGGGAGGCACAACACTCATTTCAGCATGTGTTCGTGTGTGCTGTCTGCGTCACTCATAGCACGTGCCTATCTAAAACATTTTTTCTATCATTTTCGATGAAGGTATACCGTCGATAAATACCGATACCAGGCCTAAAAAAAAAAAAATAATAAAAAAAAAAAAAACACAAATGTATTCTTTAAGAAGAACTTATAACTGGGCCCACAAAATGGACCAGTTATTAGTTATTATTCTTGCTTTATGCATAAGGGATAATTCACCCAAAAGTGAAAATTTTGTCAATATATAGTTACCCTCGCATCATTCCAAACCTCTATGACTTTCTTACTTCTGCAGAACATAGAGTTTTGGTTACCACTGACTTCCATGGTACAGACAAAAAAAAAATACATTTCTAAAAATATCTTCTTGCATATTTCACAGAAAAAAAATTCAGTCATACAGGTTTGGACTGAAATGAGAGTGGGCAACTGATGACAGCAACTTCATGTTTTGGTGAACTATCCCTTAAATGAAACAAACACCGCTGTCTCTTGATTTAATGAGTCCATTTCAAAAAGCTTTAAAAAAGAAAAAAAAAAAAATCACAGTAAATAAATCGAGTACAATTAAATGTGGACCTTTTTTCTACTTTCTCTAAAGTATGTCACTAGCTAGTTTGATTTTAATAATGTAAATTTGACATTAAAATGACACAACCTATTTTTTTATGGAGAATGACTTTTTACACCCCAAGCTCAGGCCTTCCTAGCCAGAGGGGCTCATGTAGTGTTGTGTTTAGGCCTGTCGCAATAATCAATATATCGACTTATCGCACAATATATGTACATGACCTCAATATATTTTGGTGAAACTATATATCGCCCATTATATTTACTTAAAAATTAATGTAACCATGTTTTTTGCATTCCACTTGTGCCTGTCTTTTGCAGCTTCTCGTACATAACGTGGTGTAGTCATGAGGTGCTAGTTCACATTTAAAAAAAGCTTCTACAAAAAAATGATATGGCCTTGTTTAGGGATCTGTGCCTTTGTGCATGCGGACATCTGACTGCTAAGTAGGGATTGTGTTTTTCAGCAATAGTGTGCACCCTTAATTTACAGAGAAAAGAAGGTCAGGGGAAAATCTGTAGATGGAAAAATCTCCATACAAGTTCTTTGTGCAGTTTTCTTTTTTTTCCTACTTGTTACTTTGCACTTTTTGTTAGAAAATGTTTATTTACTATTTATTCAAGTTTTTTAAGGTATCTAATATTTTGATACTTAATTTCCATGATCTAAATATTCTTAAGAATTAAAGTTTGTTGTCATTTGGAAGTGTGTAGGCCTTCTTGCATTATTATGCTGTTACATTATGATTATATATTCAGTGGCATAAAATGGTCTTTAAAATGACAATAATATCGCTTATCGCAATTATTTCTGGGGCAATATATCGCACAACAAAAAGTTGTTATCGTGACAGGCCTAGTGTTATGAGGCTCATGAATTTAAATCACAGGATTTAAGAAAAGTACTTGGCAAAAAATCTGGCATTAATGTGTACACATTAGCAAAGGCAGAGTCTGACAGATTAAAAATAAAAAAAATGTTTGTGTGCCAACAATAATTGCCATATTCCGATGACTTGCAGACAGCTTTCTACGTGCAACACTACTAAAACAAAACAAAGACACCCACCTGTCCACCACCTCTCCCTTCCTCTCGCGGGCAATCATATCTAGTAAGGTCTGCTTCAGATGGTCCCGAACACAGCCATAACGAACCACCTGATCTCTGAAGATGATCAGACCTAGATTATAGACGTTCTCTACGTTATTCTGCTGAACATACACCCGGTCCTGTACAAAGACAGAAGGGAGACAGAGAGAGGATGAAGCTAAAACAGAAGAGAAGCTCTCCTTCTCCAAGCAACAGTCAATTTGGTTGGAAACATACTACACAACTAACTACAACAAAAAACTAAAATATATTTGAATTCCCTTAAAAATTCCAGTTCTTGCAAGGCAGAAAATGAAAAGCTAAAGTTTTAGGCTTTGGTTCTCAACAGAGATGCATGGCTCCAAATAAACTGAGAATCACAATTTTTCTCCCTCAGAATACAGATCACAATTCTCAAAAAAATGTTATGTTTATTTCAGTGATTTAAAAATCCTGAACATTAGGCTGCTAAATAATGACAATTAATTAAGATGGTCTGACTAATTTTTTTTGGGTTGGCAGTTTATAACGTGGTGCAGATATGATGTCAGAATCCAGACGATTTTCCTGTGGGGTTTTTTAAACAGGGTTTTTCAACTTCTGAGTAAAAAGCCAGCCTGTGGTAAACATAACTTGACAATAGGTTTTGCTCTACAAAGTAAACTGCAGACACCCATACCTAAAATGCAAATTTTGAAGCAGATATTCTATAATTCTATTCATTCATTCTTTTTTAAACAACACTTGGTGGTAACTTGTTGGTTAGTTCCATCAAAAAAAATAAAAAATAAAAAAATAAATAAAATAAAATAAAAAAATAAATAAATGCTGTCAATGGCTGGAAAAGTGTTAACAACAATTCGGGCAAATTTAATGTAATTTTATGGAAAACTATATGAGTGGCATTGCAGGATTTTGCAAGCCTCTGGAGCCGTATCTGGATGCCAGCAGTGTACAAACACTCATAGAAAACAGTCTGTTCAGATTTTAGGACGCTCTTTAATAATCTCCATAACCCAAATATTGCAGTACAGCTGTAGTAAAGATTAAACTTGTTTAAAAAACAGTTATATTTTGTTTATTTTGGCTGATCTCCATCACTCTGTTTTAACAGAAATTAGGGCTGGTCGATAATTCGATAACGATAATTATCGCGATATAATTTTCCTCGATAAAACGATATGAAGAGTTCGATAAATGTTCGATATGTTTATGCACCAAAAGTGGAATGAAACCGCGACTCATTTGAATCGCGCCACACGGACCACGGATCCGCTCGGATCAAAGTTCAAACTGCTGCACGGCACGAGCTCACTAGAGCAGATGTGTTTTCTCGGTCACGCGAGCACTAAACCGCGCTGTGAGATCCAGTGTGAAGCGCTTGCATGAACACAAATGACTGTGATTTAAACTAGTTTAAAGCCAAACAGGAGAAACACTGTGTGCAACGAGACAGTCAGAAGGCTTTTCAATCTACACATCGCCATCATTTACCATGGATTTACTGTAGTAACACTCACTGCACCATGGTATTGTGGCAGAAATGTGGGATATTCACATTGAATTTTATTACAAGAGTAAAGGTATATATTTATAGTGTATGTATTTGTGATTAAGCTATAGCATGTGTGCATTTATACTGAATGTTTTTAGACTACTGTTTTTCATACAAATAGGTTAACTTACCTAAAAAACACTTGGTCAGAATGAATTTAACCATATAAAACTGAGGTTGGTACAATTTTTACAGATGTTTATTCTAAAAATGAATAAAAATTTACCAAAAATTTGCATCCTAACTCAAGCTACTATCAAATGTCAATTTCTAAGAGACAAAAAAGTGATATTTTTATTATTATTAATATTATCAGGCAACCCAAACCTGTTTCTTGATTTGAAACATCACTCATTAGAACATGCAGAAACTAAGAAATACATTTTTCTATTTAAATATTTATTTTAAGGAAAATTAATGGTCTGGTTTCTACAACTTTCACTCTGGAGCAAAATGGCTTTAAACTTTAAACTTGAAAGAAAAAGATTTGACATTCATCGTGATAATTAAAGGGTTATGGTTACAACATTGTTGCTGCAAAGAAATCTCTTTTAAAGAAATCCCTTAGGGATTTTTCTCCCTCTGGGAAATCACTTCATTAATAATCACTTAATGGTTTTCATGTAACTGGGCCTAGAAATCTTTACTGATGCATCAACATTACACAGGCAGCACAAGAGAGCACAATGACAGAAGATGATACTTTTTATTTGAAAGGTAATCACAAATGTGCAAATTATTAATAATGTGAACCAAAGGCATAAATCTAATCTAATTAAACAGAATTTAATATGACTGCAATTCCAGTTTAATTTTTTGTGAAAATGAATACATTAATTTCAAAGTTTGAAACTGAATTTCCAGGTGCGCAGTGTGTAGGCTATTGCACAACAAAAATAGCAACATAGTACCATCTAGCATCCAAGTTTATGTTTTCAAAAGTATTTTCCTAACAATATAAATGAGATTCAGTGCATAACTGCATTAATTTAATAACTAGAAAAGCATGCAATTAATGTTGTCACCTTTGGCTTGTTAATTAAGGTGTTTGTAAGGCACCATTTACAATGTTTTGAAAAAATACACGAATCCATGACGTGAGCAAACATTTAGGAGAGATAATCACAACGACAGTCAGCTAATGGGGAAAATTCCCCCACGTTTTCTGAAATGAATTTCAGGCCCTGGAAAAAAATGAGAGATTTCTCAAAATAACTGTTGCATTGCAACAGAGGTTGCGTTAGAGTTTAATATTGTCTGTCATTTTGACGGACAGGGTCGTAAAAATTTCATCATAATCTATTATTACCTGTCATTTTAATTTTCATATTTAAATTTTAATACATTTAATTGCTTTTATTTTTGTTCACATTTTCATTTTTAATAATGAACCTACAGGACGAGCATACAGGCTTATGCATTTATTTATTTAGTTATGAAGAGAACAGATACTGTGCATCACTTTTCATGTTCAACACCTGCAGAAGCCACTAAAAAAAACTAAACATGCAAGGGCTGGGTAAACCAAAACAAACAAAATAACAATTTCTCGATTTTAATAGATTCTCATTTTTATGAACCAATATTGATTCTTATATCCCAATCGATTCTATTTTCAGTTGATGAATGAACCATGCATATAGTGCACCTCCCATCCAATAAATCCCAATATAGGCTTTGTGCTTTGTTACTTTTGATATGAAACAGTCTCATATTTCACATTCTGTCCATTTTATTAGGAAATTCAAGCAATAAATACCATTTTGGCGCTCTTTAATGTGACGTGATAGATCGCTGTAGACACCTCAGATCAAGCAAAGCGGCAGCGCACTTGACTGATCATCTCTTTCGCTTTACTAGTGGATATTGTGCGTAATCAAAGGCATAGCAAAAGACTGGTGACAGTTTTATTTTTTGTTCTGGAGCTGATGATCCCACGCTCTGCTGCCACACTGAAGCGCACTCGCCACCAACTGGACAGTTACAAATTACAATTGATCATCCTCAGTGTAATCTGTCAAAGTGACGCACAGCCTTCAGATTTTTGCGTCACTGATAAAAAAAAAAAATTCTGTCAATGATGGAAAATTTTCAGTTAACGCAACCTCTGCATTGCAAAGAGAAAGCCATCAAGTTTTGAAATGACAAGAGTGAGAAAATTATGACATAATTTGTATTTTTAGGTGAACTTGTGCCAATAGTTGCTTTTGGGAAATGCACCCCAGAATGATTGAGGCATAACAACACAGCGATGCCCTGCAAGCCCTGTAATATGCTACCACTTACAAAGAAGTAGCATTAAGACAAAATCAACCAACACAGAATGAAAGATTGTCATAATGACCCACCATGTACATCAAGATGTCTCTGATCATCACCATAGCCGTCTGGTGGTCATTCCAAGCTTGATTCAGTGTTTGCAGAAAGTTGTTATTCAGGGAGTTTAACACATCCTCTCGTACCTTTTAACAGACAAAAACTGGACATAAGTACAGGACAAACACAGTTTCCTACTAATTCATATCAAGCCAAGAAGTAGAAACCCAACTTGGTGCAATCAGTTAATGAAGCACTCGACTCACATGCGGTAGAGTGAACATCACACCTCAAACCCACTTAAAACAGCTGATCTCGTTTCATTAAACCAACACTGCCTGTTAGCCTGTTCATACCAGGACAAATGTAAAGATTTTCATTTGAATGAATGGCTGTTAATGCATCTGTGCAGACCAACACAGACATTCACCATCAATGCAAGTTTTTTTTGTCTAATCTTTTTTTTTTGTTAAGGGTCAGTGAATAGCAGAGGAAAAATATGAAACCGGCCCTTTTGTTTATTGTGTTATACTACTGTGTTTGATAATGATAAACACCATAGAGAATGCAGAAATCTGAAGGGCTGTTTGAAAACATTTAAATAAGAGAGTGTCAGAAACTAGGGATGCTATATGCTGATACTGAGGGTTTGGTGCTAATGTCTTGAATGTTTTGTGCCGTTCGGTTTAAATTTTCTTATGCTGTCGAATGCTTAAGCTACAGTATAGACAGTATGATAACTATCTCACAAAATATGACGATATACAGTATTACGCAATTGGATTCAATATTGATTAATTTGTAAATATTTCAGTTAGGCCTACATGTCAGCTTTTCTTAAGGAAAAAAATCTCTCAAAACTGATGCTGTAAACTAATTTGGTCCACTACTATAACATAAAAGGTTAAAACTAATAACCGAACTCAAACTATTACATTCAACTGATATTTATTTTCAGATATAATGATGACACTCAAATAAAATAGTTGTATACAAACATTTAAGTTGAACATAAGACAGTTTTCATAAAAACTTGTCTTCTTTTCAGATGTATTCTCTAGTGTTTTTATTTTATAGCTAACTAACCAATTGTGAACGCTGGATAACTTTCCTGAGGTAAATGTAACGTTAAGTGACTTATTGACCACAAGCTGTTTTAATCGTTGAAACACTGATTGAGTGATTACAAGAGACATGATGCATCTCAGTAAGTGTACTGTATCTCTCAACATCTGTTTTCAAGTTTATTTCACACTATAACTTTTATTAAAGTGAAAGTCATGTCGCTTGAACTGAAGCAGCTAAAGCCATCTGTCAGGCCATTTAAGGGCATCAAAATTGCATTTATTGTTCATGATAAAATGGGCCAATTTTGAAGGCTGAGACTTTGTTTCTTATCAGAATGTTTGCAAAGGGGAAAAACCATGGACCAGGCAACCCAGGTTTTAATAACAGGTGATTCATAGGGTCAAACAGAACCTGTGTTAACAGTGCCGTTCTTAAGAAGCATTCAAGTGAGATTGCATTAATGTGTTATTATTGCATTATTATTACCTAAATTCAACATAAGAAACATTATCTTCATATACAGTAATGTATTACAAGTCACATGCAGTCTGACATTTTTTCGCCGCCTTTATAATCTGTTCTGATCATCAGCTGATTTAAACGGCTGTCCGATGTCCGACAGTGCTGATAATTGCTTTTATCGGCCGATACATCGGTGCAACCCTATCAGAAACAGAAAGTTGTCCTCAAATCTTGCTCTGGAGGAGTTTAGCTCCAACCCTGATCAAACTCACCTACCTGTGATTTTCCAATGCTCCTGAAGACACTGATTAGCATGCTCAGGTGTGTTTGATTGGGGTTAGAGCTAAACTCTGCAGGAAAGTGGATCTCGTGAGCTAGATCTGAGGATCCCTTACCTACGGTCAGAGAGTGAATCTACTTTTTCATTCAGCCCATCTGCGTTTTTTCACATTGGTCTAAACAGAAAAACTGTATGCATGAACTCCCGACAAAAGCACCTACCAAACGCATAAATGTACATGTAACGGTATCGTTTCACATGCCAGATTCGATACTCGGCCAACTGTGGAAACGCACAGAAAGGTTCCAGATGAGACACTTTCACCCTCACTGTGGAGAAAAGGCATGACAGAGACGTGTGGCTCTTACTTTGTTGATGAGATGTTCTGTGACCACTTCCCTCAGGCCTGTGTAGAGCTTCTCTCCATGCTTGTGCAGGACCATGGTGTAGGCGTTCCTGTAGAGCTCCTCGAAGCTCAGCCCACTGTTGTTTTTCCTCTGAATCTCCTGGATGGCATTTTTCAAGAGGTCCCAGATGTTGTTGACATACTTCTCATCCATGGTCATCTGAAATTAAATAGAGAAAAGAGGGGAAAACATTAACGGAGAAAACGTGATACATGAACCTACCAACTGTTGGAAGGTTACCAAATTCAAATGTTATGCACTCTTTTTACCGCAGCACCAGTACATATGAGCATACAGAAGCAGTACCTTCCTTTTAAAGGGACAGTTCACCCAAGAATGTAAATCCTTTCATCATTTACTCACCCATTTTTCTGTTGAACACAAAAGAAAATATTTGATAACCAAACAGCTGCTGGTAGCCATTGACTTCTATAGTTTTTTTCTCTCTATACTGTGAAAGTCAATGGCTACCAGCAACTGTTTGGTTACCAACATTCTATAAAAAAAAATATCTTTTCATGTTCTGCAAAAGAAAGTAAGTCTTACAGGTTTGAAATGATATGAGGGGGAGTAAATGATGGTAAAAATTGTAATTTTGGGGTGAAACAAGGACAATAACTATAATGATAACTAAAGTTTTAATGATCGTCTGAATTCTAAAAGAGCAGGGAAGTCCACACAACACAAGAGAAACAACAGAATCACTTTTTTTCAGATAATGAACAATAAACATTGACATCAAATCAGAATCAATGCTGCTTTAAAAAGCTCAAGCATTTATAGCTGCAGATGACAAAACTGCAGTGCATGCAAACAGAACATTATTGTGCGCTGATGTGGAAGCTAATATAGTTATTACTGTTGGTATGAATGGTTATTAAAGCTTTATAGTCATAGTTACAATTACAGTTATCATCCTTGGTATGAACAGGCTTTTACTGAGGCTCAGCATAACCTTGAACTGCAAACTGGTTAGATTGGTTAGATTATCAATCTAACCTAAATCAGACATTGCACTAAACCACGCTGAGAAAAAAAAAAAAGTGTGTGAACGTGATTGCATTACATAAGATAATATCAGACCAATGGCATTTATCTTACAGAAAGACAACACAATAAAGCAAAACATTCCACAGAAAGTAAAAAGAATCAAAAGGTCAAAAAGCAGACAGAAATTACTGTCATTTTGTGCTTATCAATCGCCTATAGTTAATATGACAAACTCCGCAATGACACCTGTGTGAACTTCAGGAGAACCGCCAACAGCAGCTGATGGATCAAAAAAGTTAGTTCTAAGAAAATACACAGCATCATTCTGTATTTGTTTGATCGGTCGACGCTCTTTTTGTTGTTTTACGACACTCATACATGGTAGTTTACCATATCTACATAGTCCACCGAGGCAAAGCAAGTTAAACACAAACGTCTTGGCCAACAGGATATAATAAAATGGAGCATCTTAATAAAACGCTTACCCCCATATTTGCTAAAACTGTTAAGTAAAATCATGTGAACATGCAGCTCTAACAGATGTGATTCAGAATAAGAGTTGCCTGATGGCAGGAATGATTCATCATTTTCTCACAGTCCCGTTTTCCACAAATACCCCATCATAAGACGTTGTACATTGAGGGTCATGATTTTACAGCTGACAAGCGAGTCTCAATGCATTTTGGTTTTACAGCATATTAACTGATAGATCAGGGCAACTGTTTATATCTACATCAAACACTCCAGCAGCATTAGTGCTACTGAACTTGTTTCTTCGCTCGCAGTAACTTGAAAACGTGTCACGTGATACCCACATCTGCGCTGGTGGTCATGTGTGACATAAACATGCAAACTGTAGCTACATGTATGACGCAAAACGTCGTCATAGACAAACCGACCTCCCACAAACAACGTTACTAGAACAAATGTTTTGATTAGTAACAAATTCACTGTTGATCGTATATGCTCACCGAGGGAACTCATGCAATAAAATCAGGGTCACTGCGCATTTATTTGTGATCATCTGCTGCAGCTGTTAAACAGGTTAGCCAGCTAGCAGGCTCGCTAACTTGTGTCATTAGCTATTAGCTTGACATAAAAACAACGCAAGAGCTTCTAAACCCAAACCGAACTGACGCTCCTCTCGTGATGGTTATTTGATGATTTGTGGGATTTGGGGAAACACAGAGGCGGTGTGAAGGGATTTGTTCACACAGGCCTGTCCGCTCGAATCCGCGGAGCTCGAGTGACCGGCTCGCCGGCTCTGAGCGCTATACTCACGGGGAAGGCTCGTATCCTCATCTTGGTGTCTTTTTTAGTGCCGCCTTTGCTGAGGTTTGACATGTCTGGCTTATTCCCCGCCGTTGTCTCCTTTCACATGAAAGTCTTCTCTGACAAAAGACGGGGAACAGGTATAAAGAGGCAGCGCTGAGACCTTCTTTATGAGTCTCACTCTTCGGACTTGTTGACAGGCGCTTCTTCGCGTTCAGCTACTTTTCTTGCTAAAGAGATGGCGGCCACGCAAATCTCGCAGACTCTCACCACCGAGGAAACTCACGCGAGATCTTACACCACATATCCTAAACATACTGCAGACACATTAAATATATTCAGCCTTGAAAACGAGTTGTATAATTGTATTTCTGATAAATTAAGTGGTGTTAAATAAAGTTAAAAAAAAGTTTGACGGCTCAGAGAGCCTAATCCTCCGTTGAGACATGTATTTAAATGTAATGACATTTTGTCTTATTCGAGAGATTGGTGCACATCTATTATTTATGATATACAAATGAAATTCTTCCCCTCAGCAGAAGCTATTAAATGAATTAATAACTTGCCTTATCCATTAACACAAACGACTGTAATTGGTCCACACACATCTGCGCTGAGAAAAGTAACGCGTATCACGTGACAATCTTTTCTGCAACGAATTATAGTTATTAATAAACATTAATAGCCGTTAAATTGAGAACGCAGTGAAACAGGAGAATTATTATTTAAATCCATCATAGCTGGCCAATCAGAGACAGCGTCTGGACTGATAAGCCTCACACATTTCTTCACCCTGGAAATGTAAATATACTCATTGTTGTACATTTGAGGCAAACGGATGAGTTATGAACCTATCTCTCAGAAAAAGAAAAAAAAAAAAAAAAAATAAAAACCACACGTGTCAGAATATATGTTAACACTTTTGACAATATTTTCTTTTATTATAACTTTAACTCTCGTATTCAGTATACACTCTAAAAATTGCTGGGTTGTTTCAACCCAACTTTGGGTCAAATATGGACTAACCCAGCTGTTGGGTTAAATTTTTACATTAAATTTTTAACCCAAAAGCTGGGTTAGTCCATATTTGATCCAAAATTGGGTTAAAACAACCCAGCATTTTTTAGAGTGTATTGTTAATCTTTTTATTATACTTGCCAATTTTTGTTTATTATTCACAAATGTACATTTTTGGGTAAGAATCCACGTCTGTCAATTTTTTATGGTTGATTGTAAGTCCTACGTTTTGTCTTTGATGGGCATAAAAAAAAAAAAAAAAGTCACTCAAAAGTCAAAAATTGCTTTCAATGTTTAACCTTGTGTAATTTCCCCCCTCTGACTCATGTTATTTATTTATTTATATTTTAGTTTAATCATTTATTTCACTTTTTTTGAGATATTTTGTCCTCTTGTTCTTCATATTGTATAGTTATGTACTTGTTATAAAGTAGTTTGGCGCTAAAAAAAAAAAAAAAAAAAAAAAAATGATGCAAACAAAATATATTAGGCTATTCATATCAGTTATCATATCACTCATCTTTTGTTTTTCCTGTCAAGGAACAAGGCATTTTATGTCAACGTTAGCTATGTAAATTAGTGACTTATTATTTAAAATTGGCTATTGAATCCTCATAGTACAAATAAATTACTACGCTTAAGTATTATAAAATAATAAAGATAACAGCTTACTAAGGCACCCATTAAGCTGTCAAGCCAAAAATAAATCAATGACACCACAATATTTAAAAAAAAAATAATAATTATTATTCTAAAATAAGTTTTATTTTTTGAGAAAATAAAACAATTAAGGTATGAAGGTATTGAGAGATCCACTGCCCAATAAAGGCATAAGAAAAATATATATAAAAATAAAAAAATAAAGAACAAAAAATTAAAGTATAACCAACCTTCTTTATCTCCAATTAACAAAAAAAAAAAAAAAAAAAAAAAAAAAAAAACACAGAAAGCTTTAAACAAAAGGGGAAGTCTCCTACATTCTACCACATCTACTCTATGATTGACAGTTTGAAAAGCACAAAATGAAACTCATCTTTTGCTCTGTGACTCTTCTGTCAGTCGAACCCAGCTGAACCTTCAGTAACTGCTGACAGGCGGCGTCACAATAAACTCAATTAGAAGACAAATAAAGTATAAAAACACATAACGTAGCCTAATAGTGAATTGTTGGTGATAATTCTTTGTCTAAGTTCATTTATACATACACTACTGTTCAAAAGTTTGTGGTTGGTATTAAGATTTATTTACATTCACTTATCGTCATTAAGGCAACATGAAATAGAAATATAAAAAACAGTAAAATTGTGAAATATTATTACAATTTAAAAGAATTTTTTCTGTGTGAATATATTGTAATATGTAATTTATTCTTGTGATATTGCTGTGTATTTTCTTATTCCAGTCTTCAGTCTCTTCAGAAATCATTCTGATTTGATTTGGTTCTGAAAAAAAAAAAAAAAAACCTTCTTATTAAAGAAACTGTTTATTATGTCAATGTTCAAAACAGTTGTGCTGCATAATATTTTTGTGGAAACTTTTTTAGTGATTTTTTAAATAAATAGAAATAATAATAATAATAATAATAATAATAATAATAATAATAATAAACATTGATAACATTATAAATGTATTTACTGTCATTTTTGATTAACATTAAAGTTCAGAAGCCCCATCAAAATAAAAAAAAAACTCTACCTAAAATTGATAAAGTGTCTAGTCTCTTTGAGGCGAATAATTATATACAGTAGGCTATGTGCATGTTGTTAATCCATGTTTGTGTCAAATATGGACAAACCCAACCATTTTTTATAGTGTATGTATGTGTACTACAGTGTATGTATGTAAAGCACTACAGGAGATGGATTTTTTTTTTTTTTTTTTTTTTTTTTTTGCTGGAGGAAGTGTTTTTATAGATTATTTTGGCCAGAAGTCAGACCAAAAATAAACCAAGCAATTTAATTTTTTGGTGAATTATTAATTATTTTGATGTAACTAGCACTTTGTCCTTTAAAAACAAATTTGTATCATCCACTGGAGCAGGGTTGGAACTGAACTTTTTTTTTATTTCATATAATTCACTATTTAATACTGATGAAGATATCACCACTTTGCCAGATTTTTTTTTGTCCTATCTATTGTACTGTAGGCCTACTATTATAGCTGTGATTTTTTGCAGTATACATCAATAAGTCTGTACTCAGGTTCAGTGGCTCTGTAGATTGCAGGGTGGATTGCCACATATACTGTACATCAAATGCACACAAGCCTGGACCATGTGGACCTGCTCACCTTTCATGAAAGAGTGACATCAATTACACAAAACATAGAAAATATATGACTATTAATGCAAGTGAATCAAATGAATTTATTTAATAATTAAGAGAGCTTAAATTAAAATGTGAGTTTAGACATTTTTAAAAGCTTTAAATATTCTATTTATATGCATGTATTTATATTCATTTAAATAAGTTAATAAGTTGAATATTATTTAATAATTGTCAAAATAATTGCTTCATACATTAGGCCTGTAACTAATGTATGAAGAATATATTAAATTAAAAATGGTATATAAGATTATCAATAATAGAGCTCCTTCATATTTTAATGCACTTTTTTCTAGGTGTCACGAATCCGGTTCGTGGTCTTCCGTCCGATTGCCACCAGAGGTCACCCTTCCATCATATTGACTCTCACACTACACAGACTGTCTCGCATTACCTTGCACTACATTTCCCATGATCCATTGCACTGACTGCACACAGCTGTACCAATCACATGCTCACACCTGAGAACTATCACACAATCACACACCCTACTTAAACCCTGGACTTCCTCTCACAGATCACCGAATATTGTATAGCGAATATCCTAGTGATAGCTACCCTACGAAGCCTACTTAGGTTTCTTAGTCTTGCCTTGCCTGTTTCCTCGTGTTTTGATTTCTGCCCGTGTTTCCTGGATTAACCCTTGCCTTGCCGTTCGGACTCTGTTTGCACCTCGTTTGGATTATTGCTGTGTACCTGGATTTACTCTCTCTGCCTTGCCCTGTTGGATACTGTTCGCCGCTCATCGACCCACGCTTGTCCTAGGACTACTCTGTGTCTTGCCTGTGTTATACCTGTTTGCCATCGTCTGAACCTTGCTTGTCTTCTGACTATGCCTTTAAATAAAAGCCTGCATATGGATCCGCACGTCTCACGTCTCGTTAGCCCCGTTACACTAGGGTAAATGAGCAACATTGTTATAAAACTAGGCAAAGTCTTATGGATATTACATTATGTCGTTTTAAAACTATGTATGGTCGTAGGTCTTTTAGATATTCTGGGGCACTTTTGTGGAATAAATTACCCCTGGATATTAAAGGTACTTCGAATATGGTTAGTTTTAGTTTAAAGCTAAAAGTTGGCTCTTAAGTAGATTGTTTTATTGATGAATTTGTATTACGTACGTGGTTATTTGTGACTGTAAATTTTTGTAAATGTGGAATTTTATTGTAATTTTTGTATTTATAATGCAGTGCCAGTGTACCTGTTACCGGGAGTGGAGTTTGTGCTTTACATCAAGGACCACAATGGAAACAAGTTTTATTTTAAACTTTATTGTGTTATCCTTGACGAATTGAGTGTATTCACTACTTTTTTTTGTCAAATAAAAAGAAAGAAAGAAAGAATTTTACTTGATTTGATTGTTGATTGTGCATTTTGCGATCTCTTACCCAGAATAAAACTTGCAGGGCACATTTTAATGAGCAAAAGCTGATTTGAAATTTAAAAATTTACTCCGAACAGACTGTGCTCAGCGAGGCCTCTCATTCAAGCTGTTGTGTGGCTCGCACTGCATTCGGGTCGTGCATGCTTGACTCGTCCATGTTTAGGCTTGTCTTGTGTCTTGAGTTTCCTTACCTCTTGTATGCCCATATTTGGTTCTGTTCCTGTTCCTGTCCTTATTAGTTCATTCAGTTCCAGCTGTGTTTGTTTAATTATCTTGTTTACGTTTAGTATTTATAGTGTGTTCTGCCCTGTGTTTCCTGTCTGGTATTGTATGTCAAATCCCCTTGCTGCGTGTGTGTTTCCTGCTTGTTCCTGTTTGGCTTTATTTGGATAATAAAGACAGTTGAAAGTGAATCTCCTTCGTCTCCAGCACAGTAGCAGAGCGTGATAGAATACCGGACTCCCCGTGGACCTCCCAGACACCACCGGACTAAGTTGGAGGGAAGGAGTTTTCTGGTGTCTGGGGAGTGTCCGGGCCCGAGCCAGAACCAGCCCGGCGTCAGTCAAGTCAGCCGGCCGCTATGAAGTCAAGTCTGTCAGCCACCGCTCACTCAAGCCCGCCGTCCACCTCACATGTGCCCCTAGGAATGCTGGTGGAGTATGAGGGGATGTCATGGGCTCCAGCTCCAGAGTGCCCTCCAATGGCCGCTCCTCGAAAGCTTGCTCCAGTGTCTGCTCTAGCGAGAATGTCCTCGCTGCAGACTGTAGCGCGGTGACGTCAGGTATATTGACGTCACGTATGTCTTAGTGCGCATGCGCAAAATGACGTAACACATGTCTTAAAACGCATGCGTTACTCGCATTATTACTAGCATTTTATTACTTTATTACTATTTTTTTAAAAATATATATATTTTTTTTTAATAAAATATATTATTACTTTAGCTTCCATGATTTTGATAGTTTTCGAATGTCTCATTAGAGGTAAAATTATATAGGCCTAATTATAAATAATGATAGAGAACACTGATTTCTATGCTTAGATGTTGCTTTTTGTACTGAGGTTACTGTGGAAACTTCTATTTCTGCTGTTCCATAACTGCTGTCAGACAGTCGATTTATGCTTTTATTCAGTCTGTCTGCTGTTTTGCTTTATACCAATGGACCAAATGTTTGTTGTAAGTCTTAACTGGTAGATGGAAAACAAACTATAAAAATCTCAACACTTTGGATAATAAGGTAGCCTGTGTAGAATTGTTGATGGAGCAGATCAAATGCCTTTTAATGTATCGTTTGGACTCATCCTTTTCTTAAAAACATGATTTAAAGGCTGAAATGTGAGGTTTATCATTCTATGAAACTTTGCTTTTTCCTCTATCATTGTTTTTATTTATTTTTATGCATTACATTTGTGCATTCTGTACTGTTTCTTTGACCATTAAAAAAAAGTTTAAAGATTAGTAAAAAAAAAAAAAAAATCATGCCAATAAAATAGTTTGAAATTGAATTTAATACATACAGTACATAGTCTCTATCCCATATTTTGGCATGGAGGCAATCACTTTGTGGCACTGCTGAGGTGGTATGGAAGCCCAGGTTTCTTTGACAGTGGCCTTCAGCTCATCTGCATTTTTGGTCTCTTGTTTCTCATTTTCCTCTTGACAATACCCCATAGATTCTCTATGGGGTTCAGGTCTGGTGAGTTGGCTGGCCAGTCAAGCACACCAACACCATGTTCATTTAACCAACTTTTGGTGCTTTTGGCAGTGTGGGCAGGTGCCATATCCTACTGGGAAATGAAATCAGCATCTTTAAAAAGCTGGTCAGCAGAAGGAAGCATGAAGTGCTCCAAAATTTCTTGGTAAATGGGTGCAGTGACTTTGGTTTTCAAAAAACACAATGGACCAACACCAGCAGATGACATTGCACCCCAAATCATCACAGACTGTGGAAACTTAACACTGGACTTCAAGCAACTTGGGCTATGAGCTTCTCCACCCTTCCTCCAGACTCTAAGACCTTGGTTTCCAGATGAAATACAAAACTTGCTCTCATCTGAAAAGAGGACTTTGGACCACTGGGCAACAGTCCAGTTCTTCTTCTCCTTAGCCCAGGTAAGACGCTTCTGACGTTGTCTGTGGTTCAGGAGTGGCTTAACAAGAGGAATACGACAACTGTAGCCAAATTCCTTGACACGTCTGTGTGTGGTGGCTCTTGATGCCTTGACCCCAGCCTCAGTCCATTCCTTGTGAAGTTCACCCAAATTCTTGAATCGATTTTGCTTGACAATCCTCATAAGGCTGTGGTTCTCTCGGTTGGTTGTGCATCTTTTTCTTCCACACTTTTTCCTTCCACTCAACTTTCTGTTAACATGCTTGGATACAGCACTCTGTGAACAGCCAGCTTCTTTGGGAATGAATGTTTGTGGCTTACCCTCCTTGTGAAGGGTGTCAATTATTGTCTTCTGGACAACTGTCAGATCAGCAGTCTTCCCCATGATTGTGTAGCCTAGTGAACCAAACTGAGAGACCATTTTGAAGGCTCAGGAAACCTTTGCAGGTGTTTTGAGTTGATTAGCTGACTGGCATGTCACCATATTCTAATTTGTTGAGATAGTGAATTGGTGGGTTTTTGTTAAATGTGAGCCAAAATCATCACAATTAAAAGAACCAAAGACTTAAACTACTTCAGTCTGTGTGCATTGCATTTATTTAATACACGAGTTTCACAATTTGAGTTGAATTACTGAAATAAATGAACTTTTCCACGACATTCTAATTTATTGAGATGCACCTGTATATAAATAACTACAAGTCAAGCTGCAGTACCAAGCAGGACCACACGGAGACGCCAACAGACTACTATACCAGTCGCCTTCAAGTTATATAAACATATACGGATCTGTATTCAGAATTATTAAACAAAGCAAAACACAAATGAAAAAAAAAGTAAATGAAAAAAAAGTAAATAAAAACTATGAATTTGGTGAGTGTGGTGATCTGAAGGCAGCTCAACATGACTGACCAGTGAACAGTTCCTCTGTAAGAGTGAATGTTGATGCCAATACACCGCTGTACATAGCAAACTCCTATAAAAACACGCTTCTTCAGTGAGTGTCCATTAGGGGGGGATACGGGAGTGGATTTTCAAACATCTCCCGTCCTACTCCCACAAAAAAAAAAAAATAAAATAAATAAAAAAAAAAATTAAATTAAAAAAAAAAAAAAATCCCACTAAAAAACTGGGGGAAAAATCCCATCCGTTCCAATCCCGGAAGAATGACTCCCATTCCCTCCCACTCCCGGGTTTTTTTTTATTGTTTATTTATTTATTTATTTTTGTACAGTAAAAATACAGTACAGATCACAGCGTGCCCACCTTAGTCAAATAAAAAGCCAAAATGTAGTTTTTATTATTTTATTTAATTACTTTAATTACTTTACAGAAGCACAACGTTTCGTTGTTATTCAGAGTACACACAAATAAACGTAGAGTCTTTACAGATTCGAAAGATGTATTAGGCTACTTTTATCTGTATGACCAAAAATTAAGGACATTTTAAGAGCAAGTGAGCGCACCGGCGCCTGTCCTGCAGCGAGCGCGCTATCCACACAAACACTTCAATAGCGCACATTTCTCTAGGTTAACATCATATTGAGCGGCCATGTAAAGTTGCTACTACATACATCTTTCAGATGAAAAGTCATATTTGAGGTAGATGAATGATAGGTGAGCGTTTGGATGTCCTGCCCGAGTGTATTACCACATAGACCAGCCTTTAACAATCTGTCCGTCACGAACTGCGTCATTCACTTAACCAGCCACACCAAAGCATACAGGAGGAGAGCATAAAGAGACAACCAGAATTGAGTTCAAAATTAAAATTGACAGTTTATAGTTTATTTATATAAAAGTTATATTTGTGTATAAAGTTGGATATCAGTACTATTCCCGGTCTCGCCCACTCCCGCTGACATTAGGGTGCGTTCGACTTGAAGCACGGCTACAGACTGCCCCCTTTGGCCCCCCTAAATTTGGAATCATATTACAGCAAACAATTTTGGGTGAAATGCGCAGTTTGTCCTGTAAACTATATGTATATAAAAATAAAAAAATCACCAGCTGCTAAATTCAAATCTGCGTTTGCTGACTGGCAGAGAGCCAGAGGTACGCACGTTTTTAAAGCCCTGCGCATTATAACCAATCACATACGATTTTGTTGAGCTTATGAATGCAAGGACCAATCAGAGGCGTTCAGATGAGTCATCGCTGAAACACGCTGTTTTGTCACCGCGCGCGCTGGCTGACTGAGTTCTCTCATCAGAAACAACAAAGTGAAGAAGTACGAATGTAAGTAAGATATTAATTTCACAGTGTAAACAGCTTTAGAGATTATTATGACAGTTTTCGAGAGTGCTTGAACTCGCTGGACTGAAGTGAAAATGTTCTTTGATATTGTAAACGTTCTTTGCTCTCTTCTTGTACATTGAAAATGTTATAGGCTAATTAGTAACTTACAATGTTTTTATTAAATTCACATTAAATACAAAGTCAGTCGTATTAAAAGTATTTTATGGCATGACACTCATATCTGGTACTTAAGTAAAAAGACGGGCTTTTATGTGTAGTTAATAGATTACAGTATTAGGCTAATTTGCCCATCGCTCATTATAGATCAAATAACATAATCTGTAAAGGTGCCAAATGCATTTACTTACACATATTTGAGAATCGAGATATTTCATGATATATTTTAAGGATATATCTAATATAATAAATAAATAAATTATAAATAAAACCCCTGCTGAAAAAAACAAAAAACAATAGACACCATTACAAAACTAGTAATGGTTTTACTGGTTATAATGGGACTTGTATTGGTTTTACTGGAAACTGCAATGGACCCTGTGGGTCTCTACTGGTAATTGGTTGCCTTCTATTGGTGGCTTGTCAAAACCAATACATCCTAATGGAATATGTCCTAAAACACACTACAGAAAACCATTTTTTTAATGGTTAAATGTTGATGGTTTGTACTGGTATTTGTAGTGTAAACCATTAAAATTTTCTGTGATGGTTTTATTATTGTTGTTTATTTCAGTAGGGACATAAGCCAATGTCAGTTATACAGTGGTATTGTGGCTGCTGTGTGTCACATGACAAGCATGAGAGCGCAATATCTGTCAAATACACAGACGTTTCAGAAACGTTTTCATGAGCAACAGAAACACTTTTTTTTTTATACTGCTTAATACAGCGCCATCTGTTCATGAATAAAGTTCGACATAATCATACTATTTAAATACTAATAAAGTGGAGGTATATATGCTTTTATCAGTGTTTTATGATAAACGTGACTCAATATAACATTGCGACTACAGTTAAAAAGCTTTTACTATTCTAAAAACACAGATTTGTGGCCATTATTGGAATTGAAAAGGTTAGAATAAACCCGAAACACACGTGATCGTTGTCATGCGGTGAATTTGGCCAATCGTGAAACAGCTGTGTGGTCATCAGCACTCCTGCAGTCTCTCTGGAGAAACTGCGGCGGCTGAGTGAGCCGGCTGCTCTCGAAACGCTCTCGCGGTACTTTGATGCCACATGTGACAGTCACGTGGCATCGGCGCTGGTTCAAGTCGGACAAAATTTCTAACCGGCATGCACTGCTTCAAGTCAGCCGCAGATCGGTCTGCGCAGTGCTGCCTGAAGTCAAACGCACCTATTTTTTCCTGTCCCGTCCCAATCACGTGATTCGTAGCGATTTTGTTTCCCAACCCCACGGGATTCCCGAAAAAATGTCAGCCTCTAGTGTCCATTATAAAACACTTGCCAGACATGCGGTCATACTGAAATGTGCTCATAAAGCTATCAGAGAGGACACATACACGGTTTGTTTGTTTGCACACTAATAATAACAGACTCGCACGCGTCTAATAATGTAAGTTACGATTCATATATGTAATTGACTGTAATCGTCTTTACCGCCATTACAATCGTCATCCATAAAAACTTCATTGCTTTATTCAGCCCATACAGACTAGTCCTGACTTCATATTTCTTATTATTATCGGTATGTTTGTTTCGACCAATCGCTGCACTAGTTAAGGTTACGCATGATGACGAAAGCACGTTAGTGCTAGCACTCCCGGAACCCATAGAGATTGCATTGCAGTGCCTGCAGTTTGAAAAAAAATAAACTTCTTTGTATGGAAGTCTATGGGAACACTCGGGGCGATTCTGAGAGAAATCGCCCAAAAAGGGGCGGTACTACACAGAACGTGACTCGACGCTGATTGGACTATATTTCCAGAGGCAGAACAAACAGTATAGAAGAGTGAAAGCTAGCGTAACACTGTGATTGAATGTGAAAAAAAAAAAAAAAACCTTCTCTTTCGCGCTTTGGTGGTGCGTCGCCCGATTGCCCTAATGGAGAAACCGCCCCTGTTTCGAGGTGTATGTATTGGGGATTAATTTAATTTATTTTCCACCTCAGGTAAAACTCTAAGGGCATTTGAGCCTGTGTATCCAGATAATCTGTGCATCGATCTGAAGACATTTTGCAATGCCTTCCCTTTCCACATTGTGTTTGATGAAGAAATAAGTGGTGATTGAGGACATTGTTTCTTCAGAAACTGAAATCATTACATCTGAACATTTTGAACATTGTTACATCATTGCTCTTTTCTTCTTTTACTCAATGCATCCATTCAGCTCCAGGTCAGACAGACAGGGGTGACTATTCAGAGAATCGTGCCAGGGTTTCAACATCTGCAGCATGCACGTTCATTAATAGCCATTTTGTTTTGTGGACACGAAGAGACAGAATGCCTATGGCTTGGAGAGAGAGACCCATGCTAGAGCTGAGAGGTGAAAATTCTAGAAAATGTGATGACTTAATGTATGATCATGTATGTTATGTCTTTTATTACTCTTAATTCTGTATTTCACCGCTTAAGCCATTTATACCTTATTATAACTGCTGTTCTGTCTAAAATACTGTTTTCCCCCTATATCTGTAATATGAGCAGTATTCATTGAAATATTGTATATATGAAGTGGTGTGGGGAACAATCCTGGAAAAATTAAATCCTGGAACAGAACAGTGGATCTCAACCCTGTTCCTGTAGCCACCCTAACACTGTACATTATGAATGTCTTCAGGTCTTGGAATCTCTAACATGTGTGTTTGATTAGGCATACATACAAGACATATAAAATGTGCACAGCCAGGGGAGCTCCAGGAACAGATTTAACAACCACTGGCTTAGAAGAATGCATTCTAAACCTTCAGCTTCCTGAATAATAGCAGATGCCTTTTAGACCAACCCCACATATTGTACAGTGTGTATACTTGATTATTTTATTGTATATTTATTTTCCAGATTTATATATTATGCACTTTTACAAACATTTATTAACTACATTTAGAAGGATTTTTTTTTTTTTGCATTCATTAATTCTCAGTGCCATGCACAGTGTTGGGCACCCTCTGACAATAATAATAATAGTAAAACAAACAAAAAAAAGTTAATACTGTTAAACATGTCTTGATTACACTAATTAACACTATACACATAGGTTTGTTGCTAACTAAATGAAATCAGTATAAACAAAATCCATCTAATGATTTATAAAAATACATTTAAACTGAGATTAATGTTTTAAATATAACATTTTAAATATATGTTTTAAATATAACAGAAATATGAAATGTTAGAAATAATGAAATTATTACTATTTAACATTAAACAAAAACCGCCAGTAGGTGGCATCAAGTTTTATAAGAAAATAAATTTCATACCAGAATAAGTAAATTAAAGAATTCAAACAATTTGTTTAAACAAACTGATTTGTTCATGAATAAAGCAAATGACCACTGTCTTTATGAAAGAGTTGTTGAATCATTGACTCACCCGATTCGTTCAAAAACGCTGATTCATTCAAGAGCGAAACACTGCTCTGTGTTGCTGTGAGATGCAACTTCTGCTTTGTTTGGAACCATTTTTAAGCGAAAACTGTCAAAATTGAGACTGTGTCTAAAAATTGTCAGTTTATATAATTAATTTGCATCATATTGATGACAATATTGCTTAACTGTATTATGGTACTATATTAACTCTATGAAAAAACAACAACTCATAGAAGGACAATCCACATCATGAATTTTGTAAACTCTCACAGAATTAGAAATTAAATGCAGTTGTAGGCACATGCTTAACTGAGAATTGATGTCACTGGCTGAATCTGAATAAAAACTAAAATATAGAATAAAAATGACTTGCAAAAAGGGCACTTTTCTAGTCTTATAACAAAAGGGCAGGCTTTGGATCCATCTGTGCACGTGCCTATTAAATTCTGATTGTCAGTCTCCTCTTTTCATCTCATTGTGTCCACCTCATAACTTTTTGTACCTTTAGGGAATATCAAATGAGCCTCTGTTATGACTATTTGCTTAAGTAGCTTCAAATGTGGTGTCTAATTCTAATCTGAAACTAGACTGCAGCGAGACCCATACTTAAAATTCCAAGAAGCATCCCTCTTTGTATTTACCTCTAGCTCCTTGTCTGTTTCTTACTTCCTTCTCCCAGTACAAATATTGTGGATGCCTCCGTTGCATTGCGTGCTGTACCTAGCGTCACCATTACTTCGCAGCTTGCAGGAGCTGGAGGAGCACTGCATGCACCTCTCTGATATTGCTCCACATGACACTACACGTGACCGGATCCTGCTCAACCAGCAGCGGCTGGTGGAGTTGGAGCTCTCCAACCAGCTAGAACATAAAAAAAGAAATGCTGCACCAACTCTCAAAACACCTTGAGGAGGAAAAGCAGAAGACGGAGAATCTACTCTATGCCATGCTGCACAAACATGTGGCCAACCAGCTGAAAGAGGGCAAGAGAGTGGAGACAGGTGAATCAAATAGAAGGATGAATGGTTAGGAGAGCAGACAATGCAATAGGGGCTTTCGCGCCACATAGTTCTAGGAACTAGCCAGCATGGTGCTTCCTAGAGAACCAATTTCTCCCTCGGGCCGTTTTCCTGGTTGCATTCGCATCAGGAACTGTGAAGTGACCAACAGCGACGTCTTTATTCGCGGTATTTACAAACATCAACAAACGGTGAATGGAAGACGCCAGGGGCCTGTACCATGAAGCCGGATTAGCAGGCTAGCCAGGTAAATTTCAGTTTAGTTTGCACTAATCCTGAATTTTAAGTACCATGAAGGTGGCTTGGCTTTTAGCTGCATTCATTGCCATAGTAACTTACACTCCACAGCTAACCTGCTCCAGGGCAGGTTATGTTCTGAGTTAGAGATCTCAAACTGAAGTTGGACCAATCAGATGTAAGCGAAGTGACACATATCTGACATAAAAAAGTCACTCCCCCAGTTACTCTTGCTCCAAATTAAAGGTCACTACAATTAAAAAAAAAAAAAAATTATCTGGCCAAAACCAAAAATTTAGTTATTTTATATGATTTATATAATTATATGATTTATATTATTATTAATCCATTACACACAAGCAATTTTAGTTTAACAGTTATTATAAATCATTTATTTTAAATGAATGTTAATATACAGGGCTTAAAGTTCTCCGGCACCGTGCCGGATCTCCGGCGTGCAGCGTTTGGCTGCGGAAAAAAATAATCCTACATTTATAAAAAAAAAAAAAAAAAAAAAAACTTGTTTATCACTTTCGAGTCCATGAGTTCGCCTACCAATGGTGTGAGAGGAGCACAGCTTTCACTCTCAACCAAATTAACATTACTAGCCAATCAGAATGTTCTGCTCTTATAAACACGAGACGCGCATAATAGAATCCAATTGCAGAGTGGCAGCCCTGATGAATGGAGAAGCATGACACGTTAAAAAAGCTGCGAGGCGCAATGGTCAAAGATGTCCATCTAGCGCATATTTACATAGAAAAACTAATTAAAAAGCAGCGGAGCTTTGTAAACGGCTCAGAGTAATCATGTCTAGGGCTGTGACAGTGGCAGATTTTTACCACCGCGGTGGTAATGGACCAACTACCGCCGGTGGCGCGGTGTTGTGATATTAATATATATAAAATTTTGAAACGCAAAAAAAAAAAAAAAAAAATGAGGCTCGATCATCTATTAACAAACGTGTTTATTTTAGCACTTCCATCAGTGAACATTTAGCCTGCAAATCACTAAAATAAATATCCAATAAATAATAGTTAAATAGGAAAATAGCCTTAAATAACAAAGCTAAATATACCCTGTCTACCGGACGCGAGCGGTGCGGCGCGACAAGATAAAATTCCATAGAACTCATTATAATCAGTGATGCAGTCTACACTGGATGCGACATGACAAATCCCACATAATAAACTGCCTCGTCCTATTTATTACATACTGACAAAGTTCAAATGTCCTGTGTAGACAGACTCAACCTGTCTGGTTGCGACGCGGCGTGACACCTGTCGTGTCCGGTTTAGACACGGTTCACTGTTCCGCCACCAAGCAAGCGGGCGTGTTAAATCCGTTCTGCACGCGCTCTCTGTGGAATGGGAATCGCGGAGTATGTTGCCACATTTCATGTTAGCATCTACCGCTGTCTCGTTTGTATTTGGCCAGTTTGGAGAAAGCCTCACCAATACCAACCTGACCAGTTTGCGATCACGTGAACTTGGAGACACTTGTACAAACGCGGATGGTTGACATGAATGGAGATGGCTCCAGATCGGCGATGTAGTATTTGGTTTCCCAACAAGGTCCATTGCTCAGCATCAAATAAATTTGCTGAATGCAGAATAAACTGTATTTTCCTGCGCTCAAATGTGCCAATCTAAAGGAAACGCCGTGTATGGCGTTTGAGGTAATTTGTGAATTAGCATAGACTTTTTCAATTGTTACTGTTATTACACTTGTATACAAACTTTGTATTATGCTTGTTATAGAGTCTGTGACGTCATGTGCACTACTGCCGGTGGCAGTAGACAACGTGACGTGGTTGTCACGGCGACCGTCACAGCCCTAATCATGTCATCTCCATAAGAACGATATGATTGCCAGAACAAATTTACCGGGATTTTTGAAAAGGTCCTGTTCACACATGATCTTTTAATGAGAACTTTCTGGTAATTTACCAGTAAAGACTGTATGTGTGAAAGGGGCTAAACTCTTCCTCTGCATATGCTGTGAATTTGAATTGCTTAATGTTCATTTGGGAAAACAGTGTGCATTCTCACTAGATTTGTAATGTAAATCATTTATAAACATTTGCCAACACAGGAGAATACATCAACCTATTTCTAAATATGCTATTTATTGTACATCGTGATATTAAAATAAAAGTGTTTGAATTTGCATGTAGCCAAATATAAAAATTTAATGGATTTAAACGTCGTTTAATCACACTGTAAAGTGAAACAGGCCGTTGGCGCCCTTTGCATGTATTTGTTATAATACATAATGTACTTCAGTTGGTTATGTTCATATTTTGTATAGGCATATTACATGATGTATTTTAACAGTGTTGTTCAATAAAACCATGTAATTACTTGGTTTTGATATTTTATTTCAGGCAATTATTATTGCCTCATCATTAGTTTATATATAAATAGTTGTACTAAAGCCTGGTTTTCACTTAGGTTTGTTTGTGTTACTAAAACACATCAGATTACTCGATTGTCAAAATAATCAGTAGATTAATTGATTACCAAAATAATCATTAGTTACAGCCCTAGATTAGTTAAAATATTTTAAAATACAACTCATTGTTTTACTTTTTGTAATTAAAAGACAAATATTTTGTCATTGAAAATTTCTTTAAAATAATATTAAAATATTGTCTCTTTATAGTGAACCAAGTATCTATATTTTGTCTCATCTTGTGAGCTAACTGTATTGTCACTCCCCTAGTGTCAATAAGTGGTGATATAGCTCATAATTTTCCAAGTGTATGATACAGATTTCATTCTTCAGGTCAACCATATATTCATGAAAAAAATCAGTTTGAATAAGGAAAGCAATAACTTTGCCATAGTATCCTTTCAAATGTTAAAGTTGCCACAGTCATGTGTTGCCATACTACCCCCCCCCCCCCCCCCCCCCCCCCCAAACACCCCCCCCCCCCCAACACACAGAAAAAAATTCAGGCTCAGGATTTTTTTTTGCTTTAACCCCTGTAATATATACAGATTGTATGTAATATAAATAAGCTGTAGAATCAATAGATAACGCTTTAAAAATGACTATGTGACCTTACATGTTTGAGTCTCTATCGCTGTATATTTCCAACTATATAAACTAACTTAAGTTTCACTTGTGACTGCACTAATAAAGTACTTTTTCATTGTAAATGCATTTAAATTCATCATATTCTTCAATCTCTTAACCTTTAGCAAAACGTTTAACCTTTAACCAAGGCTCGTGATTGGCTGTTTGCCAGTGATGTCACACATTCATGGGAACGTGCTCCAAACTCAGGATCAAAGCCTGAGTTGACAAAGAAAGTTGATGATCAGCATCATGGTACCAACAAAGCCGGATTGGAGTGGTTTGGTTTTGTCAACTCGAAACTAATCCTGTAACTCTGAATTTGTTCAGCTACCATCATGGTACAGGCCCCAGATCAGATCAGGGTCAGAGTTGTTTTTGTTGTGTGTTGTGGGTTTTGTGATAACAGAGATTGAATGTAAACACACAATTTACGTGATCGAAACAGCAAAAATCTGGGCTAAGAGAGGAAATGTCTTATGACAACTTGCAGAGTTACATATCATCAGTGCTGAGAAAAGAACACAACACTGCAGACAACAGGAAGCTAAATGCCATTATTGCTGTTTTCCATGTTTGTAGAGTAAATATTTTGACATGGCTTTTTAAAAATGCCGGGTAGCCAGTGTTTCATATGCGTTTGGCCAATCAGCAAACACTAACATCACTGGTAGTTCCTATAGAACTGTTTTAGACCCTACTCTGAAGTAGAAGCTAAATTAGTTCCTGCAAACGGAGTTCCTAGAACTAAAACGGTTCCTAGTTCCTTCAGTGCGAACACGCCAAAAAGCGGGAACTTCCACCAATAGTTCTAGGAACTGTGAAAAGGTTCCTCTGGTGCAAAAGCTCCTAATGAGTATGGTTTCTGTGAGATAATAGAAGTGTGCCTTACAGTGTAAAGCTGGAGTTCTCAACTCTGGCCCTTGAGAATCCCTGGTGTTATGCTAAAATTTAAAGTCATTCCTTTTAAATTCTTAAACCTAAAGTATACTTCAGCTGTTCACATTCCATGTGACATATTTTTCATTGTAAGTTGGGTCCATAGACGTCCGTGCACACTGTTTGCGTGAAGCCCAATTTTTGTGTCTGTGCAGATGGTGCACACACCACAACGCATGAACCATCAGCACAAAATGAAAAGAAATAAAACAGTAACAGCCAAAGGACTCAACTTAGAATGGGAGATGGATCGGTTTGTGAAAGTGAAGAGAAAAGCCATAGATGAAGTCGTACAGACCCAGGCAGGTGCTGGTCATTCAAAAGCTAGCCTAAATGCACAAAATATGACGAGGTATATCTTGCTCTCGGCTTCACTCACCGTGTCTACACTGGACACGACAAAGCGACCATTGCAAATCATTTTAACTTTGTGTCAGTACGTCATAAATAGAACAAGGCATCAGTTTAATGTCGGGGATTTGTTGTGTTGCGCCACGCCACACTGCACCGCATCCAGTGTAGACAGCGTCACTGTCTGATTATAATGGGTTCTACTGTATTTTGCCCTCACGTCCGGTGTAGACACGGTGTTTAATGTCGCTGGTGAGGAGGAAAGCATGAAAGCGGACAGTATGAAACCCACAAAAAAATAATAAATGACAAAGAGAATAATAATAATAACAGTTATTCTCTCTATGCTATTTTTCAGTGTTTCAAGTGATGCAGGTGCTTTTTTCCCTGTAGGTTTTTTCAATTAAAAAAGCATTAATTTTTCATAATGTTTAGTGAAATTATTTGGTAGTCTGAGGTGGGATGGGGATTCAGGAAGGTGGGAGGGGGGGTGCCAGATTTTTTTTTAGGTTTAAGGGGGGCGCGACCAAAAAAGTTTGAGAACCACTGCTCTAAAAGTTGCACACGGATGCAGCGGAACGCAGAAAATTAGGTATACCAAGACCTTCAGTTGTAAGGAATTAGGTCCTCATTTGATTCACAACAATATTTCAACTTTAAAAGGGTCATGAACTGCCTTTTTAATTATTTTGTACTGTTCTCTGAGGTCCACTTATAATGTTATCAAGATTTTTACATCAAAAATATCATAATTTAGAAGTAATAGGCTATTTTCTATCCTGTTTTTAACCCCCCTTATCAGAACGCTCTGTTTGAATAGGCGTGGCAGATTGTAGACTTCGAAGTAAATAGTGCATTGTCTTTCAGTTTCAATCTTTCTGAAAATCCTGTGTTGAATTGTGCCTTGTTTGTAAATAAATCCGCAGTAAAATGAAGTGAACAAAGGACCAACTGTGTTTTTCCACAATTTGGCAGTGTCCCGTTGTCTTTGGAGCCATCTTTATCGCTTGGTTTCTGTGTAGACCTGCGTTCGCCTCTCTCATTATTTACACTACACGCGTGAATCGGTGGGTGGGACTAAACAGGCAGTGATGTAGAAGCAGGTGTTGATCTTCTTCTGCAGAGGCGGTGCTTAGCCACACTAGAACATTCCACAAACTGATGTTTTGGCAGATTGCCTTCAGTATAAGCTGTTTTTAGACTAACGAGAAAGTTTTTAGTTCTGAAACTTATGGGATGTTTTTATAGTACAATGACCTCTTAAATGTCAAAAAATCAAGGGAATTTTGATTTCTCAGTTCATGACCCCTTTAATTTTCCATCCAGTAATTACACAAGCACCTCTCAGAATGAATTCCCTGCAAAGATTGAAAAACAGGTTTGAGGGCATAAAAATTACAAATGCACAGCAAGATTCAACAGTTGAATCAAGAGTTGAATCAGGTGTGTTAAATGAGGGAGACATACAAAATATGCAGTGGATGGGGGTCCCCAGGACAGGTTTGAGAAGCACTGCTCCAGGGCATCTTTGGCTCAGGATTTTTTCTAAAATATGCATTTCATTGGAGTAATTCAGTCCATACTGGACAAAATGCATTAGGAGTACTTCAAATTGTTTCTAAGACATGATATAACACAAATAATACTCTACTGCTGGGGTCCATCATGTAGAGATCAGAAACCCCTTATACAAGGGCACTATGAACTTATGGTGTGTACTGAAGTTGCTTATGTCAAAATGCAGTCTAGTTGAAGAGAGTAGTTGAAGAATAGGTCTACTTGCAGCTCATGTGTCATCCAAACATCCATGTGACAAGTATGGTGGGGCCAAGAGCTGTGGGAGCAGAGTGAGGCTGGTGAAGTAAATGATAATGAGCGACACCTGCTCCGCACACCGGTCTCGAGTCCCACAGAGGAGCTCCGGAAGGATAAAGGGAGGAGTGACGACAGTGAAAGATGAGAGAGAACCAGGCCTGGGACATTTTAGTTGTGGTTTTGTTTATGTTTATGCAGGTAGTCCGTGAGGGGCTGCTGCTTACTTTATTATTAAAGTTTTGATAAATGTGCGCCTCCTTCTTCCCTAAACTATGAACTGCATTACAATACAGTCATCCAAACATGTGATGTTTTGGGCCAAAGTTCACTTTTTTCATGAGTTGTTGGAGCTGTGTTTGGTCGTTGCTGTTGTCAATGGATTACATTTACATTTATGCATTTAGTGGACACTTTTATCCAAAGCGACTTACAGTGCATTCAGGCTACACATTTTTTATCAGTATGTGTGTTCCCTGGGAATTGAACCCACGATCTTTTGCGCTGCTAACACAATGCTCTACCACTGAGCCAGGATTAAAGCACATGGGGGCATTTAGTCAGGAAGGAGGGTTCAGTCCAAGGTTCTGAAGTGTTTGTGAAATTGTGAAGAGACAATGATGTTATAACCAAGTTATCCACATCTGCATGTAGTGGTTGATAGTGTCATCTGTGGACCTATTGGACCAGTATGCAAACTTTACTTTACTTTACTTTTAGTCATTTAGCAGACGCTTTTATCCAAAGCGACTTACAAATGAGGACAACAGAAACAATCAATTGTGTATTAAAACAACTAAAACTGATCCAATACTAAAAGCTAAAACTTTATAAATAGTATATATACACACACATTAAAAAAATTAATTAAATAAAAATGAGAAATGCATGACAAAATTTCTAAACTTAACATTTAAATGAAAACAAAATAAAGCTACAAACAATTCAAAATATTAAGAGAACAAAAGGTATAAGTGTAATAATGATTCTAACATAAAACTAAGTCAAACACCAAAAACAACTACGTGTATGTACACACACACACACAGACATATCCATAAATTCAGTATTATTTCATTTCCATGTAGTTTGTTGAAGTACTAAAATAACTCAAATTAAATAAAACTAAAACTTAATAAATAACTTATACAGACATAATGGAAAAAAACTAATAAAATGACAAACATTACTACAACTGTAACTAAAATTTAAATAGATAACATATACAAATCAAACTACATTAGTTTAACAGTAATCCTAAAAAAATAACTGTGCCAAACATACAAGTAAGAAACGGTTATAAAAACTGAAAGAGAAGTGAAACAAGTAATAGGAAAGAGAATAATGTAATGTAAAGGGTCAAACTGTAATGGGTCCAGGCAGCTAGGAAGGGAGGAGCAGATGTAGGGTCTGATCAGTTTTTTCAAAGAACTTCATCACGTTAAAAGTGAGTGCTACATGACAACAGAGTCCAAAGAGAAAGGACGGGTTTTGGGGACAGGAATTATGGTGGATGACTTAAAACGTGGAAACAACACATGTTGAGGAAGAGGGTAAAAATTGTTGTAAAGAGTGGTGATGTCTGATTAGCCCAAATTTCTATCACATGTGCTGGGATGCTATCTTTCACAATCTGAAACCAAAGTAACACATTTAACATAGGAAGTGAGAATGAAGAAATTGCAGGACAAAATATCAACTAAGAGTCTTTTGTAAACATAAGAGCTCTAGAAACACAGAAATGTGACCTTACCTCCTTCCCAGGCTAGGCACACCTAGGGTTAGGACTTATGATCGGGAGAAGACCTTGTCCAATAGGCACTAGTGGAGCCGGAGACCACCATGGCAGAGTCGGTGGAGGAGAACACCATGGTGGAATTGGTGGAGCTGGAGACCATCACAGCGGTGCCAAGGTAGGAGAACAGGTGGGGCCAAGCGATCGAAGGTGGTGGATGCAAGTACCTTGGCTGAGGTAACAAATCTGAGGTCCACTGGTAGACCATGGTTGAGCCAGTAAAGCCAGAGGCACCGGCAGAGCAGAAAGGTGAGGAAGACTCAGGAGAGCAGATGAAGCCCATGGCAAAGCCAAAAGAGAAGGAATAATGATCCCAGGTGGAGCGTTGAATTTAACCAGCAACGGAGGAGGAGCTAGGAATTTGCAGGAAGTCTTTCATGCTGGACAAGACCAGGGGAGAATGAAGAACTAGGGACCTAAATGGAACCAGGGATAAATTATGCTTGACGGAACCAGCAGAGGAGGAAGATCTAGGTATCTGGATGGAACCAGGAAACCATTTTTTTAGCTTTGGCAATCAAACATGGTAATCAAAGTCTATTACCCTTCACATCGTCTATTAGGTGACTATTTCAGCATGTCATAAGGGTTTCATTGAGACTACACCTGGATCTAGATGTTGAGACTGACTTTACTTCAATATTGTGATGCATTTCTGAGTGAAATTAAATTGTGGGGTTTGATATAACTGCACCTCCTCGCCAGCTCACAGCAGACAGCATTTATGCAAAGTAATTACTAATGAACTAGTGTTGATTAATTATGACAATGTTTACTTCATGGTGTTTATGTTGTAGATAGTTGAATTTTTTGTTTATCTTTTTGAATGAGCAGGTGGATGCAGTAAGGCATAGCAATTTCACAATAAGAGTCCCATTGTACTTTGGTCTTGTTTGCAATTAAAAGTCCCATATAATTCATAAAGTCTTTTTTTCTGGTTAGGGTTACACAATAATCTGTTTATTAACTTTCTTTAAACAAACAGACCCATTGTCAGCCAGATCTTGGTAGAAGAACTCGTATTACTTTGTTTGAAGAGTGCACCATCCTCTTCAGTGATGCGGTGAACTTCACCACCATCTGCTCTGAGTGTGAACCCATCCAGATTGTTTCCATGCTTAATTCCATGTACCTGAAGTTTGACCATCTTACCACTGTACACAATGTTTACAAGGTGAGCCTTAGTCTTGAGGATTCTTCTTAAATGTAAGACTATTGATTTTGATGTGTTGCAAAATGTGTTCTGCAGGTTGAGACAATTGGAGATGCTTACATGGTTGTCGGTGGTGTGCCAATCCCAATGTCAAGTCACACTGAGCGTGTGGCCAACTTCGCCCTGGGCATGATCATAGATGCAAAAGAGGTCACTAACCCTGTGACTAGCGGCCCTAATCAGGTGACTGAGGGTTATCTTTGATTAATACTTCAGCCTTGAGTTCAGTGTTTGAGCTTGTAACCTCAAACTGTACTGTTTTCCTGTAATTGACATTTCATCCCCAGCTGTTTTGGGGATTTAGAAAAGAGTATGAATTGAGTTTGGAGTTTTGTCTCCCAGATCCGGGTGGGATTGCACAGTGGACCGGTCTTGGCAGGGGTGGTTGGTGAGAAGATGCCTCTGTATTGTTTGTTTGGAGACACAGTTAACACAGACTCCCGAATGAAGAGTCATGGACTGCCTGACAAAATCCACCTCAGTCCCAGTGTTTATCAGTGAGAAGCATGAAAATATGTCTTCTGTCTCAATTACTAAATAATCTCGGTTTGGCACTGTAAAGATACAGTACAGTATATATAAGCATTAACAAAAATTGATACTTGATTTTAGATGAGAATCTTGACTTAAATCTCTTTGGCTAATTTCTTATATCCAGTTCTCTAAGAAATAAAGGCTATCAGATGGAGGAGCGTGGAGAGATAGAGGTAAAAGTTAAAGGAAGAATGTACACCTACTTCCTGCAGAGCAACCTTAAAATCACAGAGAGTGAGATCATGGGACGTCAGGTGCCCAGTGCTGACTCAGACAGGAAGATGAATCATTCTACACGAGACTGTGCTTCACAGCTACTTCACTATAGGCCAGCATTAAAAGGTCTGTTGAATGTCTCTTCATTAATTTGCTTACCAGTCATATGCAACAGCATACGTATAGGTGTCCCACTATACATTCTTAAGCCTGAAGTATACTTTGGTTTTTACGCGTACACAAGGATGTACGCGTAAAAACGTACAGTGCATGCATACTGTACGTGCATCACCAGATTTTTGTAACCATGCATACTTTGTATGCACAGGTCACACATCCGCAATGAATTTGTTTTGCACTAATCAATTGTTCCTGGCCTGGGCCATTGTTTCACAGTAGAAAATCCAAAAAAAGAAAAAAAGAAAAAGAGATGGAACAACAACAAAACAGTGGCGACTGCAACAACAACAGACGGCCGCACTGACGAATGTTTGTGTGAGATATTTATGAGACAGCCGCAACTTTAGTTCAAAAGAGTGCATAGATTATTTTATCGGTCATAAATTCTACAGAAAAATAGCACAGACACTGGACAAAGACAAAACTTTCTTGAGCGCATGTGTCGACCGCCTGCATTGTGATTGCTATCAAATGGAGTTTGAAAGGCTGCATGTTTGACTGTACGCACATGCTAGCATGACAAAAATAAAGTATACTTTGGCCTTTAATGAGGCCAGAAATCCAATAATTTAATGGAAGAACTTTAGATGTTAGATAAACTATTTTATATTGTATTTATATTGGATGCTTAGATTGTATTAAATTATTATTTGTTTATTTATTTTTTACATAAACAGTAACTAGTTTTAATCACATCATTGTATGTCAGGGTTATAACCTGCATTCAAAATTTGGTATCAGGGTTAAGGTTAAAGCGATGGTTCATCTAAAAATCAAAATTACTCACCCTTAAGTTGTTCCAGACAGTAGAAATAAAAAATGTAATACAACTTTGTTTAAAAAAGTACATTTTATTGATAACAAATTGGTGCACTGACACTGCTTATAACATTGACTGGTCTGTTCACTAAAAGGTAAACCATGAGATTCGTAGAGTTATGGGAGTCTTTACAGTGAGGACGAGCCCTCTGAGCTCACAAAGGACAGCAAACCCAACAAGACCGAGAATAAGAAACCTTCTTTGGATAAATGCAGCAGACATGTTCACACTAGGTTCTGCTTGTTATTCTGACATGTTTCTTGAGCCCAGATGTATCCAATATGTTACACTGTAACTCTAAAGACTTTAATATAATAACATAAGCTGTTAATATGGAAAATGGCTGTCTGAGACAAGCTAATGGTCATGTACTAAATTATTTTTGAAGTATTTTCTATAACTCAAGCAGTCTATGAGGTAAATAGTTCTGTTTTTTTTTTGTTTTTTTTTTGCCTTTAGCTGTGAATATTTTCTCTTTATTAATTTCATAAATGAGGGACATTGTTTTACCTTTGGGTTAAACAGGGAAGCAAAACCTAAAAGAACTGTCAACCTCTGAGCAATAATTGATTTCAGGAGTGTAAAAAACCTGATACCTTGTGCAGATTTTTTCATGGTACTTATATATTAAAAAATACCTGTATGTAATTGCATCTGTAATTAATTTCTCTAATTACATGTATAATTACACTTTTGACCCATCCTTTACACTTTAACCCACCCTTAAACCTACCCATACCACCAAACCTGTCCCTAACCTTACCTGTATCCCACCTCAATAGCAGCAGAAGTGTTTTGCAACACAATATGACCACAATAAGTACTTATTTTTTATGTAAGTACATAGTAGTTAAGGCCACCTAATATAAAGTGGGACATGTTGTGGATAGTTTACTCAAAAATGAAAATTCTGTCATCATTTACTCAACCTCAAGTTGTTTCAAACCTGCATGAGTTTCTTTCTTATTGTGAACACAAAAGAAGATATTTTAGAAAGATGTTGGTAATCAAACAGTTGATGGTATTGACTAAAAAAATACTATGGAAGTCAATGGCTACCATCAACTGTCTAGTTACCAACATTCTTCAAAATATCTTCCTTTGGTTTGTAACAACTTGAGAGTGAGTAAATGATGACAGAATTTTCATTTTTGAGTAAACTATCCACAACATGTTTATAAGTAAATTGTGTTAATAATGACTAAATTGACTAAAATAGTGGGAGATTTTGCAGAGAGTCAGAAACAAACTGATGTAAGTAATGTTCATCACTCAAAGCGCTATGAACTAACAATTACACCAAACTCAGTATAGTGAGCGGGAAGCGCACATCTCCACTGGTCCTTCACACAAGCAGACACCCGATCCATATGCCAGAGCGGGACTGACAGGTCATTGGACGAGACTATGGGATGACTTGAGTTTCTTTAGCTGGATGAATTTGAGAACCCAAATCTGTAACAGGAGTCAAAGCGTTGAGGTCAGGTGTGGGTATTAATTCACCACAGTACTCAACTATGTTGGGACGGAGATTGACCGCATTACTGCACTTCCTCTTTGTCAGCTTCACAAGCATCCGTTTTGCCGGTGTTTCTGTTTTGCCCGCCATTAGTTTGTGCTTCACGAGTCTGTTTCCGCTATCGCTTGGAGTTCACAGGTGCTTCTTTCTGACAGGTGTTCAGCCAGTACAGGTCGATTAGTGTAAATGTCATCCACTGGCAACAGGAAAGTTACCGTCTTGACTTTGGCTCTAAAATGTTAGATATAATGATTAGCATATAAGTTGCTAGTTAATATTTCATACTCACTGAAGCCTAACTCACCTGTTTTTGTTGACGTACTCCTGAAGGGAATGTCTGTTGGTTAATTTCTCTATGTCTGGTTTAGCATAGGTGCTAGAAGGACGCCCGTGTGAACCATCATGTAGTTTTGTCCATTTATTGTTGTTCACAGTCTCCTCATATCGTCTCGGCTTGTGCAAAATCTCATTCTTTCGAGAATTTCCATTCATGGAGTTTGAGGATATGGAGTATCTTCGCACGGTCATAATAATACTTTCTGTAGAAATAAAGCAGAAGGCATGCACTATAACCTCTTTTTGATCAATTATAAGCAATACTTGACTAAGAATGACATTACTGGTTCAGAAAGAGATAAATGTATCGTTGTTATTTTCATCAACGCATTTGTCACGAATGGGCAGGGCTGGGCAACTCTGTCCTTTGAGGTCCGTGGAGTTCAGCTCCAACCCTGTTCAAGCACACCTGAACAAATCTAACCACAGTCTTCGGAATTGCTTGAAAATTCCAGGCTTTGTGTTTGATTAGGGTTGGATCTAAATTAGGGCTACATCTACATTAATCCAGTTATCCATTTGAAAATGCAACTTTTTTTTCCCCAAAGTTTTGGCCTTTTGTCCACACACTGAGATAACGATAAAGTTTTTGTACTGAAAAAATTTGTTTTTGAAGATGCTCTTCTAAATGGATAAATTTGAAAACAGCGTTTTTGCATTGTAGTGTGGACAGTGAAAATGGAGGTATTTGAAAATGATGATGCATGTTTTGTCACGTGACACATATTGTTCCAATCTGTTTAAATTAGTATGTGCCTGTTATGTGCTATTCATATTCACAGTGTTGATAAATATATATGTTACTTTGTACAATCTAAATATTACATTCCTGTAAATAAATACCGTTCTAAACAAAATTAATTTCAGAGTCCTAAACAAAATCTTGCACCATCTGTAGAGTGAAATTCTCGCATTTGCTGTCCTGTGGCAAAACATGAGGGCAGTTGCGTTTTAGACCAAACACATAATGGAGATTAAGTGCGACCTGGACGAAATAGTACATGATGAGATGTTTTGATGATAACATGATTGTGGCAAAAGAATAGTGTGAAAACTTTATTATGTCTGGTCTCCCTGTACCATCTCAGTAAGCTTTTGTGAGGTTTTATGCATGCACAGTAAGATAATATTAGAGTTTTATGACGTTTCAGTGTGAACTAGAAACCTCTGGAAAATGCTGGAAAAGGCTAGTGTGGATGGAGAGTGTTTTGAAACAAAAATGTCATTTTCATATGTATTTGGATTAATGTAGATGTTGCCTATACCAGAGTTGCCCAGTCCTGCCTTAGGGCCTACACTGTAAACCCTAATGTTGTCTTTACTTAAACAATCAAGTAATGTTGACTAAATATTACTTAAAATTTTGCATTTTGGCCCCATCGCTTAAAAATATGAGTTAATTTAACTTATTTACCTTCAAAATTCATAAACTTAAGATTTCAAGTGTTGTGAGCTCAAAATCATGATTAATCCTTTGAAAAACATAGGTCATTTTCACAAACGTAGTCTTCTTGACTGTAAAATTCTAATACTGTGTGCAACCTTTAAGTGCAAGGTCTTTTCTCTTTTTTTATCAGAAAACAAATGGCTTCAATTACAATTATTGACCATAATGGGAATAAATTTAGGCTACTTATTTTTATTTAGGAAAAGCTTTTTAGAAGAAACTTTTCAAAGTTGATAAATGAACTTTAATACATATACAAGTGTTTTGTGACACTGGGTTGCATAGTTTGGATATATATTTATATATAATTATTGTTATTTATATAACTTTTTATTTTGGATGCAATTAATCGTTTGACACCCCTATTCAGGATGTTTTCCATTTGTTCCATCAGTTTTGAAAAAGTGACAAATTGATGATTTTACCTAACATCCACATTCAGCTCTGGTGCGTGGATTATGGTCAAAACAAATGTCTTGCAGGTATTTTTTACGCTTGAACCAGCTATTATGACACCCCCTAACTGCACAAAGTACACCAGTCTTTCTGTGGTCCATATAGTAAACTAGCCCGTAAAATCTGCACAGTGAACGCAAAACTACGTGATCACAATACAGTTACTATTAGCGGAAGCGCTTTACCGGAAATCTGACACATTATAATTCTAAAATGGCGGCGCCCGCGCTTACGTGCATAGGTTTAAACTCACATATCTATTCTTACGCTGTTCTTCCTTTAATGTGATTGGCCATGCAAGGAGTTCCGCCTAGCAACAAGAGAACTAATGCACTGATTGGTGGATTACAAAATCGGTCCTTTTGCCCTCATCTGTTCTGTTGCTGTTTCAAGACGGAAGTTTTTCTTCTATGTTCGGTAAGTAAAATTGTGTAGATATAAAGTTATTTTGAGTGAAATGCTTATTTGAATTCTTGTTGTACGTTTCTATAATAAAAGACAACGCAGCCATAATTCCCGGTCAAACTTTGCCAGCATAGCCATCAAGTAAAGATATGGATTTGTGATGGTATGATAACTGAGATGTCAAATGATTGTTTATTTGATTTGTAATACTGAGACATATTATTTACTACACTTAATCACAGTGTAATCGTGTATTTCTGTGGGAAAGAACTTGGCAGCCACTTCTGAGAACAATTAACGTTGTTCCTCCCGCTCAAACTTTGCCAAACTTGCCATTACTTAACGATATTTAAATGATTTTGTGATGGTATGGTTATTGAAACGACAACTTTAATTTCTGATTTTACCAGTGAGGTGTACATATTTGATGAAGTCGCCTAATCCTTTTTCTGTGAGAGAAAGAATATGGCAGCTTCTGCTTAACGTTAACGTTAGACCATGTGGGTTAGTTTTTCCCGGGCAAACTTTGTTAGTGTCGCCATTAATTAACAATATTTTGAGGATAATTTTCTCAAGGTATGATTGAGAAGTCGACTTTTTTCATATTTTGACTTGTACAGTGCATTTGTAAAGCAGGAATTCTAGGTTAATTGTGTGTTATAAGAACATTGCTAGTTTTGCTACTATAGCTGAGAGGAATTAGGCTAGTGATGTTTCATAGATGGTGAAATTACAGACCATCTTCACACTGGTCACCAGTAATTAGCTACAAAGTGATTTATTTATTTAATAGCTGGATCTATCTGATATACCTTCCAGGAAGATTGTCACTTTTTAGAGCCAGAGACCTTTATTTGCACATTTAAGTTTATTTTGGATAACATTGTAAGATTACCATCTTAATTACAGTGTAATTTTCTTTGTTTTTGCACCGACTTTGTTAAACTTAATATTTTCAACTTTTCTGTTATAGGTGACATGAGATAAGGACATGTGGAAATGTAAGTATTGCATTTTTGACTCTGCAAAAAGAGGGCAACTTCTCAAACATTATCGTTTGAAACATTGTGGTCATACAAAAACTGAACCTTAAAAATAAAGAAATAAAATCATGCAGTTTTACAACAATTTGAGCATGAGTAAATGGCAATTTTAATTTTTTAGTGGTCTATTCCTTTAACATGATAAAGCAACACTATTTCTTAGCCTCTTCATTATTTCCTAATTATTTATTAGCCTGTAAAGCATTTCTGTGTGAAAGCTAATGCGATTTGTGACCTGGCCTTGTCTCCCCCCAGGTTTGTATGGAATTCAACAGAATTACGGGCAAAAATCTAAAGCAGGAATTCTACGAAAACCTGGACAGACACAGTTAACGGTTCATGGACATTTTTAAAACCAGAAGGGGGACTCCTGGTCAGCGCTTATTGAACTTTTTACAGCAAATAAAGGTCAGTAATTATTTGTCGTCTTTAACATAACTTAAAGGTACTGTATAGTTCACCCAAAAATGGAAATTCTGTCATCATTTACTCACCCGCAGTTGTTCCAAACCTGTATAAATTTCTTTGTTCTGCTGAACACAAAGGAAGATATTTTAAAGGAATGTTTGTAACTGAACAATTTTGGGGCAGCATTGACTTCCTTAGTATTTCTTTTTAGTATGCACATGTCAGTGGTGCCCCAAAACTGCTTGGTTTGGAACAAATTTAGGGTGAGTAAACAATGACAGAATTTTCATTTTTGGGTGAACTATCCCTTTAAAAGTATTTAATTTTGTCAACATGTAATTTATTTCTTATTTTCATATCAGTAATCTGTTATGTATGATAGATAATCTAATATTTAATTTGAATAATATATTCTTATAACTGCTTAAAATAGATTGATAGTGAGTTTTTCTGGCATTAATAGAATTTCATGTTTTCCTCTAAAGTCAGCACAGCCAACTGAGGTCCGAACCCTTGTTCTTCGAGGACTGCCTATCTTGCTCGGAGATGATGACTCTTCTTTCTTCAAGTCATGTTTAGTAAGTACATCTGTTCTTAAAAGGGATAGTTCACATAAAAATTATTAACCCATGGTTTACTGACCCTCAAGCCATCCAATCAGAGTTATAATAAAATTTATCTTGGCTCTACCAAGCTTTATAATGGGAGTGAATGGGGGATGAGATTTTGAAGCTCAAAAAATTCCATCCATCCATCATAAAACTGCTCTACACGGCTCCAGGGGGTTAATAAAGGTATTGTGAAGTGAATCAATGTGTTTGGGTAAGAAAATATCCATATTTAAAACTTTATGAAGTGAAATATGATATCTAGCTTCTGGCGGACTGCCTTCCGTATTCAACTTATGAAGAAACTGTAACACCTCTCGCAGTTCAAAACACTTAAGGTACATTCTACATCATATGTCACATCACTTGCACTTTTTTTGTAAGTTGAATATGGTCCACCGGAAGCTGGATATTTTACTTTAAAAAGTTGTAAATATGAATATTTTTCTCACCAAAACCCATTCTGAGTTACTTCAGAAGGCCTTTAACAAACTCATCTATATATTGAAAGGCCTGAGTGTGAGTACATTTTCATTTTTGGGTGAAGTATTCTTTTAATATACAAATGTGGCCAACTTTTTTTTATTGAATGTCATTTATAATGCATACTTTAAAAAGTGTATACCAAATTCTTTGCAGGAAGCATCTACATTTACATAAATTCAAATGTATACATGTCAGTATAATGTTGGATTAGGGTTAGTGATATTATTTTTTTTATTTTTTTTTTTAATAAACTTTTTTTAATAAATTTTGATAAACGTGCATTGATGATAAACCTTTGATTTCTGATCAAAATACTGTATTTATACTTGTTTTTTCACTAGGTGTCTGATCATCGCAACACCACCCTTGATGTGCCAGTGGGGATCTTATTCGAGGACACTGATCTTCAGCCCCCCAACTCCTTGCTTTTGACTTCTTCGATTGGAATAATTCTTGAAGGCCGGTGATGGACAAAATGCAGGACCTCCCACAGGCAATCTGTCTTCTCTTCAGTATGATTTACACACTAGACCTGAATTACCCAAAATCACTCGCCAACACGTTTGATTTCATCCAGCGTGTACTAATGTCAATGGGACAGAATGCTCTCAAGCCTAGACTGCGGTCTCTGGCAAACCAGCTTTTTGCTTAAGAAACGTGACTGTGATACTTTAATACCACTCTTTGTTTTGGGTTTTTTCCCTCTTGATTTACTCCATTATCCATTTCTGAAGAATAAAAAATGTTTAAATTGTTAAATGCAGAGTTCTATAATTGATGTGCAGTAGTTAATTTGGGATGTTGTTACCATTGTTACACCTGAAGTGTGGTTGTGACCCAGTAATATTTACATTACAGTATAGTTTGTACTGTAATACTGTGACATTTGGGCCAAAGACACTGAACATGTTCAGTATGTTTTATTTTAGTTTGCAGTGTTTGCACAAAGCTTAAATGGTGAAATGTAGTAAGAATGTAGTTCTTATATTTAGTCTACGTTTGGTACATTAACAATTGTGAGGCATAAAAAGTGTAATTAAGTGCACAGAATTGTACAATTGATGTAAGTGCACTAGTTAATGTTGGATATTTTTACTGTTGTTACCACCTTTACAGTGTGGTTGTGACCCAGTAATATATCCACTACAGTATAGTTTGTACTGTAATACTGTGAAATTTTGGTGAAAGGCACTATATGTTGAGTGTTTTATTTTAGTTTAATATGTTTGCACAAAGCTTAAACAGTCAAATGTAATAGTTATGTTTACATTAACATAATTGTGATATTGAGTGAAGTATATATGTACATAGATTTGTACAATTGATGTACTGCACTAGTTAATTTTGTTACCACCTTTACAGTGTGGCTATGACCCATTTCCATTACAGTATAGTGTTTACTGTATTTTCATTAATATTGTGACATGTTGTCAATAAAAAGTGAAAGATTAAATATGCTGTTCATTGTTTTATTTCAGTTTGGTGTGCACAAAACTTGCAGTCAAAAATAAGAACATTCAACAGTTTGTTACATTACCATGTTGAGTTAACTTAAATATATAAGTACACTTGAAATTAATATCAAGTTAAGTGAACATAATTGTGTAAGTACATTAAATAAGCGCCAAGTTTGGTGAACTGAACGATTTAAGTATAGTCTACAAAACCACCAAGTTAAATAAACTTAAATATGCAAGTTTTGGGAGACTCTAGTACTCAATTAAATTGAGGCAACGAGTTTACTCAATCAATTTAGTTCAGTCAACTTATTAGGGTTTTCAGTGTACTGTGGGACTGTAATTAAACAATAGGTATTACTGTATATGCACAGTGCGAAAATATACAACAAAAAAGTGCAATGTATGTAAATATAAAATGTCAAGTTGCTTCTAAAGCATTCTTCACCTGGTAATATCCAAATGATTTCAATATCGCTTTATTATTCAAAAGTGTTGTTTAACATCACAGAGTAAGCCTCTATAGTCAGGTAAGGTAGATGAACCTACCTGATGGCAATTGTACATGTTTTTCCACTTTATTTTGGTAGTCTACTAACTATAAGTAACTTTGCAGTATTAGCAGTCATTAGACTATTAGTGACTGTCTATTTAATATCTCCTAACACTTTATTTTGATGGACATTCTACTGACTATAATGACTTTGCAAGTTCATGTCAGCTTATTCTACTAACCCTAATCTAACTGTCTACTAATACTCTAATGAGAGTTAGTTGACATGTGGTTGCAAAGTTACTTGTAGTCAACATGATTTCTAAAGGGTACCATCAAAATAAAGTGTAAATAAAGTAGTTTTTACAGTCAGGCTGCTTATTTGCATTCCACTGAATTAGGATGTGGCACATGCTTATTAAAGTTTGAGTAACACAAGATATTTACCTTTGTATTGTCCTTCAAGTTGTGGTGCGGACACGTTTCGTCTCAGGCTGGCGTGGGTCGAGCTGTCCTGTGACCCTTCCTTCTGCTTCACTGAGTCCAAGACGGAAGCCGGCCGGTCGAGCTGCCCGCGGAGTGCTTTGTTTTCGCTCTCCAGCTTTCTGATCTCATTCTGCATCTCTGAGATGACCTGCGCCAAACTCCGTCCGCTCTCCATGCTCCCAGACTATCCGTCCATTCGAGTGCAGCATGAAGAGTTCTCTTTCCTCCCCTTATACTGGACCTCTCCCACAGCGTCGTTCAATCTCAGTCCAAATCTTGTCCCGGGGAGATTATGTCGCCTTTCGCCACTTATACAGCTGAAAGCGTTCGGGTGGTTGGCCCCTTGGGCCTCGCGACAATGTTTTATTAATCACAGACAGAGTGTTGAATTTCCTTTGTTAGCTTTGCCCGGAATAGTGCATATAGAGGTAAAATAGCCATACAAAGTAAATAAAATAGACACAGAACACTTGGCTGCAAGAACATCTTGATTCATTTTCCTTTTCTGAGAGGATAAATGCAATTAAGTTGTCATCAGACAGAGATGAAGATCTGCGATAGACTCAGTGGTAACTGATGCGCCTGCCTAGGAGCTTAAAAAATTCATCAGGTCAGTCAACAAGTAGCAACAAATCTAGGATGGAAAAGTTCCCCATAAGCATGTCCTTATTACATGTCCCCTTCACATCCTCCTGAAGTGAAAATTGCCATTTGATAATGGATTCAAGTAACTATTTTGATGGTCTAATATTTATATACCAGTTTTGGTGTCATCAGATTTGATCTTTTTCACATAATGTCTAAAAATGTCTTCCAGTTGTTGGTAAAACTTTCAGCATTGTGCAAATTTGAATGAAGACCGTAGTTACATATTTATTACAACTAAAGCAGTCAGCATTTAAATATGTTCATTCATACTCATTCTGTTCTCAGTTCTAGGAGACTTGTATCAATACCAAAAATAAGAATTTTTAGCAACAGAAATGATAGACGTCAACATGTTGTACACCTCTGAAAAAAGAGGAAGTGGCAATCAGTGAAAACCAACCACAATCATTGAGTAATTATATGTAATTAGCACCCTTAAAGAAATGTTGTGTTATTCATACACCATTATCCAGTGTCATTATGAGCTCCAATGAATATGCATTTGCCAAAGCAGCATAAAACAGAGGTTAAGGACACTGCCCTTTAGTTATAGCACAGGCACAAGAATAAAGATTACTGTGTTTGAGTCTAACAAAGCATTAATTCAAACAAATACACATCAAATAAATGTGTACAACAGAACGCACAATGGGGGAAATTACAGAAAATTGCCCTAATGTACATAAGCACAAAATGGCTAAGCTCAGTATGCAGTTGTTGTTGTTTTTTTATTTATTTTTTATTTTTTCTCCTTTTCACACTACTGTGGTCACAATTTAATCAAAGACAACATAGGGTAATTTAAAACATTTCCATACTTGACCAACAAGAAATTCTGTACTTGTTTCTCTGTTCTTTTTGCACATAAGAAAATACATAACATTATAATATATTTATGAAATGTAAAAGTATGATCTTAATTTTATCCATTCTAAGGTAATCAAAGTCAAAATTCCATTTACTGTCAAATTATTTTAAAAAGACAGAAAGAAAATGATGATCTAGATTCCTTTGTTTTTGTTTCCTCATTGTCATAGTGCCAGAACCACAGGCATATTTGCTGTTGAATACCAAAACATTGTCTGTATGTTGTTAACAGAAAGCTATCTGATTCTTCAGTGTGCGCACTAGACTCTGAATCATGCATGAGGCTGTCTGTGTGGGAGAGAAACCCTATCACCCAAACACTGCTATCCATGAACTGAAATGTGTGCCCTGAGTGTGTGCATGGTTGTGATGACAACCGCTGATTATTGTGAAGCAACTGTTCTAAACAAAATTAATTTCAGAGTCCTAAACAAAATCTTGCACCATCTGTAGAGTGACATTTTATCTTTTGTAATTATTTATTTTATAGCGCAATTAAACCAAACCATACATAAATTCCCCCCAAAATATGTTTAACAACTCTAAAATAAAAATTATGTATGAATATATTTTTAGAAATATATTAAAATATTTATACAACTACACAGTAAAATCTCCAGAGTTGAAATCCTGGTGTTAAGGACTTTTAGAGTAAAGAGTTAAAGTTGTGGTGTTGAATTTTAAAGGATTAACACTAGCTAGTGTAAACAGCACCCTCTGGCCGGAGTAAGTATGGAGAATTACCCTTATTAACACTGCTGAGTGTTATTAGTCACATCCGGGACATTTTCTCGTGTGCGCGCCTAATCCGTCTGAAATGTTTTTCACAGACACCATTTTCTTTGCTGGCGATGCGGAGCATATTAGGACGGAAAACAGCAAAATAAAGTGTTTAATCTTACTCACAAAGTGTGTTTTGTAATATCATATCGTTTTATAATGATATTAATGTGTTGTGTGCGCCTAAACTTTTATCAATGGCATTTCCTTTCACTCGCGATGCAGAACAGACGAGGACTTTTCTAAAAGGGAAAATCCGAAAGTAAGTGTTTTTATCTCATTTAAAATATGTATTTTATAACATCATATTAACTTGTATAGCGATACTTATGTGCTGTGCTCTCCTAAACTTTTCCTCAGAGAGATATTTTCTTTCTCTTGCGGTGCGAGCAGACGGGGAAGTTGGTTTAAATGAGGAAAACACCGAAAGTAAGTGTTTTATCTAATTTATTATATGTATTTTATAAGATAATATTACTTTATGACGATATTTATTTGCTGCGCACCTAAAGGAGCCTAACCGTTTCTCACAGATTTACGTTATATTGCTATGCAGTGCAGATGCGGAGGTCACTTTTATAGGAAAACGCCACCGTTTTTCCATATTCCAATATGTTTTTCCCTCAGCTTAGACAAGTTGACACGTACCTCTCCCGTCTCAGTGCGTGCACTTAATCGCTCTAGCGCGCGGCGCCACTATGCTAGCGTTTAGCTTAGCACCATTCATTCCTTGGGATCCAAACAGAGATGAATTTAGAAGATACCAAACACTTCCATGTTTTCCCTATTTAAAGACGGTTACATGAGTAGTTACACGAGTAAGTATGGTGACACAAAATAAAACGGGGCAATTTTCTAAGCAGATAAAAAATGATAACTATAATGTATGGCGGAAGAGTCTTCGCAGCACTTCGACCTCGGCGCAGTAATATCTTCCGCCATACATTATAGTTATCATTTTTTATCTGCTTAGAAAATTGCCACCATACTTGTGTCACCATACTTACTCGTGTAACTACTCATGTAACCATCTTTAAATAGGGAAAACATGGAAGTGTTTGGTAGCTTCTAAATTCATCTCTGTTTGGATCCTAAGGAATGAATGGTGTTAAGCTAAACGCTAGCATAGTGGCGCCGCGCGATAAATAATAACTTAGGATTGTTTTGGTCATTTTCAATGAGTTTTCAGAGATGCTCAGCCCTGGCAGCTCTATAGCTAAACATACTGTCCTTACATGTACTTCAGAAAACCTCTAAATTATCATTTTATGAATTATTTATTGTGCTCAACATTACAAGTTGCTTTCTTGAGAGCATGAGAATGACTGTTTCAGGATGCTTCTCTCTAATCTTTTTAACCTGAAGGTAGAAACAGTATCTTTCCATGCAATGTGAAATACCTCTAGTTCTCCATACGTGGCCTAATGGTTAGAGAGTCAGACTTATAACCCAAAGGTCACGGGTTCGAGTCTCAGTACCGGCAGGGATTGTAGGTGGGGGGAATGAAACCACGTGTGAGACCCTTGATCAATGCACCGAACCCCTAACTGCTCCCCGTGTGTGTTTGTTCACTACTCACTGCTGTGTGTGTGCACTTGGATGGGTGAATTGCAGAGTACAAATTCCAAGTATGGGACACCATACTTGGGCATACGTCCTTTCCATTTCTTTCCTTCTTCAAGCGCAAAGGAGCAAATATATGTAGGGTGCTAGAAAAGAGAGAATCCACAGTTTATGTTGCAACATCAAGTGCTTCAGGAAGTTACCAAAGCAATCTTTAGTAGCAGAAGTGATAGTTCCACCATATTTGAAACATGGAGTTGATACAGTTTTAACTAAATGAAGCATACAAGAGACTAGGTAATGATCATAGATATCATCACTCTGCTGTAGGATTTAGCGCCATCAACGTCCATTTGACAGTATTAAATCTTAATGCATCTTTTTCATTATCAACAGGGATGTTAAAATCTTTTGACTTCACAGGCAATCCATACTAATTCAGATAGAAAATCAACAAATTCCTTGATAAAGTCAAGGTGGCCTGTAGACAGTAAAAATGTTAAAATTAATTTATCATTGCTATTAGATATTGCTATATAAGGGCCATCACCTAAAAAAATGATACCTCAAACCAGATCTCTGAGTAACACCAAAAATATTACTATATATTAGAAACAATTACAATAGCATACCTGCCCCTTTTCTTTTCGGGACGTAAAAAGACAATACATGGTTTTAAGACAAAAACTAGGCTGCATAGCATTTGATAGATGGCTAGGTATCACATTGTGACAGTCATATTCATATTTACAGCTCATATTTTAAACTGTTTATTATAAGTGCTGAAAATTAAAAGTTAAAATTTAAAAGTTAAAACTACAGTAAAAGTACCAAATGAATGAACAAACAAACAAACAAATATTAAGTAACTCAGGGGAAATAAAAGATCTAATAATTAAACAAGCACATTTATAACCACACCAGTATAGCTGTCAGACTCGTGTCCCTGTGTCCTGTGTTTTTCCTCCCTCATGTTACCCACATGTCCTTATTTGGTGTTTCCTGTTTCCTGTCCTTGATTGTTTGATTTATTTCCAGGTGTGTCTCCTTAGTCCCCTCGCTATGTTTATTATAAAAGTCCTGTGTCTTGCCTTGTTTTCTTGTCTGGTATTGAACGTCAATCCTCTCCCTATGTGTGTGTTCCTGCCTGTTTGAAGAATAAAGACTTAATTCTCCTACGTTTCCTCGGCTCCCCGTTCCACGGGGATGGAGACAATAGCTAAATCACACAAATAAGATTTAAAGCATAGAATAAATAAAATCAAAATGTTTATTTTAAGACTGTTTACGGGAATCCTGCAGCTGTCACATGCGATTGGACAGGGAGAAATTTGGGCAGGTATTAAGTCAGCTTTGGGCTGGAAATTTTTCTGAAACCTGGCAACCCAGAGCAGAGACCCTGGTCTCCGAAGCCTAAAACACATTGTCCCTAGTAATGGTTTTACAAATGATATGACACTGAAACACAATATTTATAACATATTTTTTCAGTACTTCAGTATTCAATCAGTGTTCTGTCACAAATATGATTGCTAAACATTGGGGACTGTTAATGAAGAATAATGCTGGAAAGCGCATTATAGTGGATGTTGACAATAGCATGTTGTCTGCTCATTTCCTGAAGGCTCTGATTGATTCAGTGATCACACATTGCCGCCTCACATGCACCTTTTACAGAAGAGCTCAGCAATTATCTGTCATTTGTGCGGTGAGTTTCTTTTGTATCTGCAGAAGGGAAGGAAATGAACAGAGCGCAGCTGGGTAAAAGTACCTCTTTACAGGAAAACTGTTTTGGGTGGAAGCCCTGATCGTCAGCGGAGACCAGGATACCTATATGAGCCCCAGAGACATATCCCAGTGAAGACCTCGACTAAAAATATAACAAAATAACTAAAAATATAATAAAATACGTAACTACATAATATTATTATTGTTAGAAATTGCAACAATATAAAAGTAGAAATATAATACATTTATACATTTAAAATTTTAATTAAAACATAATATACAAATATGAAAAATGAATAAATACATTCTAAAATAATAAATAGTATAATATAATTCTTTTTGTGTGTGTGTGTGTGTATATATATATATATATATATGTACAACAGAAATATATTAAATTAAACTATAAATTTAAATTATAATAAACAAACAAATATATATTATAAAAATAGACCGAGAAACAATAAATGCATTGAACTATACAGTACAATTATAGCAAATGAATAAATCATATAAATGAAAAACTTCAAATAATGAATAAAACACAAATATAACAAATACATTAAATTATAAATTAAAATGCCCCATCGGGACAAGACCACAGGAATCAGATAAGCCCTTTACACAATCTGACATGGCTGCGGTTGGAATTGAACTGCGGGTTTCGTTTGGCCAGAGGAGAACTGGCCCCCCGACTGAGCCTGGTTTCTCCCAAGGTTTTTTTCTCCATTCTGTCACAGAGGGAGTTTTGGTTCCTTGCCGCTGTCGCCTCTGGCTTGCTCAGTTGGGGACACTTAATTTCTAGCGATTATCGTCAATTTGATTTCATAGATACTATTTAAACTAAACTGAGCTAGACAATGACATCTCTGAATTCAATAATGAAATGCCTTTAACTGAAAATTGAGTGTCGTTACACATTACTGACACTCTATCCTCCAATTTGATACTGTTAAGTGCTTTGACACAATCTGTATTGTTAAAAGCGCTGTATAAATAAAGGTGACTTGACTTGATTTGGAATGCCAGTGATGATTTTTGACAAAGACAGTCAATATGGAAATACTATTCAAACACAAATAGAATTACTAATACATAATAAAGCATTTGTGCATTATGTCATTACATTACTACCCTTTTTTAATTTCTTTATTGTACTGTAAATAATGATTTAAGAGCTTGACTATCATATTGAGAAGCCAGACCTTCAGGTGGGACTGAAATCTCAATGCAGTGTTGGTTACTTCATCAGATTACTTTTTCAAGTAACTAGTAAAGTAACACATTACTTTTAAATTTGCATCAAAATATCTGAGTTACTTTTTTCAAATAAGTAATGCAAGTTACTTTATTTTCCCATTTTTTCACTGACAGCTCTCTGTGTGTCCCCGCACACGTGTTGAGGTGCAAAGGCACTTCTTACAGCCTGAGTCTTATTAATGTCACTTTTGTGGTGAAAGTGCCTTTAAAGATGCCAAAACTATATAAACTATATAATGTCCATAAAAGATATAGCATTATATAGTATATATAAATACAGTATTATAAATATTGTTCTCATCAAAGCATAGCATCCAGGCAATACTTGCCAAATGAACATGGATCTTTGTTACAATCACTGGGCCTTTGCCACAAATGAGCACAGCTTCATTTGAGCTCTACGGACTGTCAATCCACTGCATCTTGCACTCAGATTCATGTTGATTAAAGCAGATCATAAATAGTGTGATAGCACTGTGTAATGCTGTTTAACTTCTATTCACTAACATTTCGAAATGCATCTGAAGTCAAACATTTTACATTGATACATACAGTGAAGTAGGGCTTCCTGTGCATTAAGGGGTCATGGAATTATTTATTTATTTATTTATTTGAGAGGCTAACAGATACACTACATTGCCATAAATAGGTACAGACTTCAATTAATAGATTTGGGTAGGCTAATTCCACTAAACAAACATATGAACATAAGCGGATTGTTCTAAATTACTTTTTTTTTTAAATGTTTTGATTAATTTGTGAGAATTTGCCAGCTTGCTACCCAGTTAATTATAAAAGCTCCAATCTCACAATCTAGCATTAACTATTGGGTGGCATTTGGTTATCCAATTTGGTATAGGCTATTTGGTGCATCTTTTTGCAACTTCAGCTGTGAAACAGTGTTGATAATGGTAGCTTGCATTTTTATTTTTCCCTGTCTGCACATTATAATTTCAATTTATCATTATAATTTTAATTTATAAATTTTGCTGAGACTAACCATAGCTATAGTTCAGACTAGAAAACACTACATAACTTATCTTTCTAAAGTTAATAAATTAGTTTAAAAATATTATTGAATACATTAAATTATTATTAAATGTAAATAAAGTATATACTGGAGGAAAAATGTTTTAAATTAAAATGTATGGATAGGAGAGGGTAAGAGACTCAACCACAGCGCTGTCGTACAGATGCCAATTTATTCACATCTGCAAATCTGACATATAAGCAAAGACAGTATCATCAAATAATGGTCCATATAGCTGGGCATAAACTGAGAGCTGTTGAATATGTAGGTGTGGTGTTTTATGATGTAAAATAGCGAAGCAAAAACTAAATTCTAGTAACAACAGTCTTTGATGTCAGTAAGAGTGGAAGAACAGGTCATCATCAACTCAATTTCTCTGTTTCCTTTTACCGACATCTAGCGGTCATACTCAGAATCACAAAATACATCTCTCTGCTACTTCAGTAACCAAGATTTCAATTTCATTTTAAATAAATTACTGCAATAAAGGAGGCAACAATAGTTACGAAAGAGGTTAAAGTCTGTTACTATCATTACTAACATCTGGCAGTCAAAAGTCTTGAATTCCTCACAACTGAAATTAAATGGTCACATTAATGAAAGTCAAGACCCCTTTTAAATTATATTTTTATACAGTTTGGTTCAACCAAAGGCTGTTCTTTAACACTTCAAATCTCATTTACACTTTTGTGCCACTTTGGTTTGAATCTAGTACATGGCCGTATGGGAAAAATTCCCTGAGTGGTTTGTGTGCAGTTGGTGTACGGTCTTGACCTCTCTTTTCAGGCGCAGAGGAATAATGCTGAATCTGTTGCCATCACATAGCAGAAAGGTTTTCGTACCCACACGCTTTTCCACTGTTAAGAGAGGAGAGAATCTGTGGTGTGCTTTAGGGCCTAAGCGATGAATTCTGAGCCTCACTCTCTCCCCTTGAGCAAAACATGGGGTACATGCCTGTCGCTTAAATGTCATAGCACTGTTTATATATCATTTTTAATGTTAATTGAAAATAAGAAACAATTTATAGGTCAGCTCATGAAATATATATATATATATATATATATATATATATATATATATATATATATATATATATATATATATATATTTTTTTTTTTTTAAATTAAACATTCAAATACTTCCTTTGAATGAGCAGCTGAAAGAAAGTTTAGACATTTCAAAATAAGAGTCCTGATGTATTTTGTATCTTTTTTTCCTGATAATACAAGGAAAATATACACAGCTGTCATTATCACAAAATAAACCCTAACATGGTGACCAGAATAAACTGAATGATATAATAAACACAGGAGAGGAGAAAACGATGAACTCAAAAGCAGAAAGCCAGAGCACAGGGGGGAATATTAAAAAAAAAATTCAAAATCCAAAAATTGACAAAAAAAAAAAAAAAAAAAAGATGTCCAATGGGTAGCTCCAAAATGATCCTATAAGTAAATTAAATAAATCCAAAGATCCAAATATATAAATCCAAAAGGTTAAAAAAAAACAATGAAAAAAAAAAGAAAAAAAAAAAAAAGGAAGAGAACTTGTTACACAAAGTAGACAGAAGTCCAGAGGAGGCACAAGAGCAAAACTGTGAAAAAAATGAGGATGACCATGGCGTGTGAAAAAAAAAAGGAGAACAGAATCACTTAAATAAACACACAAGAAAAAAGGCACAGGTGAAAGCAATGTAATACAATCATAGAGGTGGGAAACCAAAAAAAGACAAACATATATAGTGTTTATACAGATACATCTGTAAGTCTTCAAATTTTACTTTATTTATAACTAACTTTTATTTTATTATTTTTTACACATTATCAGCATGTGGAAAGGCAATTGGAGAACCTGATTACTGTTATAGAAAAAGGAATATAAAATGTTACATGGGCAGTGTTGGGCTAAATTACTTTTAAAAAGTAATGAATGGCAATATTATGTAACTCCCTAAAAAGTAACTAATTATATTACTTTTTTTTATGGAAAATAATGTTACTTTTTCTCATCTGGCATTGGGGTTTCTTTTTTGTTTTTAATAAAAAAAAAGTTATATATAGTTTTTTTTTGCAAATGTAAAAGGCCTTTCACATCAAAAGTGCAATGAATAAGCCTCAGGCTGAAGGAAATGCAAATTCAAAAAGTTCAAACAAACCTTTCAGCTGTGCTTCAGGAGAGCTGTCAGTCAATAAATGGGAAAACAAAGTAACCGGCATTTCATATTTGAAAAAGTGACTCAGATATTTCCCTGTAAATTAAAAAAGTAATGTGTTATTTTACTAGTTACTTGAAAAAGTAATCTGATTACATAACTCGGGTTTTCCCAAGGGAAAAGGTGAGTCTTGGATCTACATGCAGCTTAACTTTTTAAACAAATTAATAAAGATCACAACTAGGGATCTGACAGAAGGTAAACAAGCCATCTCTGTAAACATAACACAATGTTTAAGTCAATACTGGACACTGAACTGAGAAAACTGAGGGAATAAATACACAGGTAATCGAGGAACCAAACAAAACACAGTTAATGAACATAATCAGAAACAATGCAAACAAATCAGCATATGAGAACTAAGGAAACAGGAAATATAACACAGGTAAACAAACTAAGAGTCCAATGAAATGAAAATGAAACCAAAAACAAAAGTACTGTATGTATGTGCATGCCAGTTGTCAAATGCTGAAACAGGAACCAGAGTTTCTTTCTTTGTCTAACAACGATAAAAATGTAACGACCAAAAATGTAACGACCAAAAATCTAAAATGTCAACTTAATTCCTACAGTAGAGGCAACAACAGTTATTCTTAGACTCACAGTCTGCTGTCCGGTTAGGGATATTGTGTAAACGCAGTGCTGTGAACGGTCTGGAGTGGTTCCTGAACGCCCGGCTCTGAAGTTTGCACCGGTCTCTCATCCCGTCTTTTCTCCTGGATTGCTAAACTACAAATAATGGTTAGCACTACACCACCCACCACAAGCAGCACTGTGCCTATCCAGCCAGTGTAGATCGCTGATCCGAATTCCCGTGTTAATACAGCACCAGCTTTTGAAGCTGTTAAATGTGTAGTCCAAGAAATCACCACCAGCAAAACCAGTCCACTCACAACAAACATGGGCCCGGATGCTATTTTAAACGATATGTTCTTAGGGTATTGTATCCAGCCAAGAGGGTAAACTGCAATGGCAAGAGCTCCCAATCCTATGGATGTGATGACGAGGATTTTCCAGGTGTTAAAGTGCTCAGTTAGATTCAGCAGAGACTGATAGAAGGCGCAGTGAAGTCTGCCAGTCGTGTGGTGTTGCCAGTTTAGCCAAACTCCATCCCAGTACAATGGAAGTGTTGTTGTAATATTTTCCACCATTCCGGTTACATGCCACATGGGTAGAAATTTTGTAAGAATAGAGCAAAACCAGCCCGCACAGGCCAGCCCTAAAACAGCGAATTCAATCCTAATATCCATGTCTGTGTTTATTCAGCAGCGCCGAGCTGAACTATTTCTCACAGCATGGAAATTCACTTTACTGCATTCCAGCTGTGGGTGGAGAGACATGCTGTGGTTGAAACGTGGAGGATCCCTTTGTGTTTTTGCCATGGTTTCATATCAAATCCCTCTGTTTCCTCACACGATGAGACATGAATAGGGAGCTGTTACATGTCCAATGCTGACAAGGTTCAGAATCATACTGAGACAATGAAAGTCCTTGAAACTATTTATTTCCTGGATTTGTGTTGTAATTTAATTCTTTCCATATAGAAATATAAAATATATTACCCTATATCAAGAGTGAATCTGCCATTCCAGGTGAAAAAAGTGCACTTCCATGATGTACTTAAAGTGCTCTATTTTTACGCACTAATTTTGTACTAAATATACTAAAAATTATTCTTTAGTGCTTCTTAAGACAATCTTAAGACAAAAGTGTACTCAACTGTGCTATTTTGGGACACCATGAATATGAACTAAAATGTGCTTTTAACATACTATCTCTGTATTTTAAAAATACAGTGGTAACTAAATACATTTTAAATACAGAGATAGTATGTCTAAAAGCACATTTTTAGTTCATATTCATCATATTAAGAAGTACTAAAGAATAATTTTTATATTAAGTACAAAATTAGAGTGTGAAAATAGAGCACTTCAAGTACATTATGGAAGTGCACTTTTTTCACCTGGGATATGTTACCTATAAGGTGATATATAATTTTCACATAGATAAAGATGTAGCTTGTTTATGTATAGACTGTATATGTACATGTACATATGTTAATAATATCTATAAGATGCTATTTATGTAGTATTATAAGTTGCAACCATATTGTCACGACTTGCTACTGTGAGGAGACAAAGGAGCGCGGAGACGCAGGAGATCCAGAACAATAATAGTCTTTAATGAAACCAAAAGAACAGGGAACACAGACGTAGCACACAGAGTAGACGTTTAACACTGGACACTAGACACAGGAAAACACTGGGCTTAAGTAACTGGAAGTAAATGAGGAAATTAACGAGACACAGCTGAATCAAATGGAACTCAATGGGAACAGGAACAGGAAAACCAAATATGGGCATAAGGAAACACGACGGAACACTAGGACAAAGAGCACATGGGGAGGAAAACAAACACAAACACAAAGACAGTCCATAACCCTGACATTACTCCCCGCTCTCGGAAGGCGCGTCCCGCGCCATAACAGTTCCACCAGGGAGTGGGGGCAGGCGCCCTGGAGGCTGGTGCAGGACAGAGACAAGGAAGGTCTCCAGGGTGGATCAGGCAGTTCAGGGGGCCGTGGTGGAGCCGACGGAGGGAGGAGCCATGGAGGAGGAAGGGCTGACAACTCCAGGGGGCCGACCAACGGTGGCGGAGCAGGTGGCGGAGGAGCCCAAGGCGGAGATGGAGAGCCGATGAGCCAGGGCGACGGGGAGGATCCGGAGGGCCAAGGCGGAGCAGATGGTTCAGGCGACCGAGGCAGAGGAGGGGATCCAGAAGGCCGCGGTGGAGCTGGAGTGAAAGAGGACCAAGATGGAGCCGAAGGGAAGGTGGAGCCTGACGGAGCTGGAGGAGTGGAGTCCCGAGGCAAAGGATGGTCGACGGCAGACCAAGGCGGAGCCGGAGGAACAAGGGAGCCCTAGCAGATATCCAGCTGTTATGACCCCCTAATTATTTGGCATCTAGGGTTTTTGGGAGGCAACACCAAACATTTAATAAATAAAAGGATATTCAAGCTAAAACACTTTTCTCCGCTATGGAGGTGCGGTGTGTGCAATTAAGAAGCAGACAGAGGCAAAACTGAATATGAATTATGCGTTTAGTAGAAAAAATAGTTCAAGATTACAAAGCTCCCAATAATAATAATAATAATCAAACCCAAAATAGTTTCAAAATCCGACAATCATCTATTTACAAATTATATACACAAGTAATGAATTAAAGACAACAAAAGTGAGGGACAAGAGCGGTGCTAAAGAAAAAAAAACCTTTTTTATTATTATTTTCTTTTATTTATTTTATTTATTACAGGGACAATGCATATTAATAAACATTTCTGTCAATATGCCAGAGTTAGCCAGAAAGCTATTTTTCACCTGCAGTCCCTAGACAGATGTTAAAAGTCACCCTAAAAGAAAGTAAAATTACATAATTACATAACAATAAAACAATTACAATACATTTAGAAGCACCCAACTAGCACCTATCAATACTAAGCTAAACAAAATAAAAGAAAAATAAGATCTTCAGCGTAGAACGCCACTAACTACGCTGACTCACAAACATAAATACAAAAATTGGCATCCGCTCATAAACTAGTGTGTTTAGACAACTTTATCCTGCGTGTAGTAAAATGTAAGTCACGTGACATGCTGAACTGGTCCCATCACTATGTGTCGAAGAAGGACTTAAATAAACTCTGAAAAACAGAGAGTCGAGTCACAACAAACGCAGTTAAATAACCGATGAACAGTAAAGTTTCACGAAAGAAACATCAAACACACAATAACTCAAATTCAGAAAATATCAAAGACAATCGCAAACGCCAAAGCGTGGACTAGCAAACAAATGAAAAGCAAACGCTCTTCCAAACTCGTGTCACATCCGGGTCTTTATACGCGCCCACTAACGTCTGATTGGTCCTCAAAGCGTTGCGAAGAATTGATGACTGATGGTCCAATCACAGGTCCTGTGAGGTGAGAGTGAAGCGAGAGAGAGACAAAGGAGAAAACACCCCTCCCAGAACAATACGCAACGTAACACCAGCAAACAGTTTACTAATATGCTAATGACTGCTAGTTAACATGTAATTAAAAAGTTACTTATAGTTTCTAGAAAGTCTTAATATCTTAAGTCCTTAATAAAGGGTTTCCAAAATTTTGGTTTAATAAAACCTTTTTGGGAAAATGTTTTCCAAATAAAAATTCCATAGCTTAAGCGAACAGCTGAAGGCCAAGGGAGCCTGATCATGCTTTCCTAGCTACAGCTCTTTTGTTGTTGTTGTTCCTCAAAAGATTTCTTTGTTTGGTCACACCAATAGACAAATTGCAGTAGGAGGAGAAAAAAAACAAAAAAAACTTGAGAGGTCAAACAGAAGAAATTGATGGTTTGAAAACATTCCAGTGATTCCTTCTAAATCAGAATAAATACAATAGGTAACACTTTATTTCAGTGGTATACAGTCCTGCTTCTGCAGGGCAAATATCCTGTACAATTTAGTTGTGACTTACTCCAACACATCTGCCTGGAAGTTTCTATAAATCCAGAAAACCTTGTTTTGCTGGTTGAGGTGTTTAATTGAGGTTGGAACCAGCTTTCATCAGTATAGGGCACAGGCCCCCCAGCAAAAATGAGTGCTCATATTTTGGTACTGATACTGTTTTGGATATAAATGGACATAAATCATCTTTACCTGCAGTGCAGAGTTGTTCACAAGCTGCATAGGCAATAAAGAGCTGCTTCACCGTTAAAAAAAAACCAAAAAAAAAAAACCAAAAAAAAAAAACATAAAAGACATTTGCAAGCCAAATATCCACCTCATCCAGAGCACTTTTTGTTTTCTGTCTTGTAAAATATGCCGTTACCAGAGCTGGGTAGATTACTTACAGATTATAGTCCATTACTGACTCCAAATTAGATGACAAAAACTGTAATTAGTAACATAATCCATTAAATTACACATTTTGGGTAATATAATCAGACTACTTTTTTGATTATAGATCACTTTTGACCTAACTCATTTATCACATTGATTTAAATAATATTGTACCATATTGTTATAAAAATACAAAGAGAAAGAAAATATATTCCATTCATTGTTAATAACAATATGAAGTGCATTAAACATTACATCAAGGTTTCCTAAACTGGGGTTCGTGAAGAAACTGTAGGGGGTTTAATGAAAAGCATATAATTAATTAAACCATTAAAATGCAAAATTAAAATAAATAATTTTAAAATAACAACAATAAAAGTAAAACATTTAATAAAAAATATGAAAAAATGTGTTTATTTACCAGCATGTGACTATTGACCAACTGTGAACATACAAAAGTGTTATTTAATTATTAACTCAGTGGGAACTTATATATGAGTATATATGAGTATATACAATTTATATATATATGAGTATTGGTTTTGATTGCTTCTATTGTCTTCATTTGTAAGTTGCTTTGGATAAAAGCGTCTGCTAAATGACTAAATGTAAATGTATATATAATATATCAGATGAACAAGGTTCAGATAACAAAAAGTTTAGAAATAATTAGAATTTGTGCATTTTAATGTGAAAGACAAATCTATATAAGTGGTAAGTTTATTTAAAAAGGAAAATTTAAAAAATGAAAAAGAAGGATTAGAGAGAATTAAATAATTATGAATAATTTCTTGCTTTTGTGTGAATAATATGCAATAATGTAATCAATAAAAAGTAATTGTAGTCTGATTACGAGTATTTTAAAATGTAATTTAATGTAATCTCAAGTAGCCTACTTCATTTTTGGAATCTGATTAAGTAATCCAGATGTAATCAGTTACTTCCCAGCACTGCCCATTACTATTTCAGTGTGAGAAACCACTGCAAATGTTCAAGTGCGTGAGTAACTGTCCCAAAGAATCAAACTGGATCGTGAACCATTTCAGATGTTTTTGCAAACCTGTTTGACCAATCAGATCAAAAGAGTGATTCATTTGCGAATCTGGCATCACTAGTTCTGATTCTAAACAGCCGATAGAAAAAAATGCAGGATTGTTATCATAATTTTTTTTCTCAAGTCTGTATACAGTAATCTTAATTGACATATAAGTATTTATTAATAAACTTGACTGACACACAATGATATTTTGCTCCTTCACTGTTACACGTTATATGTTTTTACTATAGTAATAACAGTAAATTATTCCCACCTTCTGGAATTTTCAAGTACTTCTGGACATCCTGATTAGCTTGTTGAACTAAACACAGCAGGTCACTGACCCTCCAGAAGTGCAGTTGAGGAACCCTGACACTATCAGCGCCTGACTAAATTCATTAGAAAAACTATGCAAACTATGTTTTATGCATGTATTTGTTTGTTTAAAAACTTAACATGATTCACTTTTGGTACAGATTGACAAGTAAAATGTCCACTGATTGGCACCAAAAGATAATTTCATTCTCTTCAGTGAGGACCAGGCTGACATAAGGTATGGAGCGAATTTTGTGCCAATATTCATCAAACAAATCCAGTGTTTTGCAAATAAACAAAATCTGCTTTGAAAAGAAAAACTCGACTTTCAAATAAACGCAAAGTGATTTGCAAATACAAAACTGTATTTGAGAGAAAATGGAGAGGTATGGACAAATATGTGTATTGTGTGTTACAACTGTGAGACTCATTTGCCTTTTTAAGAGGAAACTTGGCTTGATTTTCTCATACGCGTACGGGCAGATTTTCACACACGTGCAATTGAGCAACTTTCTTTTCCAAAAACAGCAGATGGTGATGTCGGTCAATTTACGCTAGTCTCCCGAAACACAACTTTAACTTTTCAGACCAATATGAGTGGGGAACAGGTGAGTTTGTGTCTTACTACCTCTATAATTAACCATTTAGATGTTTTCACAAAGCGAACCAACTACAGTGTCAGTGAAATTCACAACAAGTGCTGTAAAGTTGTTAACATAATTGATTAGTTCAAAAATCAGTAGTGACATGGCTAAACATTTAACTAGGCAGTCTTGCCCTATAAAAACTGATCCATTCTTCAAACCTCTTATCCTCTGTTGGATTGCAGGATATAGAATATACAGGTGCATCTCAATAAATTAGAATGTCGTGGAAAAGTTAATTTATTTCAGTAATTCAACTCAAATTGTGAAACTTCTGTATTAAATAAATTCATTGCACACAGACTGAATTAGTTTAAGTCTTTGGTTCTTTTAATTGTGATGATTTTGGCTCACATTTAACAAAAACCCACCAATTCACTATCTCAACAAATTAGAATATGGTGACATGCCAATCAGCTAATCAACTCAAGACACCTGCAAAGGTTTCCTGAGCCTTCAAAATGGTCTCTCAGTTTGGTTCATTAGGCTACACAATCATGGGGAAGACTGCTGATCTGACAGTTGTCCAGAAGACAATCATTGACACCCTTCACAAGGAGGGTAAGCCACAAACATTCATTGCCAAAGAAGCTGGCTGTTCACAGAGTGCTGTATCCAAGCATGTTAACAGAAAGTTGAGTGGAAGGAAAAAGTGTGGAAGAAAAAGATGCACAACCAACCGAGAGAACCGCAGCCTTATGAGGATTGTCAAGCAAAATTGATTCAAGAATTTGGGTGAAGTTCACAAGGAATGGACTGAGGCTGGGGTCAAGGCATCAAGAGCCACCACACACAGACGTGTCAAGTCGTATGCCTCTTGTTACGCCACTCCTGATCCACAGACAACGTCAGAGGCGTCTTACCTGGGCTACGGAGAAGAAGAACTGGACTGTTGCCCAGTGGTCCAAAGTCCTCTTTTCAGATGAGAGCAAGTTTTGTATTTCATTTGGAAACCAAGGACCTAGAGTCTGGAGGAAGGGTGGAGAAGCTCATAGTCCAAGTTGCTTGAAGTCCAGTGTTAAGTTTCCACAGTCTGTGATGATTTGGGGTGCAATGTCATCTGCTGGTGTTGGTCCATTGTGTTTTTTGAAAACCAAAGTGACTGCACCCGTTTACCAAGAAATGTTGGAGCACTTCATGCTTCCTTCTGCTGACCAGCTTTTTAAAGATGCTGATTTCATTTTCCAGCAGGATTTGGCACCTGCCCACACTGCCAAAAGCACCAAAAGTTGGTTAAATGACCGTGGTGTTGGTGTGCTTGACTGGCCAGCAAACTCACCAGACCTGAACCCCATAGAGAATCTATGGGGTATTGTCAAGAGGAAAATGAGAAACAAGAGACCAAAAAATGCAGATGAGCTGAAGGCCACTGTCAAAGAAACCTGGGCTTCCATAACACCTCAGCAGTGCCACAAACTGATCACCTCCTTGCCACGCCGAACTGAGGCAGTAATTAAAGCAAAAAGAGCCCCTACCAAGTATTGAGTACATATACAGTAAATTAACATACTTTCCAGAAGGCCAACAATTCACTAAAAATCTTTTTTTTTTATTGGTCTTATGAAGTATTATAATTTGTTGAGATAGTGAATTGGTGGGTTTTTGTTAAATGTGAGCCAAAATCATCACAATTAAAAGAACCAAAGACTTAAACTACTTCAGTCTGTGTGCACTGAATTTATTTAATACACAAGTTTCACAATTTGAGTTGAATTACTGAAATAAATTAACTTTTCCACGACATTCTAATTTATTGAGATGCACCTATACATATATATTGGTACAATCATTCAACATTCAAAACAATGCAGGGGTATAAAAATATATTGTGTCAGAATATATTGTAATACTAAAATGCAAATGTATAATGGATAGCAACAATATTGTGTACCAAAAATGAAAGCTTAGACAAGTTAATTTAGTATCAGATATAGTAATATTACCCAAGAGGTCATTAATTATTAATAAAAAAATGAAAACAAATCACATTATTTAGTACAATATGTAAAACTTTTTTTAAATGATGTAACACTGTACAATAATTTGTCTAAAATAATTACGTATTTTTTAGCTAAGCAAAATGATGAATATTTCTTTTCTGGTGTCACTCTTGTCCTGTGAATTGGGGAGAAGGATCAAGTTCACGCTGATGTAATACTAAATTCAGCATTTTAATGAACAGTGGTTTAATAAACAGCGTGCTACACGGGTGAAGACGCACTCTGGACAGCGAGGACTCTTCTAGGAGTGACTCAGATGACGAACGTTTGCATTTTAAAGAGCCACTAATATAATTCCTGAGAGTAGCCTTTTATTCTTAACTTCATGAGTTAAAATGTTGCTCGGCCATATATAAAAAGCTACATAATTTTAGTTGGATTTTCCCAAACAGGCTATTGTCAGACTAAAATCTGCCAATATATTGTTTGAAATATGAAATAGCTCCTTACAGGCCATTTTTAGTTTTAAATGTTGTACAAGGCATGTATATTACTATGCTATATATAAAAGGGGAAAGGGAAGTGATGTGTGGCCAAGCAACACACAGTAGTGAACGTGCACCTGGAGCAGTGGGCAGCCAATGCTGCGGTGCCCGGGGAGCAGTTGGGGGTTCAGAGCCTTGCTCAAGGGTCTTACCTCAGTCGTGGGGTGGAGAGAGTGCTGGTTATTCACTCCCCCCACCGACAATCCCTGCCGGACCTGAGATTCGAACCCACGACCTTCGGGTTACAAGTCCCACTCTCTATCCATTAGGCCATTAAAATACGGGGCAATAATAATATAAACAGAAATATAATAATAAACTATGATATCCCTTATGAAAATTAAAGTTGGTTTTACTATAATAAAAATGTGGTAACCATGTTTTTTTGCAGGTTACCATTTCTATATAAGCAGCTTTACTACAAATACCATGGCATTTATTTAGTAAAACCATGGTTAATTTTCAGAAGGGATATTAATGTTTAGATTATATTTTGGTACATTTATATAGCTAAATCACAATAAAGCTCACCTGAACTTAAACTAGTTTGATTATAGTAGCCTATTTGTATAATTAGTTTAGCCTACTCCTTTCAGTACGTTGTCTATGTGTAATTTTATACTTGCTTAAACTTTTACTGCAGAGGTAGCCTACAAAATCTCTCTCCACTGTAGGCTATGTCTCAACATATATAGCAAAATGACAATAAATCTTACTTGACCTAACGTAAAAATAAAATTCAAAACGCTTTCATTTTTGGTACACAATATTGTCACTATCCACTATACAGTGGGTACGGAAAGTATTCAGACCCCCTTAAATTGTTCACTCTTTGTTATATTGCAGCCATTTGCTAAAATCATTTAAGTTCTTTTTTTTTCCTCATTAATGTACACACAGCACCCCATATTGACAGAAAAACACAGAATTGTTGACATTTTTGCAGATTTATTAAAAAAGAAAAACTGAAATATCATACGGTCCTAAGTATTCAGACCCTTTGCTGTGACACTCATATATTTAACTCAGGTGCTGTCCATTTCTTCTGATCATCCTTGAGATGGTTCTACACCTTCATTTGAGTCCAGCTGTGTTTGATTATACTGATTGGACTTGATTAGAAAAGCCACACACCTGTCTATATAAGACCTTACAGCTCACAGTGCATGTCAGAGCAAATGAGAATCATGAGGTCAAAGGAACTGCCTAAAGAGCTCAGAGACAGAATTGTGGCAAGGCACAGATCTGGCTAAGGTTACAAAAAAATTTCTGCTGCACTTAAGGTTCTTAAGAGCACAGTGGCCTCCATAATCCTTAAATGGAAGACGTTTGGGACGACCAGAACCCTTCCTAGAGCTGGCCGTCCGGCCAAACTGAGCTATCGGGGGAGAAGAGTCTTGGTGAGAGAGGTAAAGAAGAACCCAAAGATCACTGTGGCTGAGCTCCAGAGACGCAGTCGGGAGATGGGAGAAAGTTGTAGAAAGTCAACCATCACTGCAGCCCTCCACCAGTCGGGGCTTTATGGCAAAGTGGGCCAATGGAAGCCTCTCCTCAGTGCAAGACACATGAAAGCCCGCATGAAGGACTCCAAGATGGTGAGAAATAAGATTCTCTGGTCTGATGAGACCAAGATAGAACATTTTGGCCTTAATTCTAAGCGGTATATGTGGAGAAAACCAGGCACTGCTCATCACCTGTCCAATACAGTCCCAACAGTGAAGCATGGTGGTGGCAGCATCATGCTGTGGGGGTGTTTTTCAGCTCCAAGGACAGGACGACTGGTTGCAATCGAGGGAAAGATGAATGCGGCCAAGTTCAGGGATATCCTGGACGAAAACCTTCTCCAGAGTGCTCAGGACCTCAGACTGGGCCGAAGGTTTACCTTCTAACAAGACAATGACCCTAAGCACACTGCTAAAATAACGAAGGAGTGGCTTCACAACAACTCCGTGACTGTTCTTGAATGGCCCAGCCAGAGCCCTGACTTAAACCCAATTGAGCATCTCTGGAGAGACCTAAAAATGGCTGTCCACCAACGTTTACCATCCAACCTGACAGAACTGGAGAGGATCTGCAAGGAGGAATGGCAGAGGATCCCCAAATCCAGGTGTGAAAAACTTGTTGCATCTTTCCCAAAAAGATTCATGGCTGTATTAGATCAAAAGGGTGCTTCTACTAAGTACTGAGCAAAGGATCTGAATACTTGGGACCATGATATTTCAGTTTTTCTTTTTTTAATAAATCTGCAAAAATGTCAACAATTATGTGTTTTTCTGTCAATATGGGGTGCTGTGTGTACATTAATGAGGAAAAAAAATTAACTTAAATGATTTTAGCAAATGGCTGCAATATAACAAAGAGTGAATAATTTAAGGGGGTCTGAATACTTTCCGTACCCACTGTACATTTGCATTTTAGTATTACAATATATTGTGACACAATATATTTTTATATCCCTGCATTGTTTTGAACAATTGTATCAATATATATGTATATTCTATATCCCGCGATCCAACAGAGGATAAGAGGTACGGAGAATGGATCAGTTTTTATAGGGAAAGACTGCCTAGTTAAATGTTTAGCCATGTCACTACTGATTTTTGAACTAATCAATCATGTTAACAACTTTACAGAACTTGTTGTGAATTTCACTGACACTGTAGTAGGGTTGCTTTGTGAAAACATCTAAATGGTTAATTATAGAGATAGTAAGACAGAAACTCACCTGTTCCCCACTCATATTGGTCTGAAAAGGTAAAGAGGTGTTTCGGGTCTCAGGAGACTAGCGTAAATTGACAGACAGTGCCATCTGCTGTTTTTGGAAAAGAAAGTTGCTCAATTTTATTTGTGAGAAAATCTGCCAGTACGCGTGCGACAAAATCAAGCCAAGTTTCCTCATAAAAAGGCAAATGAGTCTCACAGTTGTAACACACAATACATATATTTGTCCATACCTCTGCATTTTCTCTCAAAAACAGTTTTGTATTTGCAAATCACTTTGCGTTTGTTTGAAAGTCAAGTTTTTCTTTGCAAAGCAGATTGTGTTTATTTTAGTGCTGTCAATCGATTAAAAAATTTAATCGCGTTAATCACAGTCATGGACTGTTAATCACAGTCATGGACTGTGATTAATCATGATTAATCGCACATTTAAAATACTAGGATTTAACTGTAAATGTGTTGAAATGAAATGCATGACAAACTAGCTTAAGGAAACAGAACCTTTCACACCTCCGCCAGGTATGAGACATAATCCTTATTATTCTGAAAAAACAGAGGTGTTAATTATCGGACCTAAAAACCCCACATGTAATAACCTAGAACACTATCTAACACGTGACGGCTGCTCTGTCAATTCTTCTTCATCAGTTAGGAACCTAGGTGTGCTGTTTGATAGCAATCTTTCATTTGAAAGCCATGTTTCTAGTATCTGTAAAACTGCGTTTTTCCATCTCAAAAACATATCTAAATTGCGACCTATGCTCTCAACGTCAAATGCAGAAATGCTAATTCATGCGTTTATGACCTCAAGGTTAGACTATTGTAATGCTTTACTGGGTGGTTGTTCTGCACGCTTGATCAATAAACTACAGTTGGTCCAAAATGCAGCAACTAGAGTCCTTACTAGAACCAGGAAGTATGACCATATTAGCCCGGTTCTGTCAACACTGCACTGGCTCCCTATCAAACATCGGATAGATTTTAAAATCTTGTTAATTACTTATAAAGCCCTGAATGGCTTAGCTCCTCAGTACTTGAGCGAGCTCTTATCACATTATAGTCCTCCACGTCTGCTGCGTTCTCAAAACTCTGGCCATTTGATAATACCTAGAATATCAAAATCGACTGCGGGTGGCAGATCCTTTTCCTATTTAGCGCCCAAACTCTGGAACAATCTACCTAACACTGTTCGGGAGGCAGACACACTGTGTCAGTTTAAATCTAGATTAAAGACACATTTCTTTAACCTGGCTTACACATAATACACTAATACACTTCTATTATTCAAATCCGTTAAAGGATTGTTAGGCTGCATTAATTAGATCAACCGGAACCGGGAACACTCCTCATAACACACGATGTACTCGTTACATCGTAAGAAGAATGGCATCTACGCTAATATTTGTCTGTTTCTTTATTATTCTGTTTCTCAGTCCGTGTCCGGATCAGATGGCGCCGGGAGATGATGTCTGCGACCCTGACCGTCGGCGGAGGCCGGACACCTGGATGAGCCCCGGGGACATATCCCCAGTGAAGACCTCGACTTAAATACAATAAAATCTTAAAAATTAAACAAAATAACTATAATATAATAAAATACCTAACTACATAATACTATTATTGTTAGAAATTGCAACAATATAAAAATAGAAATATAATACATTTATACATTTAAAATTTAATTAATACAATAAGTAAAAAAATAAATAATAATATCCTGGCCAGAGGAGAACTGGCCCCCCCGACTGAGCCTGGTTTCTCCCAAGGTTTTTTTCTCCATTCTGTCACAGAGGGAGTTTTCGTTCCTTGCCGCTGTCGCCTCTGGCTTGCTCAGTTGGGGACACTTAATTTCTAACGATTATCGTCAATTTGATTTCATATATACTATTTAAACTAAACTGAGCTAGACAATGACATCTCTGATTTCAATAATGAAATGCCTTTAACTGAAAATTGAGTGTTTAATCTTATTATTATACATTACTGACACTCTATCCTCCAATTTGATACTGTTAAGTGCTTTGACACAATCTGTATTGTTAAAAGCGCTATATAAATAAAGGTGACTTGACTTGACTTGACTTCTTTTATCATTATGCATTTGTTTTTATTCAGCCATTATTAGTCTTTATACTGGCAATAAAACGTTTACCAAGCCACATCGCTTCAATCCCAGTATACATTTAGCCAACTATTATCAAAAGTATTTCTAAATAAATACAACAAAACATTTTCTTGCGACCTTACGTGAAGTATTATGACAAAATGCATTAAGAAGAAGAATTGGACCTGTTCTGCAGGTGCATTAGCGCTAACATTAGCATCATGCTACATAAGACAATTTATGAGATTAATAGTACACTTTTACTCAGAACTCACTTTAAACCACCATCGAGTGTTTGTAATAACTTCCTTTTGCGATCACATGTAGATTTTGGTCGTTTACTGTTGTTAAAATATGGTCTTTATAGCCTTTTATATCGCTGCACAAATTAGCATTTCAGATGTACACATTCATCTCAAGAAAATCACATACAAACCATATCCTATCATAATCGTGTGTTTATTATCTTGTATAATCTATAGTGGCTGTTGTCATGTTTATTTCTGCTGTGTAAAAGCCTTAACGTGTGCTCTGGCTGAAACTCACGTTGTTTGTGATGTTACAACCGTCTCTCCGTTCTTAAGTGGCCAGGTATACATTCCAACTATAATACACATTAGTAAAAGGATCTATTTTCATTTTCATTTGTCTATATACACTTTGGGCGACCACGGTACATTATAAAAATAGCCCAAAAAACCGCAACCTGCGGCTCTGTAATTTTTCCCGCGACTGTATTTTCAAAATAGCCCACTTGTGCCGTTACCCTGGCAACACTGGTTCACTGTACCCTCATCACACAATGATAGATAACCTTCCGCGCTGCGATGACGGGAAGAAGTTGGGGTCAAACATTATCACATGATTAATTTGCGTTAAAAAATAGTAACGCGTTAAAAATTTTAGATTAATCGCATGCGTTAACGCGTTAACGTTGACACCCGTAGTTTATTTGCAAAACACTGGATTTATTTGATGAATATTGACACAAAATTCGCTCCATAATGTTATAATAATGATGAAAAGAAAGAAAGAAAGAAAGAAAGAAAGAACGAACCTCAGGGGAGACCACTCCATGTTCTAACAGATTTAAGTCATTTATATTAAAGTAGTGATGCCACTGATGACACTGAAGAAGCCTCGAGGCACTTATCGAGCACGCTGAAGTGTCTGAAGTAAAGCCCAGTATCAGGGTGTGTACTGCTTTTACAGAGTCATGTGATCGACGACAAACGAAGTCTCAAGCTGTGAAGCGGCGCTGCAAAGATCAATCGCTGTAGATCAAAGTGCCGCCAGAGCGGTAAAGAGCAGAGGGTTCCATTTGTTTTCGAATCACTGTCGCGTCACACACCTTTACTTTCTGTCCAATCACGTACGCAATTCGCTTTTCATGTCACAATGTTCTAATCTCAGATCTTATTTTACAAATAGGTTTTCATTCATATTTTTTTAAAAACCCAGTATACAAGTAAAATTAAGATTGCAAATTATGTCAGTAAAATAAAATAACTGCCATAACGAAAACCTGTTAGTCATATACGTGTACATTATTATTCTATTACATCACACTGATATTTATACTGACATCTATTGACACACTTTAATAGGTAAATGAATTTATCAGAGAAACACACTTTTTTTGTGCACATAACTCTATATGGAATATATGGAGTGTGTGGTGGCTGCTTCATTTGACAGAGCTTCTTTCACAGGCTTTTGACTGCTTCATTATTTTTACACTTTATTATTATTATTATTATTATTATTATTAGTACTATGACTACTACTACTACTATCATCAATCAATTAATTATTTAATAATCATTCATTCATTCCAGTGACACTCTCAAAGTTTTGAATGGTATCCCAGAACAGTCAGGGGAAAACCTCAGTGTTTTATGAGGCTTCATTTCCCTCAAGAATTCAAAGTGTACAGTTTCTTTGTCCCTCAAACCCATGACATCATCATCATGCTCCACCAATAGACTACTTGCACTTAGCTTTGTGACATTTCAAATAATGCAGCTCTCTAGTTTCTGGTGATTTACCTGCCGCCACGCAGTCACGTGGTTCATGTAGCTCTCAATAGTTCCAAACAACTCTGCGCTCTCAATCTGTTTGAACGGTTTTAAGCAGAAGAATAGACAGCAGTTTAACTATATTTGCAGCAACCTCTGGTAAATATTAATGCATAATGTGCATTAAGTGTGCATTGTTTGACTAGGCCAGGTGCATGTGCCAAGGATAATCATTGGAATGTGAGCAGTAGGGAAAACTGCATACTGATGTACATTTTGGGGCAATCATTCCTCATAGTTACACAGCCTGTTAGAAGCTATAAATATTATTAAAGTATATGAATTATTCTAACAAGAGATAAAACACTATTTAAATACAATTTTACTTTCTCTTAACAAAAAAGTACTTGATCAGAACGTGTACAATTACAAAGCTTATAAAGCTTATTTTTGAATTAGTGATGCCCTCTTCTTTCTTTCTGATTTTTCTGGTTCACAACAGCACTCTGTGTACTTGACATTGATTTACATAGGCTAGTTAGGCTAAGCTGTAGGGTTTATAACAAAGTTCACTCAAAAAAGAAAATTCTACATTAATCTACCCACCTTCTCATAACAAACAAATCATGTTCTACAAAACAAATCATATCTATTAAAATTGTTTGTGTTAGAATAACATGACAGTGATTGAATGATGACAGAATTTAATTTTAAATGTTTGTGTGAGTTATCTCTTTAATTTATTTCTAGTAGATAAATGTAATGTGAAATATTACGTCAAAGTTAAAGATAAATAATTGCATACATTGTCTTGTATTCAATAAATTATGGGATATTTTTCATTAAATCTTGTTCATTAATATTGCTCAGTAATCATTATACTCACAAATAAAAATTGAGCTTACAGTCTAGCGGGACAATGTGACAGATGAGAATTATTCTTGACACAACCTTATTACTATTAAAAGTATTTGTTTGAAGCCCTACAAAACAGAAAACACATTATTAAACATTATTAAAATATCTCTTCCTCTCTCTCTCTCATACACACACACACACACACACACACACAGAGAGAGAAACACATTTGTTGTTGTATCTTAATGGGGACTTTCCATTGACTTCTGTTGTTTTTATGCTATTCTTACTGTAGTCCCTACAATGTGCAGTATGTGAAACCAAACACACACATTCACTCACGCACATATTCACTCATAAAATATTAATATACTGAAGTCATCTAAGTCTGCTCCCGGTTTCACAGACAAGGCTTAAGATTACTCCCAGACTGAAATGTAAGTCTGAACTGTTTCAGATGAAAGAAACTTGCACTGGCTGATCTTAAAATATATCAGTGCCTTTGTTTTGTCTCAAGATGCACACAACTAATGTTTTTTCTAAGGTACGTTTATAAAAAATACTTAAATGTCCTAATTGAACTATGGCCTAATCCTGGCTTAGTCTAAGCCTTGTCTGTGAAACCAGGCCCGAATGTTATTTTAAAAAAAGCATTTAAAGAAGAACAATTGTATGGAGACGAGTACACAAAACTCACAAGAACAACATTTTTTCCTTCTTATTCTTTCTTTCTTTTTTGGTAATCACTTTTCCCAATTTTTCTTATTAGCACAGAAACTTCAAAAGCGAAGTATATTCTTCAAGATTAACTTTTCTTGTTTACCACTTGACTAACATCACTTTTGCACTTGACCAGTGTGTCCGTTTAGTAGAGTGTGCTGTATATCACACATAGTTCTTTATGGCATAGCCGCTGTGGGTGTCCGTCTTTGTTAGTGTGTATCTCGGAGGGTAGTTGTGCCGCTCTGGTGGGCAGCTGGTGCAGAGAACCGCCCCGCCGACGAACAGAAATCCCGCAGTGACCCAGCCCACATAGAGCGCCGCTCCCATCTCCCGCTTCAGCGCTTCATGGACTATGGGATTATGAAAGTCTCTGATGATGGAGTCGGCTGTCCAGGACACAGGCACCACAGCGGTCAGTCCAGAAAGCATGAAGGTGATCCCAGAGACCACCACGATCCGTGCTTTGGCTCGCGGGTTACTGAGGCAGTTCGTGCAGTCAGCCCCAACCAGAAAGATGAGGAAAGCCAAGCAGGCCAGAGCCATGGCGGTCACGATCAGCCCACGTGCCGCCTGCAGGGAAGGGTCCAAATCCAGAAGAGCATCGTAGAGTTTACACTGCATCTGACCAATGCGTTCATACACACATGTCATCCACAGTCCCTCCCAGAAGACCTGAGCCACTACGATGTTTGTGCCAATGAAGGCCGTCACCTTCCACATGGGCAGAGCGCAGATGATGATGTTTCCTGCAAAGCCAATCATTGAAAGAGTGATTCCCAAGACCTGCAGAGCCATGGAGGGGCTGGGGAGGATACAAAACAGAGACAACCATTAGGAAATTCTTGTTTTATTTCTGAGCAACAATGCTTTAATAATGAAATAGATGTGATTTAGTTGTAGCACTCCGTTACGCAAAGAAAATATATTTCCAAATATATGAATGATCAATATATTAAATGACATAACGGTATGTTAGAAATTCTACAGAATGATATATTGTGTAAATATATTACAATATATTGAATAATACATAAGGAATTGCTGCTTTCATGTATTGAAAAATATGTGACAATATATTTACTTATATATCACATATATAATTTTATATTCAATAATACACTTTATAATATATAGACGTACATGTAATAAGATATGGTACTGCATGTGTAAAAATATATTGAACATATATTTAATCATGCAGTCCAAATATACGGAAATATATATATATATATATATATATATATATATATTATATTTAACAATCATTTGTGATTTAATTGTTTTGTGTATTAAAAAACAGCTAGTTTACAATAGCATAAGCACACCTGCTTATAATAAAACACTTAGTGAACAGACTATCACTGTGCTGAAAAGTACATAGTCATTACTTTTTAAATAAAGTAACATATAATTTAATGGTGTTTGGCCAATCGTCATCCTGACCACAGGCTCTACTCTTCAGCACAATGGTAACCCCACAAACTTACAAATACCAGAAACCCTTTTACATTTCAAAATAATACAACATTAAACACTAACAGATCTCCCCCTTTATTAATATTGAGCAAAAACATGAAATAACACTTAATTTTAACATTTTTTACTCTCCTTTAACAGTCAGAAGCAAAGCATGCTGGGAACTAGAAATCTGCTGTAACTCATTCCGTGAATATGTGTGTGTATATATATATATATATATATATATATATATATATATATATATGTGTGTGTGTGCATACATTCACATTTACATGGGAACATCTATGCGCAATATATACTCAATAAAGGATCAAACGTTATGAATATTAGATTTATCTTTGTCTTCATTTCTAAATATATTTGTATGTATCAATATATAGCCATATATTGTCAATGCATGTATTGCTGTATATTGAAAAATATAAGCACTAGTTTCTAATATATGAAAATATATTATGTAACATATCACATTATATTTTGCAGTATATTCCCATATATTTTTGTTCTGTACGAATGGCTTTTTCTTGATAAGGGGCAGTATATCAATCTAAAGATGACATATAATTGGAATTTGTTCAACTGAGACATTTGTGTTTGGAACTTGAATGAAACCGATACTGACTGAGGAGCAGATTTCTCAACAGAGAGCTGGAGAGGTGCTTGTTGTGCTTTTACGATGTCTTTGACATCATTTGTTTACATCTCTAAGAATACAATGCATGTGCTCCGACATAAAAGAATTCATATGTGCTTTGCTTAAAAGAATACGTGACATTTCCTTGTAGTGGTTATCTGAAATATCTCTGTGACTCGGGACTGTTGAGGAGGGAAAATAAGAAATATAACAAAAGATGCTTTCTTTGTAAGCAAGGTCAGGTTGTTTGTGTATTTAAGCCTGAGAACTGTATTATATGAGCCTGTGAGGAAGGCTAGGCGGGAGAACTGGTTTTCAGTTTAACTGAATCTCCTGAACTCTGTTTATATTAACTATGAATACAAATGTGTCAGACATAAGCGCTTATGTCACATTGCCCATTCACATTTATAACTCTTTGTACACGAAAAATGTGAAGAAACACATAATACAGGTGAAATATACATCATCATGTCATCATAATCAATAAATTACTGTAACCTAAACCCACAGTAAAAATGGCTGTAATATAATAGAAATTGAAACACACACACATACACACACATTAGGTTTCTTTGAATTGTGGGGACTTTCCATAGACTTCTATTGTTTTTATACTGACCAAATGCCATTTTATTTCCCCTAACCCAATCCTACCCCTAAACCTATCCCGTACAGAAAACCTGTTTGCATTGTTACTCTTTCAGATAAACGTCATTTAGTATTTTTAATCCACAGGCTGGTCCCCACGATGTCAAAAATTTCTGGTTTTACAATCCTTGTGGGGACATTTGGTCCCCACAATGTAGCATAAACAAGAACACACACACACACACACACACACACACACACGCACACACACAAACACACACACACACACACACACACACATACACAAACACAGCTATGCATCATCTTGTTCTTAGCGTGCACGTGGTTTCTTTGATTGACTAATGGTATCAGTAGGTGTTCCTGAACAGCAGGTCTTCCTAGTGCTGTGTACTTTGTGTTCCAATCCTCCTACTCAGAAAACCAAATGAGATTGAACACAGTAAAACAAAATAATAAAAATAAAATTAAATAATAATCAATAAAATAAAATAAAAACACCAACAACAATTTAGGAAGCATGTTTCATTCATGTAAAACTCATATAAGATGTCTTAAAAAAGGCCCATCAGCAAAACATTACACAGCAACTGTTTATGCCTGTATGACCCATCATGTAGTGCCACAGATACATAATCTTTGACCAAATTCCATCTACTACTGGGAACTCTTTCATCACTAAGCAGCATAAGTTTATTTTTTGGCAGTAAATTCAATCTCACAAACACAAAACCATATGCTAGGAAACACCCACACAATATATATATATATATATTTATTTTTAATAAATAAATAAATATACGAAAAAGGTCAAAAAATAAATTTTCTGTCTCAAAATATATTTTCATAAATATGTTTTCTACACACACACACACACACACACATACAGTCAGGTCCATAAATATTGGGACATCGACACAATTCTAACATTTTGGCTCTATACACCACCACAATGGATTTCAAATGAAACGAACAAGATGTGATTTAACTGCAGACTGTCAGCTTTAATTTGAGGGTATTTACATCCAAATCAGGTGAACGGTGTAGGAATTACAACAGTTTGCATATGTGCCTCCCACTTGTTAAGGGACCAAAAGTAATGGGACAGAATAATAATCATAAATCAAACTTTCACTTTTTAATACTTGGTTACAAATCCTTTGCAGTCAATTACAGCCTGAAGTCTGGAACGCATAGACATCACCAGACGCTGGGTTTCATCCCTGGTGGTGCTCTGCCAGGCCTCTACTGCAACCGTCTTCAGTTCCTGCTTGTTCTTGGGGCATTTTCCCTTCAGTTTTGTCTTCAGCAAGTGAAATGCATGCTCAATCGGATTCAGGTCAGGTGATTGACTTGGCCATTGCATAACAGTCCACTTCTTTCCCTTCAAAAACTCTTTGGTTGCTTTTGCAGTATGCTTTGGGTCATTGTCCATCTGCACTGTGAAGCGCCGTCCAATGAGTTCTGAAGCATTTGGCTGAATATGAGCAGATAATATTGCCCGAAACACTTCAGAATTCATCCTGCTGCTTTTGTCAACAGTCACATCATCAATAAATATAAGAGAACCAGTTCCACTGGCAGCCATACATGCCCACGCCATGACACTACCACCACCATGCTTCACTGATGAGGTGGTATGCTTAGGATCATGAGCAGTTCCTTTCCTTCTCCATACTCTTCTCTTCCCATCACTCTGGTACAAGTTGATCTTGGTCTCATCTGTCCATAGGATGTTGTTCCAGAACTGTGAAGGCTTTTTTAGATGTCGTTTGGCAAACTCTAATCTGGCCTTCCTGTTTTTGAGGCTCACCAATGGTTTACATCTTGTGGTGAACCCTCTGTATTCACTCTGGTGAAGTCTTCTCTTGATTGTTGACTTTGAAACACATACACCTGCCTCCTGGAGAGTGTTCTTGATCTGGCCAACTGTTGTGAAGGGTGTTTTCTTCACCAGGGAAAGAATTCTTCGGTCATCCACCACAGTTGTTTTCCGTGGTCTTCCGGGTCTTTTGGTGTTGCTGAGCTCACCGGTGCGTTCCTTCTTTTTAAGAATGTTCCAAACAGTTGTTTTGGCCATGCCTAATGTTTTTGCTATCTCTCTGATGGGTTTGTTTTGTTTTTTCAGCCTAATGATGGCTTGCTTCACTGATAGTGACAGCTCTTTGGATCTCATCTTGACAGTTGACAGCAACAGATTCCAAATGCAAATAGCACACTTGAAATGAACTCTGGACCTTTTACCTGCTCATTGTAATTGGGATAAAGAGGAAATAACACACACCTGGCCATGGAACAGCTGAGAAGCCAATTGTCCCATTACTTTTGGTCCCTTAACAAGTGGGAGGCACATATGCAAACTGTTGTAATTCCTACACCGTTCACCTGATTTGGATATAAATACCCTCAAATTAAAGCTGACAGTCTGCAGTTAAAGCACATCTTGTTCGTTTCATTTGAAATCCATTGTGGTGGTGTATAGAGCCAAAAATGTTAGAATTGTGTCGATGTCCCAATATTTATGGACCTGACTGTATATTTATATTTATACTAAACGTACACATTTTTTTAAAAAAGCATTTAAAAATTTATTTTACCCTCCATATATTTTATATAAAATCTTAAAATCTTTATTTGCTGTCTACAACACATATATTGTGAACATATTTTTGAAAAAAAAAAAAAAAAAAAAAAAACCTTAATGATTCATGAATCTAGCTTTGATCTCTAGTAGGCTGTTCAATCCACATTTGCATTTAGACTAAAGATTGGAAATGTTTTTTCTTGCCCCTGAAATACATTTTGAAATATATTTTGCTATATGAAGGTTGAAACTATATTTTCAGCTTCAAAAATATATTTCATGTAACTTCTTTGTTTACATCATATATTTAAAATATATTTTGGCCAGAAAAAAAAAAATTGCAGTATGGGCATGTTTACTTCATATAAATTCACACATCATTACTGAAAAACAAATACTTTTTACAAGCATTTACAAAAGACAATTCAAACTGCTAAAAGTGCTCCAAATATTTCATCTACAATATTTTGTCATTTCAAAACACACCATAAAATTATCTTTCAAATCGTTTCAAAGCAGTGTCAATTGGTCTAGATGTAGGTCTTAGGAGGAGTTGGAGACCGTGATACTATCGTTGTGTGGCTGGGAAGAGCGTCACTGGACGGCTTTGACATCTTCACAGGATTGTATATGACAGATGCTGAGCAGTTCTCTTTTGGTGGGCAAGAACTGCAAAGCAGCCCCCCCTCCAGGCACCAGAAGAAGTCCTGCGGCCCAGCCGAGGTGCAGCGAAGCCCCCAGGTCCCTGCGCAGGGCATCCAGGGGGCAACAGGGGGTTATAGAAGTCATTAACTATAATGACAGCGGTCCAGGACACAGTGATAAGACACAGAACTCCAGAGACCATCAGAAGCACTCCAGAAACAATGGATGCTTTCACTTTTCCTCGTTCCTCAGCTATGAAATTAGTGCATTTCCCTGGGACGAGAGCCACGAGAATCCCAGCGATGCCCACCAGGATGGAAAACACCACCAGGACACAAGCAGCTATCAGATCAGGGCTCAGAGCCAGCATGGAGTCGTAGACTTTACAGTGCATCTGTCCGGTGCTCTGCACCACACAGCTCATCCAGATCCCCTCCCAGAAGATCTGAGAGGTCACAATGTTGGTGCCATTGAAGGCTGTTACTCTCCACATGGGCAGGGTACACACAATTATTATTCAAATCCAGCCGAACAGGGCCAGCATGCAACCCAGTAACTGCATGCCCATAGACGCCATCTCAATATCAGTCTCTCCAAAAACTAAGATTGTATGTAGGAGGTAAATGCGCTGGATTGAGAAGAAAGCATGCTAGTCCGAATGAGAATCTGCAGAAACTGAGGCAAAGTAGCTTTGTGAGATTCTATGCGTTTGTGACAATAAAGGGGTTTTAAATATATGAGAGATCGGTTTACGGTCTTTTGTCACTTCCTAAAGGGAGCAATGACACTTTTGTTTAATTAAACTTGTTTAGAAGCATACTGATTTCTAAAGGTTGAATTCAGTGTTGCTATATTTATCCAGGTCCATATGAAGTACAGTATTTATGTTACGACAGAATTGTTTTACAAATGTACATGACCCACATCCTGTTGTTAATATTCAGACAAATGTCTTTGCTAGTATCACCGCTGAAATGTTGTCTAACCGGTTTGGGAGGACCTGAAACCAAAGTTTCAGCAAAACAACTTCAGAGTGTTTTGGTTGGAATAGAGATTCAGTGTTTTTTCCCCGTTTAAATGTTAAAATTGTTCAAACATCCTGCATTTATGAAATATTTCAATTCTGTGCTAACTCTTTTTTCTTGAAAATGCTAATTTGCTGAAATGCTTGCACATGAATTTCAGGGATGGACTGTGTTTTTGGCATGCCCCAGGCATAGATATTTCAAAAAGGCCCATTAGCAATGCATTGAACTGTTTATACCTTTATGGCCCATCATATAGTAAAGACACAGACACATAATCAGAATTTGACCAAATTCTGATTAATAACACTATTCTTCTGCATGTACTAAAAACATGGCCATTGCCTTCCCTAAAACAAGCTGAAAGAACTTGTATTTAGGTGTGGTTGCAGCTTTAAAAAAAATCTGTTTCTCCTTCCTCCTTCCTTTTTTTTCTCATCATACAGGTGCATCTCAGTAAATTAAAATGTCATGGAAAAGTTCATTTATTTCAGTAATTCAACTCAAATTGTGAAACTCGTGTATTAAATAAATTCAGTGCACACAGACTGAAGTAGTTTATGTCTTTGGTTCTTTTAATTGTGATGATTTTGGCTCACATTTAACAAAAACCCACCAATTCACTATCTCAACAAATTAAAATATGGTGACATGCCAATCAGCTAATCAACTCAAAACACCTGTTTCCTGAGCCTTCAAAATGGTCTCTCAGTTTGGTTCACTAGGCTACACAATCATGGAGAAGACTGCTGATCTGACAGTTGTCCAGAAGACAATCATTGACACCCTTCACAAGGAGGGTAAGCCACAAACATTCATTGCCAAAGAAGCTGGCTGTTCACAGAGTGCTGTATCCAAGCATGTTAACAGAAAGTTGAGTGAAAGGAAAAAGTGTGGAAGAAAAAGATGCACAACCAACTGAGAGAACCGCAGCTTTATGAGGATTGTCAAGCAAAATCGATTCAAGAATTTGGGTGAACTTCACAAGGAATGGACTGAGGCTGGTGTCAAGGCATCAAGAGCCACCACACACAGACGTGTCAAGGAATTTGGCTACAGTTGTCGTATTCCTCTTGTGCATCTTACCTGGGCTAAGGAGAAGAAGAACTGGACTGTTGCCCAGTGGTCCAAAGTCCTCTTTTCAGATGAGAGCAAGTTTTGTATTTCATTTGGAAACCAAGGTCCTAGAGTATGGAGGAAGGGTGGAGAAGCCCATAGCCCAAGTTGCTTGAAGTCCAGTGTTAAGTTTCCACAGTCTGTGATGATTTGGGGTGCAATGTCATCTGCTGGTGTTGGTCCATTGTGCTTTTTGAAAACCAAAGTCACTGCACCCGTTTACCAAGAAATTTTGGAGCACTTCATGCTTCCTTCTGCTGACCAGCTTTTTAAAGATGCTGATTTAATTTCCCAGCAGGATTTGGCACCTGCCCACACTGCCAAAAGCACCAAAAGTTGGTTAAATGACCATGGTGTTGGTGTGCTTGACTGGCCAGCAAACTCACCAGACCTGAACCCCATAGAGAATCTACGGAGTATTGTCAAGAGGAAAATGAGAAACAAGAGACCAAAAAATGCAGATGAGCTGAAGGCCACTGTCAAAGAAACCTGGGCTTCCATACCACCTCAGCAGTGCCACAAACTGATCACCTCCTTGCCACGCCGAATTGAGGCAGTAATTAAAGCAAAAGGAGCCCCTATCAAGTATTGAGTACATATACAGTAAATGAACATACTTTCCAGAAGGCCAACAATTCACTAAAAATGTTTTTTTATTTTTATTTTTTATTGGTCTTATGAAGTATTCTAATTTGTTTAGATAGTGAATTGGTGGGTTTTTGTTAAATGTGAGCCAAAATCATCACAATTAAAAGAACCAAAGACTTAAACTCAGTCTGTGTGCATTGAAGTTATTTAATACACGAGTTTCACAATTTGAGTTGAATTACTGAAATAAATGAACTTTTCACAACATTCTAATTTATTGAGATGCACCTGTAGATCTAGTAATTTTGCACCCATTTTATTTATGTTGAATGAAAGTTTTTAGCTTGCTGGAAAAAGGATTTCAATTCACCACTAGATGCTCTTTCACCACTGAACAGCATAATTATTTTTTTGGCAGTCAATTCAACCTCATAAAAACCAAACCGACCACCTAAAGTGTTAACATAGGCAAACTATTGCCATAAAATAAGTGTTTTCCAAAGTAAATTTCTAATCAATGCACTGTTTCAGTGTCTGATTTGGACTGCTAGCTAGTTTTCTAAAAAAAAAAAACCAACCAAAAAAAAAAAAAAAAACACTTCCATTAAATAAATATTACTGAAGAAACAAGTTTTATTTTTTATTTTTATTTATTTATTTTTTTGCTTAGCAGGCCTAATTTCATCTAAATTTCTCTGAACAAAGTAGAGACAAACTAAACATGTATTATAGTTGTTTATTAATTTTTAACAGCAAAACATAGGCAGCATTGCTAAAAACTGGTTTTACAAGTCTTTGCCAACATCTCTGTTGCTATTTTCAACAGTTTAGTCACCATCAGAGATGAGCATGATCTGTAATATTTTCTTTAATGTGAGAATATTCAGTACTGACAAACTATTATTATGAAATGATGTCAATGCAGTATTAATTAACTGTTTTACAGAACCATTTATTTTAATAAACAAACAGTAAGACAAATTTACTGATTAAGACATGATTGTGCAAAAATGATCATTTATGTTTAGAAAAAAACTTAGAAGGTTAATGCACATTTCATAAAACCATAGTCATTGTAATTTATTAACAGTCAGATACCTATAAGGATTAATGGAACTATTCATATTGTCAAATTGAACATAAATTACAAGAACAGCTCTTTTCTAAAAAACAAAACAAAACAAAACAAAAAAAAAACAGTTAACATTTCAGATCTCTGTCGCTTCCCTGAGTTTGAATCCTCTCATCACATTAAATGCACACTTTTTCTTTCAGTGATCTGTAGAATCACAGCACAAAATCTCAGTAAATAAACCACACCATATCAGACACTGTCCTTCCTTCATTTCTCCTTGGGGAAAAAAATCCAGAGCTGGGAATAAAGAGGTTTTACGAAAAAGGGTTTCTGTAAGTAAAAAAGTCTTTGCATGCTTGATTTCTTTCAGACGTAGGCTCTGCTGGTGGCAGTGGACCGTGGCTGAGAGTACTTGATGTTGTAGTTGTCATCCTTAGGCGGGCAGGAGCTGCACAGAATGCCTCCTCCAAGGATCAGCAGGGCAGCCGCACCCCATCCGATATAGAGAGAAGGCCCAAGCTCCCTCCTTTGGGCATCTGTGAGAAGGGGATTGTAGAAATCCCTGATAATGGTGTTAGCTGACCAACAGACGGGAACCAGGACCAGCACTCCAGCGACGATGAAGATCACACCACTGGCGATAGCCACCTTTGCCTTGGATTCTTCCTTCTCGACAAAGTTGGTGCATTTTCCACCAGCAATCCCCAAGATGACCCCAAAGAGACAGATGATGATGGCGATGATCACAAGCGCCCGAGCGGCCTGCAGGTCCTGAGGTAAAGCCAGGAGCGAGTCGTAGATTTTGCACTGCATCTGTCCTGTGCTCTGGACCACGCAATTCATCCACAAGCCCTCCCAGATGATCTGCGCCGTCACGATATTGGCTCCAATGAATGCAGTCATCTTCCACATGGGAAGGGCGCAAATCACAATCGCTCCCACGAAGCCAATAATGCCCAGGGACAGGCCTAGGATCTGTCGACACATAGACACCATTTTTCTCTCTTTTGCTCAGCTTCGCTGTCTTGGAAGTAAGTGTTTGCTCCTCTGTCAATCGTAGCAATGACTTCTGTTCCAAGCCTTCAGAATTTTAAGATTGTCTCAGAAGGGAGGAGTCCAAGACGGATGGACCTGAAACCGGGTTAAGGTGAATTTTCAAGCTTGACCAGATTCCCCAGCAGGGAATGACGATACAGTGGCTAGTTTCGGTGAGATGCGCATGAATGAGGAACTGAACAATAAAGTGTCACACAAACACAAAGGAACCAAGTCATCACCCGAAAAGATTGGGTAGATATCGCACACACAATTGTTGAGACTCAAAATTAAAAATATATAGCTAAAAAAAAAAAAAGTTAAGAGATATAAGCCATCGGTGCACCATCAGTGGTTTGATGGAAGGAATTAAATGCTTCTTTAATATACATGACTTTGTTTTCCTATTACTGTAATTGAAACATAAACCAATGCAACATCAACATTGGTTTGAATTGATTTCCTGTTAATATCCAGGCAGAATTCACGGTGCTTTCCAATTAATATTTACAATACAATTACATCAACACAATTTTCATTTTCTTGCATTTTTAATCATGTTTTCTTTTTTAGTCATTTTTATTTCATTTTTTATATATATATTTAATAATTTTTATCTATTTGACAGCTAAGCGAGAAAGGTTTAATGCTCAAGTTTCAGTTAATGAAGGATAAATATATAAATGAAACACTGAGATCACTTATAATAATCCAGAAATATATTTATTGACAAGACAATTTAAAAATACAAAGTTATGCTTATTGTCAAAATATTCCCCAGTGGAGAAACAATTAAAGTTACAGATTCTTTTGGGGGGAAAAAAAAGAAAAAAAAAGAGAAAAAAAAAGAGAGAACAACACAAGAGTAATTTGCAAAAAACTAACATACATATATACACACTTCATTAGCATTACATCATCTCTACCAGTGGAACAACTGGAATGAGAGGAGAAAGATGCAAAACAGAATTTTCCAAAACATCTCCATTCAAAGGCAAGCAAAGAATAAGACACTCCAAGCAAGTCATACATACATTTATACATTTTATTTAACCAAACAGTAGAGATTTAATTAAAAAAAATGTTTCAGAAAGTGTCAGTTAAAATTATTGTCCATTAACTAAAGATATTGTCCCGGAACAGGTGAGTAAGTTGGGGCTGGATAAGGTTTGGTAGGAACATAAGCTCCAGTATATACAGCACTCGGTGCGTATGTTTTGGCAGGCATGTAAGATCCAGGAGGCCCATAGATAGGTCCTTGGTAGGGGTACATGGCTGGGTATTTTGGATACATATCTTCTCTCGGTGGGCAGGAAGTACACAGAATGATCCCTCCGAACAGAAGAAACCCTGAGGCGCCCCAGCCGATGTATATGGATGCCCCAAGCTCCCTCTTTTGGGTCTCGATTGTGAGAACGCTCTGGAAATCTGAGATGGTATAGGCTGAGGACCAGCAGACCGGAATGAGACAGACGACTCCAGCTACAATGCACAGGATGCCACCCAGGATCAGCACTTTAGCCATGGATGACTCTTTCTTCAGACAGCTGCTGCACTGGCCTCCAACAAACGTCAACAGCATCCCAATGAAGCCGATCACTATTGCGATGACAGTCAGCGCGCGTGCCGCTTGCAAGTCCTGGGTCAGTCGCATGATTGAGTCTTGGACTTTACACTGCATCTGTCCTGTGCTCTGCATCACACAGTTCATCCACAAGCCGTCCCAGACGATCTGGCCAGAGACGATGTTGGCACCGATGTACGAAGTGACGCGCCACATGGGAATGCCACAGCAGACACATATGCCAACGAATCCAAAGAAGCACAGGATCTGGCCAGAAACCTCTTTGGCAATCCTCCCCATGTTGAAGCTGCTGCTGTTGTCAAACTCAAACGCAGCTGTTGGTCTGGTCTTAACCCATAGGTGTCTGAGAAACAAGCAGGAAGTGATGGCCTGTTTGATTTAGACACAGATCCTCACTGGGAGGAATTTTGCATATCTGTTTGGTTAATCCTGCTGAACAAGATTCCAAAGAAAGATTCTTCATATATGTTGCCTGCTCAGTGCTTTAAGATCTGGTTTTGGCTGCATATAGCTGCTGTCTTGTCTCTCTTAACTGTGCCAATGATAATGTCATTTGTGAACGAGATTTCAAGATTCTCTCAGATATGTGGAAATTGTTTCAAGTTAATAAACACTGGTGTTTAACAAGATCTGAAGTGAAATCAATATTTGAAAAAGGTGAAATGCTGTAAAAATCATACGTTTTTCAGCAGTGTTGGGGAAAGTTACTTTTAAAAGTAATGCATTACAATATTGTGTTACTCCATAAAAAAATTAAGCAATTGCGTTACTTTTTATGAAAAGTAACGCATTATGTTACTTTTACGTTACTTTTTGTCACCGGGGATGGGCTTGCTTATTTGTTTTTAATAACAGAAAACCCAAAAGTTATATTTTTGGTGACCGTAAAGGCCCTTTCAGACCAAGACTGAAATTAATAAGCCTCAGGCTGAAGAAAAGGCTGCACTTAATCCCAATTTCTCTCAACATGGCAACAGGAAAGGTGTCAGTGAATAAATAGGAAAACAAAGTAACTTGCGTTACTTATTTGAAAAAGTAACAGATATTTTCTTGTTAATTTAAAAGTAATGCGTTACTTTACTAGTTACTTGCAAAAAAAAAAAAAAAAAAATCTCATTACGTAACTTGTGTGACTTGTAATGCGTTACCCCCAACACTGTTATTCAGTATATGATTTATGTTGCCAGATGCAGTAGCAGAAATTAAGTACTTTTTTAAAAAATTGCTCAATGTAGAAATATTTTGAGCTCAAGATATTTTATAAATAACAGTGAGTTGTTAGAATGTTTAGTCTTTATTTTGGGTTAAAATGTTATAGCCCAAGACTTCTTTTAAGTGCCTTCAAAGAACCTTAACAGAGTATTTATGGCCCATTAATCACTACACCAGTGGTTCTCAATTCCAGTCCTTGCGTACCACCGTTCTGCATATTTTGCAAGTAATTAACGTTTTTGAGGAAAACATTCAAGGATTTTTCTCCATATAGTGGACTTCAATGCTGGCCAATGGGTTGAAGGTCCAAATCACAGTTTTAATCATTACACAACATGCCACTGGTGCACTGAAAAAAATGACTAATTGAATTTACTAAAATTTTTTAAGGTAAGTGGTTGTAATCAATTTATTTTAGCTACATTTAAATAAACAAATTTAGCTGAAAGTTAGTCAACTAAATTTGTTTATTTAAATGTAGCTAAAATAAATTGATTGCAACCACTTACCTTAAAAAAAAAATTTGTAAATTCAATGAGTCATTGTTTTTCAGTGTGTTTAACAAGATTTGAAATTAAATCAGTATTTTAAAGAGGTGAAATGCTGAACAAATATACATTATTCAGTCCACATGATTTATGTTACCAGATGCAGAAAATGTATATAGATCATAAGAACATATTTCTGTTTCTAAACAGTTAGTTTTTGGAATGATTAGGCTTTATTTTGGGTTAGAATGTTACAGCGCAAGACTTCAAAGGACTTTAACATAATATTTATGGGCCTATTAATCATTACACAGCATGCTTTGAGTTTCCATGCTGTAATTCGAATCTCACTTGTAATATGCAGTTGAGTACTGCTGAGTAATGACATAGAAATTCCAGTAAATGTGGAACGTCATATAAACAACATAGTATATAACAAAGGGTAATGCTCATATGCTAAATAGAGCCAAGAGAGAAATATTCTGATATTTTGATTAGCAGAGATCAGATTTGCCATAATATTTAAACCATGTGTATTTCTTTTTGTTTGTTTGTTTGTTTGTTAAATAATATTAGAAGTGTACCGCCCAAAAGTTTTTAAACATGTATGAACTTTTAATATATGCTTTAATTAATACCGTACATCACAGTCGGAGGACTTGGGATACTTTGTTGTTTTATTGATGGCAGTGTTTTAAAAATACATAATACACAAGATAAATTAGAGAATAATAAAAAAAGGTATTGGTATTGTACACCAGTGATGGGTATTGACTACATGTATTATGAATTACGTAATTAGATTCCAAAAATTAAGTACTTGTAACTAGATTAAATTACATACATTACAACAGACTATAGTTACTTTTTATTGATTACGTGATTACATATTATTCACACAATACCAATTAATTATTTACAATTTATTGATTATCTCTTACTTTACTTTTTCATCTTTTAAATGTTCCTTTCTAAAATAACCTATCACTTATATAAATTTAGAATAAAAACAAAATTTAAAAATAAATCTCCACTGTTAAAATACAGAAATACATTGCAGTTTCGTGGACATTCACACAAAGACCAGTCACTAGTCAGGTGGATATAATTACACAGAAAACTGAGAGAAAGAAAACATAATAAAATACATAAATTCATGTTATTTCTTATTTGCATGTACAGTAGTTGGGTCAAAAGTAATTTAAAAGTAATAAGAAATTAGTCAGACTTTAATACTTAAAATGTGTAATGTAATGAATTATGCTACAATTTTTTTTTTTTTTCAAGAAATTTTGAATCAGTGATGGATTACAATTTGTAATTAATCTACCCAACACTGTTGTACACATTTTAAATAAATAATCAGTCTATTTAGAACTGTACTCTAAAAGCTGTAATATACACATTACTCTTTTGTCCTAAGAAACCTGCATTGCACTGAAGGAATACATTTTATCAGTTCAAACTATCCCAGAGAACTGATGTTTCTACTGCTTCACTCTACTGTTTGAACTACTGGATTGCCAACATAAGAAAAAAAAAAAAAAATCCAACGGAAAGTACAAAATAATACATGTAGAGAAATAAATATTATCACATTTAATCTCTATTTAGAAGATATGTATGCACAATTCTTTGTAATTGTGAAAGGGAAGAATGAAAATATTAAGCAATTACATGTAAAAAAAAAATATCTTAAGTAATTCTACAGATGAATTGCTGACATACAGTGATGAATTAGATCAATCAGTCACTTGAGTGTGCATCTTAAGGCCAGTCATATGGGTTCTGCGTCTCAGACAAACTCTCTCGGAGCAGAATTGGTCCTCACAGTGGAGAACTTGGGGTTGTAGATGCGTTCTTGCTTTGGCGGGCAGTTCCAGCAAAGTATTCCTCCTCCCAGTAAAAGTAAGCCAGCAGATCCCCAGCCGACATACAGAGCTGCACCCAACTCCCTCCGCTGGGCCTCCACCATCATCGGGTTATAGAAGTTCTGTATGGTCGTGTGTGCTGCCCATGATACTGGGATCAGACAGAGAATACCAGAGATAATTAGGAAAATCCCTGCAACGATGCACGCCTTTGCTTTGGACCCTTGATCCTCAATGCAGTTGGTACACTTCCCACCAGCCAGAGAAATTACGATCCCAAAGAGTCCAGTCAAAATGGAGATGATGATCATGGCCCGGCCCGCTTGAAGATCAGAGCTGAGCGCCAGCATGGAGTCGTAGACTTTACACTGCATTTGTCCAGTGCTCTGCACCACACAGTTCATCCACATGCCCTCCCAGATGATCTGTGCCGTGACGATATTGGCTCCGATGAACGCAGACACCTTCCACTGGGGCAAAGCACACACGATAATGACCCCCAGCCAACCCAGCATGGCTGTGGATATGCCCATAATCTGGAGTCCTTGGGAGGCCATTTTTAAACCACAGCCTTTACAATATTAAAGTAGCCAAAAGTGTGCAAACCAGAGACTTTTGCTATTTATAGGAAAGGCTGGAAAAGGTGGAGTTTGTTTTTCCTGAGCTGATGGTTTCTACGCAGAGCCCCTATGACTGCACATTTACACTATAAACAGAAAACTAATGACTTTCAAAGGTATGGCAACACTTCAAGGTCCTTCAAGGTCAGTTAACAAATAGCTTTTCTAAATGACCTTGCACTGACATAAAAGGCACTGTGAAAAGGTATGGTCTGTAGATGGATGATTATGTTTGGAAATATTTAATTTATGTTGTCTTCACATTTTTATCATAGATGATAAGTGCAGAAAAGCATAAAACACAAGAAGAAACTATCTCATCCATTTTGAAACCACCAATCAGTTGCGATCTATAATAACTGGGGAGAACTGGGGTGTTTCCATTCATCTCATTGGTGGTTGCTCTCATACTTTGCCCAGAAGTATGTGACCTGGAGGCAGCTATCTTTGCTTCATGGGTGCAAAATTGCAAGGACATTTGTTACAGTAGATAAATAAAAAATGTCAATTTCATGAGCCCTCCCAAAATAGTTTGTCACTGCTAAAATATTGAAAATAATAAAATGAAATGTTATAATTATAAATTTATTTGTTAATATATGTTGCATTGCTTGGATTTTTTAATAGCACACAGTAAACTGTACATCAAGAGGGAAACATCATGGTGAATCATAATTATTCATCAACACATCAAAAAAAAAAAATGTAAATAATTATGATCAAATAATTACGTACAATTATTTTGATGTGTTGATGAAACAATATTTTAGTATTTTTTTCTTTTCTGTTCCATGTTGGATACAGGGGACTGGGGCTAGTTTTCACAAAAACATATTTTAAAACTCTTCAAAGTTCACTGTAGTAAAAAAAAAAAAAAAAAAAAAAAAAAAAAAAAAAAAAAAATAATAATAATAATAATAATAATAATAATAAACTTCTAAAATGTGAAACATAAAGAAAATAGGAAAATTTATATTTGGGTCAGATTGCTGCCATGTTGTGAAAAAAAGAAAAGAAAAATAACATGACTTCATGTTCAAGTAAAAATCATGTAATGACAATAATGGCCAGTAGATGGCTGAAGTAAACAATGCATCCACCTACAGCACATGAATTCAATATTTTATACTAAGAACATTTGGATATATGTAGACATTATTCAACTATTATTTGTCAAAGTTTAAAATAAATAAATAAAAATAAATAAATAAATGAATGAATGAATGAATGAATATTTTTCCCAAATAATATTGAAGTATATTTTTTAAAGAATGCTTACAGTCATACACCATTCATTTCACTCTCCCTCTGCCTAAGTGTGGGTGTGTGTGAATCTTTTGCACTCCTCATGTAGTTAGTACTTCGCATGATGAGTTGTGACACCTCCCAGATTACTTGTTTATCAGATAATTATCAGGAACCCAACTGTCTTTCTAAACAAAGAGATTACAAACTTAACTGCATTTGCTAGTCATGTTTTTTATTATTTAAAAATAATTCACATACAATATATTTTTATCTGTGTGTAATGAAGCACAAGAACCAATAATATGTTTTTGTAAAGAATTTTTTTTATTTTTTTTTATTGAAACGCATATAGTTGAAATGTTTTGTTGCATAGCAAAAATATCTTTCATAAAGCACAACACGATTACATTTACATTTTGTATAAATCCTTAACACTTTAAGAACATCAGAAAAGGGAATCCACAGTGTGTGAATCCAGCTGGCAAAATTAAAAAAAAAAAAAAGAGGTATTTACAGTTCCCATTGAATTTTTTGGCAGTACTGTTCTGTTCAGCGCCGTGACCTGAATCTTTCATCGAATTTCACCATTACTATCAAATATTGGCAGCTGACTGCTAATTCAACCAGTAAAATAACATTCACATAAACGGTCAATTGTAACATAACAGGTCAAAACCTTGCCAATGTACACAAATTAAAGTCACTATCCGCAGTCCTCCTTGGTTCCTCTTCATACATAGCCTTTGTTTCCTCCAGGCCGAGCAGTGTACTTTGCAGTGTACTGATCTTTAGGAGGGCAGTTTGCACAAAGCAACGACCCGCCAATAATCAACAGCGCCGAAGCAGCCCATCCAATAAACAACGAAGCTCCCAACTCTTTCTTCTGTGCGCTGAGGGTCATAGGGTTGTAGAAGTCCCTTATAATTGTATTGGCCGTCCAGCAGACAGGAATCAAACACAGAACTCCAGCCATGATGAAGATGGCTCCCGAAACGATGCCGACTTTGGCTTTGGCGTGCTCATCCTCGATGCAGTTGGTGCATTTCCCTCCAGCAGCCGCTAGTAGGATGCCAACGACACCCACCAGGATGGAGATGACGATCAGGGCACGAGCCGCCTGTAGATCTGAGCTGAGGGCCAGCATGGAGTCGTAGACCTTACACTGCATCTGTCCAGTGCTCTGCACCACACAGCTCATCCAGATCCCCTCCCAGGTCGTTTGCGCAGTGACTATATTCTGTCCAATGAAAGCTGTGACAAGCCACATAGGGAGAGCGCAAACCACGATCACCCCGATCCAGCCGATGATGGCCAGGGCTATGCCCAGCATCTGCAACCCTGCTGATACCATACTAGTGTGTTGAGGTAAAAGAACAGTCTTCGGTCTCTAGAGCTGCTTTAGTGAAAATGGGAGTAAAGCGGGCCCTTTTATGCAAGGTGAAACAAGGAGGGGCCGCACACTAATCACTTTCAGGTGCACTGTCAGCATGATTTGCCCCCTGGCTGTGGTGTCATCAATCAAGCAAATCCCAGTGACAAGCCTTAGCTCTAATTGCATTAGGGTGGATTTGTTTTTGCTGAACTGGACATTTTATGAATCACCATATCATAGTTATTCATAGTTTTTGTGGAAAATAACATTAGTGTGACTCATGGTTCAATGTTTAAAAAAAATCCCTAAGAAAAACAGAGCATAGGAGTAATCCATAGTAGTCAACATTTGAAATGGATCAAAAAAGTTCATCAAAGTTGTCCTAAGACAAGAACGGAAATGCCGAAAATGAGCATCCCAAGGCACGTTTTTTGCAATATTAAGTAACGTAATTAAATCTGGGCAATACGTTAAAAACTAAAATACAATAAATAAAAATGATAGGATTTTTTTTTAATACACACACCCAAAAGACAATGAATATTGATTCTCTGTCTTTTCTCTTTTTGCTAATTACAGATTTGCTTTAGCTTAGGAGGAGGATTTTACATAATGCACTTCATCTCTACTTAGAGATAATTATGTGACAATTGTACGGTTTTAATTATAGGTTTTACTAAATTAGTCATTTCGAGCAAAGCATATCATATGCCACCCTCTCGCTAATACTTCTCTTACACATTCATTTTTTACTCTCACAAAAAAAAGACTTCAACAGTGAAAGCAGCTGTTTAAATAAGACAGGAAACTTCCTTTCATTTCATATTTCATGTTTTTCTAAATAGAAGCATTTTCTAAAGAGATAAACAAGAGAAAAAAACATGCAGTTGCTGACCTGGTTTCCAATATCCAGAGAGAGAGGTGCAATCTTTCCTAACTGCAGCACTATATAGTTAAAAGAACTAAAATGTGTTCACTGTCCAAGGGTTTGAAGATATGTAGAGGCACATGGTGGAGGGATGAAAGTCAATAGCAGGTGTTTGCAGTGTAGAAAATAGAAAAAAGAGGGAAAGAGTAAGGGATACTGATTGTTTCATAAATGAAAGAAGGCTCTGTTTGGTGGCCAGAAGGACAATAATGGCTCTATTTTACATGGCAGCTCATTAAAATCCCCTTGGCCAGGAGAAAGGGGATACGGTTCTTCACACACGTACACAGGTAAGGAATGTCTGCAATTAAGGATTTGAGGAAAGATGGTTTGTCAAAGATTACCTTCTCAAATGGGTTATTTTGAATTCTTTAAAAGCATATCTGAGGCTCTAGTAGAATCCAACATTTCAATACAAACATGAGATGGGATTCATAAAATTTAAAGACAAAGACAACGACTTTACAGTTTTTTTTTTTTTTTTTGTCTTTTTTTTTTTTATAGAATTGCTAGGACACATTTCTTCAATACTTTGGTCAAAAACTATTCACACAGTGAGCACATCATCAGTCTGTGGGATAAATGTTGGATAATTTATCATTACTTTGGCACAATATGCATTCATTGATGACATCTGTCAAATTACATGAATTCTTTTCTCACTTTGTCACAAACACCACCAAAACTTTATGTACCATATATGCCAATTTGCACACGTTTACATACTGTTTTCAAAACTGTTAAACTTAAGTTCAAAACCTAGCACAGTACAAAAATGAATAAGACAGAAATTTGCAACATTTCTACAGTAATATCATAAAGAAAAATTATTCTGAATGTAAAAAAATCAAAAACTATCAATGCAGTTGCATGTAGCCGAACATCTGATAGTCTTTCACTTTCATTACCATCTATACAAAAGGGGAAAAAATAAATAATTTTGTACTGTATTAATTTTGTACTGTAATGTCAACATGTACCATGTAACATACTGCAGTGAATTATAAACAGTGGGGAGTATCCTTCTTGTTTTGTAAAGAAATTTTACAAAAGAAAACATTGTATAATGCTACCTGTTGTTAGTGTTTTTTAGGTCGTTGTGTTATGAGTAATAAAGTGTGTTTGTTTGGTGAAAACCTTTACTAGTGTTATGGAAGAATGAGTTGATTTGAGACATTAATGAAATGTTTTTTATAGTTTTAGTGCATTTTGAATGTGAAATAAACTGTTGTGTCAAGTTGAAAGATGGTGTGTGAAGAGTTTTGAAAAAGAGACTTTAGTATTGAGAAATGTGTCCTAGCGACTGTAAAAAACTGTAAAATTGACATTAAAAGATTACGTACAGTAGTCATAATCACATGACCATAATGTAGGTAATATAGTGAATCATACTTTGTAGTTTGTTCAAACATCCATGTGCACCTTTAGATAATTCAATTGGGTTTGTCCTAACATGTGTATCTGAACACATGAATTAGAAGTTTCAATGCTTAAGGCTTTCAAACTCAGTGAGGCTTTTCTAAAAGCCATCTAAATGTATAGTTACGTGGAGAACTGGCTGGTTTAGTTCTTAGGAAAATGAGTACATGGGAAATGTTACAGATATGGAAAGATGTGAATAGTAACACAAATATGAACAGCCCATACACAAGCCCCTGGTTTCACAGACAAGGCTTAAGCCTAGTCCTAGACTAAAATGTAAGTCTTAGCTGTTTCAACTGAAATAAAGTTGCACTGACTGATCTTAAAATATATCAGTGCCTTTGCTTTGTCTCAAGATGCACCCCAGTAATGTTTTTTTTTTCCTAAACATATTTATTAAAATTACTTAAATGTCCTAATTGAACTATGGCCTAATCCTGGCTTAGTCTAAGCCCTGTCTGTGAAACCGGGCCTAAGAGTTTTATAATATCATTAGAAGAACATAAAATGTCAACCTTTGACTCTTTGGTCAGAATGTAATTAAAATAAAAACAAAACAATGTCTTGAGATAAGAAACAAATACACAAACATATATACTTCTGCTTCCAGCAGTGAGTCATTTGTCCCACACTCTGCTGACTCCTGTGTAATTACTAATGAAACTGTTAATAGATTTCTTCCCTGGGGGTTACGGGGGTGAGGCAGTGTGCGTGATATCAGAGAGTTTCAGCCCTGGGCTGTTGGGATGGTAGACAGAGTTTCAATGGATGACCAACACTGAGATAGCAATCTAGAAGAATGAAAAGACTGATGACTCAACAGTGCTTTCTAATGATCAAGCATGACCACACAACACTGAGAGCACTTGATGCTTGACCCGGCCGGCTAATTACAGACTGCTGAGTTTCTAAACAATTAACATATTAGTAGAGAAAAAGAACAGTGGACTACACATCAGAACACAAAAGCTTAGATTTTTCTTAGATAAGACGACTTTAGGAAGTGAATCTTCTTCACTTTCTGAAGGTATATTTAAAATATAAATCTAAAGAACAGAGGAACAGAAATGTTTACATTCAAATAAAGTATAAAAACTGATAATCAATGGAAAAGTTTGATATAATGCAAAGGGAGTAAAGGGAAAATCAATAAATTAATCATTTAAATGTAATTAAATGTATTTTTTTTCTGTAAAAGTTTTTCCCATTACATAGTTGAACTAGCCTACTTTGAGACAAGTTTATTTTGAGCTTTTATTAGCTATACTAAACCTACTTTTTTAAATATAGTTCAGCATCCTTTTAATTATATCAGATATGTCTTTGGGAGTCCTATATATAGCACACAAAATGATTTTCAGAAGTTGAAACACTGGTCTCAGGAAATGACAGGAAGACAAGTGTTGTCCTTGGATTCTCTCATGAATATTTCTAGAAATTCTCTGTAAGAAAAGAAACACTTTTCTAATTCTACAGTAGATGGTCTACTGTTAAAAAAACAATGAAATCCTAATACTGAGCAAAAATACTGATGCAAGTAATTAGTAAAGCAACACATTAATTTACAAGAAAATATCTGTATTATTATTTTTTTAAATTAAGTAATGCCAGTTACTTTGTTTTCCCATGTATTTACTGCCAGCTTTTGTGTTGCCATGTTGAGATAAATCAGGAGTAAGTGCAGAGGTGTTGTGTGTCATTTCATTTTGTAACATTAGGCCGTTTTAATTTATATGTTGTTTAATGCTTGATGATCATGTTATTTTACATATGCAGTCACTTGTTTCTTCTTCACCTGTGTTTTGATGAAGGTATCTTCTTTCAGAAGACGTGTAATAGCTCCTCCTACCTGATAACAGTGAAAACACAAAAAGCTGGAAAATTCTGTCAATGGCGGGAAAAGAGTTAATAGACATATTAACAGAATCTCCAATGTAATTATTTACAGTGCAGCTTTACAAACTTAAAATTTGCTATTAACCTTTATATTATAATTATACTATGAACATATATGTATAATCACTATTTTATTAAAGCCTAAAAACATTTTGAGCTTGAAACACTTTGTGTGAAACACTGAAACTTTAAACATTGAAATTATTCCTCAAATTCCCTCATGGTATTTTCTTTATTTTTAAAATCTTTAAATGAAACATTCACAGCAAAGGAGCTAGACTATGTTTTCCCCCACAGCTATGGTATAATATACAATGATTTATGTATGAGCATTTATTGGTGTGTTTGTCATTTTCTGCCCCATAGCAAACACAATAAAAAAGCAAACACAATAAAAATGTTATTATTAAGGAATGATTTAATTATAACAAAATTATCAATTTTTCATTAATTTTAACATTTTAAGGTTTAGTCTTCTGTAGTGATTATTAATTCTATGAGTGTATTTCATAATGTATGTTTCTGTGTTTATGCAAACATATGGAAACTGTAAGTGTGCTAGAAACACATTTTTCATACAGTATGGATACCTATGATTACTCCTGAGATCCCGTTGGATTATGTGTCTTACTCCTGACAACAAAGCGGTGAATTGTCTCTACTCAAAGAGGAGTGATTCAGCAGATTTTCTCAAAGACACACGAGACACTAGAGGAGTTTCATTTTAATGTGGGGCAAAAATGTATACTTTTATATGATGCCAAGGCAGGCAGTGCCGAAAGATCAACTGGACTGAAATCTGAACCATATAATTACTGGGGCTGAACAAGTAAGGGAGAAAGAAATGTTATGTTTGTTCTTTTTAATGCATTGCTTTTAACTAAAAAGTTAACTTTAATCTGCCTTCTTAGGACACTTTTAGGTCCCACTTTATATTAGGTGGCCTTAACTACTGTGTACTTACATTTAAATTAATAATTTGGTACAATGCACTTATTGTGTACATACGATTTTACATTGTACTTATATTTTTAAAAATACCTATATGTAATTACATCTGTAATTGATTCCTGTAATTACATTTATAATTACACTGTTGACCCATCCCTTACACCTTAACCCATCCTTAAACCTACCCATACCACCAAACCTGTCCTTAACCTTACCCATATCCCACCTCAATAGCAGCAAAAGTGTTTTGCAATACAATATGAACACAATAAATACATTGTACTTATTTTTTGATGTAAGTACATAGTAGTTAAGGCCAGCTAATATAAAGCGGGACCCACTTTTGTATTTCACTAAGGACAGGCATGATGCTGCTATTCTTCCTCATTGTTGTGAGTCATTAAAAAAACAAAAAAAAAAACAAATAGCAGGATAAAAATAAACAATTCAGATCACATTGCCATCCCGTTACAAAAAAAGTGCTACAAAAAGTCCCAGTCTGTCTTGTACCACACAAAACGCGATGCCATCTAAGACTCCACCTTCCATCTTCTCTTAGCAGTATAAAGAAGGTAGAAACTGTATCTCTCTCTCCCTCCCTCCCTCTCTCTCCCTTTCCCTCTTTCACCGTTTCTTCATTTAAGCAAGTCTTCAAGTGTGAGAACAGCTCTAATATCAGAGCTAATCTTCAGAGCTGAGCCCTGGATCCTGAGCAGCACAGTCTGTGAAAGCAAACAGAAGAGTGAAGCGCGATGGCTTCAGCCGGCCTGGAGATCCTGGGGATGATCCTGACTGTGGCTGGGTGGCTCGGCGTGATGGTTGCCTGCTGTTTGCCCATGTGGAGAGTGGCGGCGTACATAGGCCAGAACATCGTCATCACGCAGATCGTGTGGGAAGGTTTGTGGATGAGCTGCGTGGTGCAAAGCACAGGACAGATGCACTGCCGAGTTTACGACTCCATGCTGGGGCTTCCAGACGACTTGCAGGCTGCTCGGGCTCTGACGGTCGTGAGTACTCTGCTGGGTGTTGTGGGCATGGCTCTGGCGGTGGCTGGAGCAAAATGCACCAACTGCACATCAGATGCAGCTAACAAGCCGCGCATTATGCTGGGAGCTGGTGTAACGTTTATAACGTGCGGGCTGCTGCTGCTAGTGGCTGTCTGTTGGACGGCTAACGGCATTATCCTGGATTTCCACAACCCGCTTCTAGAGGAGACGCAAAAGAGGGAGTTTGGGAACTCGCTGTACTTCGGATGGGGCGCCTCCTGTCTGCTGATCCTAGGTGGAGCCATTTTGTCTTGTTCCTGCTCCTCAAAAGCGCAGAACAATGCCGTGCCGACAAGAGTGGACTACTCAGGGGTCAAATCTTTGTCTGTGAATGGATATGACAGGAGAGACTATGTTTGACTCTTTGCACATGAAGGACCTTGAGAGAAAAGCCAACACGTCTGCTAAATGACGACAACAAACGTTCAAATTAATGACTGATGCAGAACTTTGATTACGAACATGGCAGATATTAGTATTATTGTTTATATTTTCATTTTAATGTATTTGTTATTGTTGCAAGAAGTCATTTTGTCTTTGCAACTATTTTTTTTTTTAGGTGAATAATCAGTAGCTCCTGAATGAAGATAATAAATGCTGTTTTTTCTGTTCAAATTACAAAATTAATGGTTACACTTTATTTTGAATCACCCTTAAGACATTCTACTAACTATAAGTAACTTTGCAACTGCATATCAACTAACATTTTTTTTTTTCCAACTACAAGTAATTCTAGAGTATTAGTAGATTGTTAGGTTAGGGTTAGTAGAATAAGTTGACATGTACTGCAAAATTATTTATAGTCAATAGAATGTCTGTTGGTCGAGCATCAAAATAAAGGGTAACACTTTAGTATAGGAACCAATTCTCAGTATTGACTAATTGCTTATTAGCATGCCTATTATTAACATATTGGTACTTATAAAGCACATATTCTGCATGATCATATTCTACGTCCCTAATTCTACCCAATACCTAAACTTAACAACTACCTTACTAACTATTAATAAGCAGCAAATTAGGAGTTTATTGAGGCAAAAGTCATAGTTAAAGGTTTGTTGATAGCAAGAATTGGACCTTAAAATAAAGTGTTAACAGATTTTAACCAGTCTACTAAAACTCTAATGACTGCTAGCTGACATGTAGCTACTTATAGTTAATTATAGTTAGGCAATGTCTTAACTGGACTATAAAAATAAAGCCAGTTTCATTAACGGACAAACATTCCTGATTTTATTTAACCAGACATTAAATACAATTAAATCAAGGAAGAACTGTAGGACAACCTTGTAAAACTCAGAAACAAGGAAAAATGCTAGCAAAAGAGTGCCCTTTATCATTATTTGTAATCAATCCTGCTCTTAAAGGTCAACCACAAATATAAATGATACTCTCCATGTCGGCCCAGACGTGAATGGAGACAATGCGCTGGTTGTTCTAGTAAATCTCTAAACCTCTTTGTGCCCAATGCTTTAGTCAAGAGAGTGTAACTGAAACTAGCACGGGTGCAGATAAAAGCACCTGCTATGTTGCAGAGAAGATGCCTCTATAATTACTCGCTGTAACTCTTTCTCAAAATGGTTAATAATTAGGAAAATATGTAAAGCTGCAGTGGGTTACTGTGCTAACCTACATTTGTCTTGCAGTCATTAAATATTATCCTTTAAGGTAACAGTATTTTGTTTACTGTTCATGTAAGTTAAAAATACTGACAAAGATTATATACAATAAATGCATCTGAAAGAAAACCTACATTTGATGTAAATAGAATTAGAAGGTGCTCATTCATGTTCCACAAGCTCCAACATAAATAAACACTGACGCAAGGCCACCACGATTCACAAAGCATGACTGATTGCAGAGTAAGTGTTTGTGTAATGTGTGTGTGAGAGAGAAAGAGAGAGGGTTAATAATGCCTGAAACTGTTTAGGTTAGAGTGATTCTATTATTGCGTGGCCTCGATGAATCCTGGACTGCTGGTAGCAGCTAAAGACACACTGTCAGGCATCACTGACTCTGTCTTTGTTGACTCTCAGCCTTCAGTGACTTTACTGCTCCTTCTCTGGTGAAACCTGATGCATCAGTTGAGCTAACACTTTCAAATCAATCTCTGCTCATCACAGTATTCAAACAAATTAAGTTTGTGCTTGTGGTATACCTGTTCAGAAGCATGCATTTTAATTTTAAGCCATCGAAAGTTTTCTTCAAAAGTCTAGACTTGCAGTGGCCATGCCAGTTATCCTTTAACCAGTTCCCTCTGGGCTTTTGTTATCTATCCACCATTTGGTCTCTGAGTGGGAAATACCAGATGAAGAGAGCTAAATCATTAAACAAACTCGTTTCCATTCCAAGGTTAAGCTCACTCAAAGTTTAGCCAATCCCCCGAGACTTTTTCCAACATAACTCCACCTTCCTCAACGTTGCATTATAAAGCATGAACCATTGTGCTGAATGTCTTTCCTTGGCGAATGGAATTGATTTCATAGCACATTCTTGTATAAAACAGAATGGCAGCTCTAGGGTTGGAGATACTAGGGGTCACCCTAGCTGCGTTCGGTTGGATTGTAGGCATGGTGTCTTGCGCTTTGCCCATGTGGAAGGTCACGGCTTTCATCGGGGTGAACATCGTAACGGCGCAGACCATATGGGAGGGAATTTGGATGAACTGTGTGGTGCAAAGCACTGGCCAGATGCAGTGCAAAGTCTATGACTCCATGCTGGCTCTCAGCTCAGACTTACAGGCGGCTCGGGCTCTGTGTGTGATTGCCATTGTGATGGGAGTACTGGGGCTCCTGCTTTCCATTATGGGGGCAAAGTGCACTAAATGCCTAGAGGAAGAGAGGGCCAAAGCCAGAGTTATGATCGCCTCTGGAGTCACCTTCATCTGCGCTGCAGTCATGCACTTGATTCCTGTGTGCTGGTCTGCTCACAGTATCATCAGATCCTTCTACAACCCTGTAATCATTGAGGCACAGAAAAGGGAGATAGGTACATCTCTTTACCTGGGATGGGCATCTAGTGCCCTTCTGCTGATTGGAGGGGGGATTCTCTGCTGCAGCTGCCCTCCACCGGAGAATAGGTACAGTCCACCCAGCAGGATGGTTTACTCCGCTGCACGGTCTGTACCACCCAGTGGCTTTGACAAACGAGACTATGTGTGAACAAACATATTCTTTTTGTGTTGCAACTCTGTTCATTTGTGAACTGAATGAAGAGTGCGATGATACAACACAAGGCAGTGTGTGTTTTTGTACAGTCAGTTCTGCTGTTTTGCCATTCAAATGTATTTCCTAATTTGCTATGTGCTTTCTTTTGTTACCCAGTTTATACAAGCAGTTTTGAAGAATTGCAAGTATTATATTATTACTAATAATAAGAACATGAAAAAGTATGTTCATAGCCATTAATAACAATGTTGTTATTTTTAGTATTGTGTTACCAGTGATTAAAATTTCTCTTCAGTGTTTCAGTATGTTTTCGTAAACTTTTCATTACAGGCATCTATATGAGGTATATGAGTTAATATTCTGTCAAACTCATAGTCGAAGTGTGCCACACTGCAGGGTATGGAAATTAACCTTAAAACACATTCATTGAAAAATACAAATTAATTTGTTTCTATGCTTCATGATTTTTTTCTGGTCCTAACTAATTTATTTTGTCCATTTTTTTTTTTTTTTTAGAAGTTGCAAACCATTGTCACAAAAATTATTATTACATGCATTATGTAAAAAGAAAGAACAGAGCCTCTTTTCTTTAAATTAACACTTACAGTCCAACCAAAAAATATTCAGATGCCAGATATATTTTTTGATATTTTTTTTTTACTAGTGGGTGCAGGACACTATAGTTCATTTATGTGAGAATAGCAAAATAAAGTAAACTGTGACATATTATACCCAAAAATTCTTCCTACAGTGGACTACCAGTAAAACTGATAAAAATTTGGGACCAAAAATTTAATTTGACACTTTGATCTGAACATGTTTTGGTACATACCTTTCTATCAATGTTATCTGACATTATCAAGATGAATTTGTTCTCACACAGTTTAACTCTTGAGTTCTTATCATATTTTATTACCATTTTCTAAACTATAGAAAATAAACTGTGATAATGTGAGAAATGTTGAAGGTGTCTGAATAAATTTTGGTTTGACTGTAAATGTGAGTAAGTTTCATTACAAAAAAGGCAACATTTTGAACAAAAAGCTGAGAAAATCACATTTTTATTAAAGTCTACATCCTGACTGGATTGAGAATGATGATCAAAACATAGATGGAGTAGATTGCTTCCATCAACACCCCAAAGCTTCACAGTCCTAAACCACTTCCTCTGTCGACATTTCATTTGGTAACGTTAGGCAGTTTTGTTTTACGTACTGTTTAAATAATGTTTGATAATTGCATTAGCTTATAAGCAATGCTTCTATCATTTGTTTCTGGTTCTTCTTCGCTTGTTTATGGATCCAGATAATCGGTTCTATTTCAGAAGATGTGTAATATCGCTCCTTACTGTGTAACAGTGAAAACATGGATTGCCAGAAAATTCTGTCAATGGTGGGGAAAGAGTTAACACAAAACTGATTTGTTTCAGAAATGTCTTTGAAAATGCACTGAATTAACTTACTGTGCCATCTTTGTTGAGTTGTCTATAGAAAACAGTGAAGAACACAGAGTTAAGAGAACCTTCCATAGCCTCAATAATGAGGTGATGAGTTCAATCAGCTGTCACTAGGCCTAGTTATTCACCTGTTTTCAAGGTCTACTCGCTCTCTGCACAAGAATCTTGTCTTTGTCAGGGCCCTAATCTAAGCCATCTATGTTTCAGGGAAGAAGGTGAGGCACTGTGTCGTGGAATGTAACAAAAACACAGAAGAATCTCTCAGAGCTTGAAGCTGCTTCAAGTATCTTTAGCTTAAAGGATTGTAACTGTGATACAGTTGATGTAATCCAAAAACTAAAAGACATAACTTGCAATGCATTAACACATTGGCTGATGTGAGTTTAAATATGTTTATAAGTAAACTTACATTTTTCTGAAGGGTGGCATTCTCTCCGATTTTCCCGTGCTGTATATATATTCAAATATAGGTAAATTTGTCTAATCAATTAATGATATTGACGAGTCCTTTCTGGTGCACAATAGTAAAGCTTGTGTAAAAATGAAAAGATCCTAGAACTTTCGGGGTTCTTCACATTGTACACAGTGAATAGTGGACAATTGGGTATTTACTATATTAGGGATAGTGAATGAGGAAAAAGGAAGTTTTTCCTTTGCAGTTTTGAAAAGTTCACACATGAATATGTGAGAATTACTAAAAACACTGTAACACTTTAGATTAGGAAACACATATTCATTATTAACTAAGAGTTTTCCCTCAATAAACTCCCTCAATAAATGTCCCTCAGTAAATGTGCTGCTTATTGATAAAAAGTAATGTAGTTGTTGTAGTAGTTATGTTTATCTAGAATATGATCATGCAGAGTAAGGCTTTAATACAGTATGTGTTTTATAAGTAGACTTACTACTAATAAACAGCCAATATAATAAGAAATATGCATGCTAATAAGCAACTAGTTAATAGAGAATAGTGTTCCCTAATCTAAAGTGTTACCAAAAATGCTGTATTATTCATGTCAGGCCAGTAGTTGGTGATGTCACTTTGTAAAGAAACACTACACTCATGCGCACATACCAACAGACTGAACACGTAATACACACGTGCATGACATTGCCATTTTCACAAATTCAAAGAGAAAATAATAGCATCAGTTTCAAAAAAACTTGCACTTTGAAACACGTTCAAAAGTTTGCATTTTCAAATGAAGATTTCATCAAAACTGTTACACTCAACAATTCAGTGGGATGCCGGCTTTAGGGTTCCAATACTAATTGAGCAATGTTAAAATGCCACATCCTACTGTTGAGTATTTTTGCCAACCATGTGCATGCTTTTTTGGCCACAGTTCACTCATCTTCTAATGGCACACATGATTACAACCTATTTCTATGAACCTGACAATGGGTTCAGTTACACTAATGACCTCCATATCTCAATCTAATAGTATACATGCACAGTCAAAAAAATCTGCAGTAACTATGTGATGTGCCCGCATGGACCAGAATTTAAGGAATCTTTCCAATGCTTTGTTGAATCCATGCCAAGAAAAAAATCAGTCTGATCCAGGGACAAAAGGTGGCTCTACCAGTATCAGAAGGATGTGTCTAATAAAGTACCCACTGAGTGTAGGAATGTAAGGAATGAGGGCAACTTTCCAAAAAAATTCTCTGTGTTTTGATTTTCTGATGCTTGGTTGACTCAGAAAACCAGGAGAGAAGCTAAGTGCAAGGGGGTTTATTAGAAATGATAATGAAAAATACACAAACAAAAGAAGTCAGAATCCAAACTAAACACTAGGATGACAGAACTGAGAGACATCTACATCCACTACATGCCTGGAAAGTAAATAACCAACAAAGGAACATGAGAAATTAAGTGGTAGATATAGGCAGGGGTAACCGACAAGACATTTTAACAATACACACCTGGAAACAATCAGGAAGTAATGAGGGCAGCCAAAAGAACTACAACAGGCCTACAAATCAAATACAGGAAACAAACAGGACTACAAACTAAAAGTCCACCTACAAAACAGGGCACTTGTGACATGGACGCTGGACAGTTTAAATAGAATTTAATTTTTAGATTAATTCAAAGGGAATTTTGTAAGACTTTTGAAAAACACCATGTGCAAACCATTTCACTCTGAGTTCAAATGCTGAAAACAGACAGCAGCAGAGATACAGGAATAGGGCATGCAGCTAGGGATATTGGTGCACCCACTTTGCGTCGTGGCCGCAGTACCACCTCAGGTGTGCATTATTTTTGAATAATTCAACTGTCTATTGTCAATTATTCCTTATGTGATATAAGTGTTTGTTTTTAATAGAACAAGCAAGGCAAAGCAAATGCACACCTTATGAGGTGCAAGTTGAAGGAAAAATTATATGAATCAATTAGAGAACAACTGCACACTCACTTAAGCATATTTATTAACCAACGTTTCGGCTAGTAGTCTTTTTCAAGGTGAGTGAATGTGAGCCTTGAATGTGATAGATCTGTTGCTGTCTAAGCAGGGTTAGACAGCTCTAAAATTTCATCAAAAATATCTTAATTTGTGTTCCGAAGATGAATGAAGGTCATAGACTTGGAACGACATGAGGGTGAGTAATTATTGACAGAATTTTTATTTTTAGGTGAACTAACTCTTTAAAATCAAACCTGTGAAAACAGACTGAGAGAGATGAAAGCAAGGATTTGGGAAGAAAAACAAAAGATTCCTAGTGTTTTACATCAGAATATTTCATAGGATATTGTTCACTAAACCAGGTGACCAGAATATAAAACCACGGAAACAGTGTTTGCTAAGACTAAAAAAAAAACTCTTTAACAAAAATGTCTTCTAATTTTAATGTCCCATAAAAAATGGAAAGCACTACATTTATTTTATTTTAATGACAGACAAAATTTACATGTTGGCAAATTTGTTTCAATTCATACTAAAAAAAAGGAATTTTAGGTAATATTTTAAAACGCAGTAGGCTTGTTAAAAAAAAAAAAAAAAAAAAGAAAAAAAAAAGGTGAATGAAATAGTTTGTTCTAGTTTACTAGTCAATTAAAATATGTATTATGTGGATTACATTATCAGTCAATTTGAAGATATTCAATGAAAAATATAAATGCTCAAAGGTCAAACCAAGAGTAAAATATGCATATCATACTGACATTAGAAAGATGCATGTGTAGCTGAGTGTATGGAATGACATCAGGCATGAGACTTGATGTTTTTAAAACTTCAGGAAGGAGGCAACGTACCCAATAACAGTTTACCTCCTGAATAGGGACCTTGGTGTTATGGCAGCGTTTCAGTCACCTGTGCTGTAACTGGACAGCTGGCTCAGATGCTTTCTAAGGTGTTTTCTTTTGGTAGTGAGATGAAGACGAGTGGGAACGAGCCTGACAGGCCATGTGGCATTGCTTTTGACCGCTTTTGTGCCCCCAAGAATCTCTCATCAAAGCTGTCGACGGCATCAACTAAGAGGCTGGTCAGGTACACAGTCATGAAATGCTATCTTATCAGAGTCCATCATTTCTGTCAGGGTTAGCCACAAATATCGGTCCTAGACAAAGAGGCTCCCCATACTGCAACTGTTGTACTGTGCCATCATCATAGTGCAGAATAGCTTAGGATTCAGGCCATTCTCATCCATGTCCTTAAGGAGCTTGGTTTGATAAACCTGCAGCATGGCTATTGTGTGCAGAGCTGATCCAGCTTGACCAGATGAGATGCATGTCTTACCCGCCAGGTTAGCGGTGACATGGCTTTGACGGATGGCATAGCTACTCAAACATCATTAGCCAGTGTATTACGCTGGCATTCAATAGGCCTTCAGTATTTTTTGAGAAAGGTATTTCTCTATAGTGTCAGCTACTGAAGCATGGTCGAGTGAACGAAATTTGAAAGAGAATGAAAGGGAACTGTGCTGGAGTCTCAGAATTATAGTATAGTACCACGATGTGAATATGCATCATGTGTGTCCCAGTATGCCCCAGGTATATTAATACTTGTGGATGAGTACTTGTAGACCTAACCAGTCAGAATCAGGTGAGTGTAATGCTTTACTGTGCAGTTTTGTAAGCACATTTAATATCAGAAGAAACAAAATAAAAATGCACGAATGAATATCAATAAGTCTCGTTGTGCTGTTTTTAATCATCCAGGAAGAAGATGCAGTGAATTCTCCGTGCTATTATACCATAGTAATGTACCATATGTAGACTAATGCAACAAGTGTCAAAGACATAGGAAATTAACAACAGTATCTAAAGGATGACGAATTCATGACACAGTCATTTCTGAAAAGCAGACAATTAAGCAAATAAGCTTGTTTTATATTCAATTCATATTCTACGAAGAGAATGAATAAAAATCAATCAAGAAAAATATGTAGTTTATGAAACAGGTACTGAAAAAGAGCTTGAATGTACTGGATTCTCATTACGCAGTGTCTGTATGAACCCTGATTAGAGTATTTACCATTTTTCTATAAAGGGGCAGTGTCCTTTATTTCTTACATAGGTACAATGACATAACTTATAATAACATTACTCAAACATATTTTGTTTTAAGCAGAGAAAAAAATAAAATATTTTAGCTCATATTGCTTTTCTTTTGATTTTATTTACATTTGTGAGCTTGAAGTAATCCAAGAGTAATCATTAATCATTACTTCTGATTGCATTTTTTTATGAAGTAACCCTCTCAAACCTACTTACACCACACTCAAGGTATTAATTAAAACAACCTGAAACAGTTGGGGGGAAAAATAAATAAATAAATTAAAAAAAAAAAAAAAAAACTGCTGCTGGAACATTTACTTAATTTAAAAAAAAACAAAAAATCCTTTGTACACAACAACAACCTACACAATGTGAACTTTGCTACTATTTGCTACTGTTCAACCAAAAAAGGCAATAACTGTCAGCAATTAGAGATTTCTGTACTAACATACTAACACAGCTCCTTATAAACACAACCTTTTCACAGATGAAAATAACTGAAATGATTTAGTAACTTAAAATAAATTACAGTAAAATGACTATTGAATATCTTACAATTGTTTTTTTTTCTCTACCTTCATAAAACAAATGAATGTCATTGCGCACAAGCATTGACAGTCTCTATGGATGTGCAAAGAAACTTTTGCTTGTTTTGTTCTTAATTCCTAATACTTTCCAGTAATGGAGGGCAGTTTTTGTTCTGGTGTGACTAGCCCTTCCTTTGTGTAATGTCTCCATCCTAACAGACTCCTCCTCTCTACCTGATCTGGGGTATAAAGGACACTTGTTTTGTCACAGATGCGCTCTGTTTGCTCCGAGGCATTGGCTCAAATTAGGCTTATACTGCAGGTTCTCAAACTGCTGTCCAGTTATTTTACCAGCATCTCTGGCATTTCACAGCTGGCACAGTTCCTTTAAGAAGACATGTCTTTAGGCCTGGAGCTCATAGGTATCGTGTCATGTGTGCTGGGCTGGATTTTGGCCATCGTGGCTTGTGCTCTCCCCATGTGGAGGGTCACAGCCTTCATCGGCTCCAACATCGTGACGGCTCAGATCATCTGGGATGGCATGTGGATGTCCTGTGTGGTTCAGAGCACTGGACAGATGCAGTGTAAAGTCTATGACTCCATGCTGGCGCTCTCTCAGGATCTTCAAGCAGCTCGAGCCCTGACTGTGATATCCATCCTTCTGACTGTCCTGGCTGTCCTGGTGTCTATCGGAGGAGCGAAGTGCACTAACTGCATTGAAGAAGAGTCGTCCAAAGCTAAAGTCATGATATTAGGAGGGGTGCTGTTCATCGTAGCTGGGCTTATGCAGCTGATTCCAGTGTCCTGGTCTGCAAACAGCATCATCAGGGACTTTTACAACCCTTTGTTGCCTGACGCACAAAGACGGGAGCTGGGAGCGGCGCTCTACATCGGCTGGGCAGCGGCTGCGCTCCTGATTTTGGGGGGATCGTTGCTTTGTTGCTCCTGCCCTCCACAGGAGAAAAAATATAACCCGTCTCGGATGCCGTATCCTGCGTCTCGCTCAACAGGTGGGGGAGGCTATGACAGAAGAGACTATGTGTGAAACAAACAAAGAACAACTCTGAACTCAGGGTTGCAGTGCTCAATACACGGGCATCATTTTCTGGAAAAAAGTGAAAATATGCCATGCGTTCTCCATCGTGGAGAAACATGTCTGATGAAGTTGTCTGATGTTTTTGGTCTCCATGTAAGTGCGATGTTGGTTGTTCAAAATTTAAGGACACTGACAGTGAGAAATGACCTTTTGTAACTGCTATGAAAATGCAAACTAGGTCTGTTACATTCAGCTGAAATCTCAACGAAGCATCATTTTCAGTTAACTGAGGTGTATAAAGCTGATTTTACAGTTATTGATCATTTTTTTAGTGTTTTTTTTTTTTTGTTGTTTTGTTTTGTTTTGTTTTTTTGGACTAGTTGCACTAAGATTTTATGTTTGATTTAGATGTATTTTGACAGACAAGCTGACTTTGTGTTCGCTGTATGTTGTAGAATTAAAAATGTTTCTACTCTACTTTTTTCTTAAACCATCAACTAGACACTGTATATGATTCAAATTGTAATTTGCATTTCTTTATTATTTATATGATTTTTCTTATCTATTTTTACAAATTGAATTTGAGAAGAACGTACATTTTCTTGTACATATATTATTGGTTCATAAACACTTCCTGCCAGAAACTTTTAAAATAACTAAATAAACTTAACTAAAAGCCCTAGGATCATTTAAGTGTGGCCCAGAATTGTTGGAGGAAGGTTAAAATGGGTGGGAGTTTGAGTAATTTATTTGTGAGCACTGAGGCAGAAAGAACAGCTGAGTACAGGTTTCTGTAAAAGGTAATTTTGTCCTATAGTGACCTGTCCATATTGTAGTCTGTGTAGGGTAGTGTGTAGCGCTGATCAGGAACATTAAAGGGGTCATATGAAGTTGCTAAAAAGAACATTATTTTGTGTATTTGGTGTAATGCAATGTGTTTATGTGGTTTAAGTTTCAAAAAACACATTATTTTCCACATACTGTACATTATTGTTGCTCCTCTAAGCCCCGCCTTTCTGAAACCCGCCGATTTTTACAAAGCTCATCGTTCTGAGAAGCGAGGCGTGCTCTGATTGGCCAGCTATCCAGTGCGTTGTGATTGGCCGAATACCTCAAGTGTGAGACGGAAATGTTACGCCCCTTACCGTATTGTGATGCCGTGTAACGGCGCGACGACACAAAAACAATAAAATCCATTATAAACGAGGCATTTGTTGCATCCAGTGGGGACACAATTACTGATTATAATGACTTATACTGTCTTTTTACAAATCGGGTTACATCGCGCCGCATAAACATTACCATGTCTGCATTTGTAATCGGAGAAACGATAAATGACAAACAACAAGTGCTACTCTACACAGCTCAAAACTCGTGTTTGAATAGTCAGTGGCAAATTCTTTAAATAAGAAAACATACTTACAGGCTGTGAGTCAGAAGCGCCAGACTGTCCTTGCAAAGTTGGAATTCTCCCACTTTATAGAAACAGTCTTTGAGCACAGCTGGCATTGTAGGCTACTTTCCCAGGTTCAGGAAATAGTCATCCGTAAAATGTGCTGCACACACTCGAGTATTTGGGGTGAACTATTCTGGAACAGTGTTGTAAATACAACTTAACCACTGATTTCTAGTTGTGTCCTCTTTTGGAAGCCCAAACAAAGCACTTTTGCTTTCACAACAAAACACAGCGTCTCCAGGACATGGCACCAGTGGCAGCAACAACACTACACTGAGAATAAAAGTCCTGCCCTCTTTCATTGCGTATACATTTGGGCAGTGTTTTGCAAATCTCCCCACACTGTGACGTAGAGATGTGGGGGCGTGTTTGAATGAGCCGTTTTAGGGGGGCGTGTGCGAGTCTTAACTTTTATAAAGAATATCTCTTTGGTTTTGAGACTTTAGTCTTTGCAACTTCAGGGATCTTATCTATGCACAAACAGCTTGTAACACTCCAAAGAGAAAGGAAAACTTGAAATTGCATCATAAGACCCCTTTTTAAGATGTTTTACATTTGTGTTCCAGTACAACAATAAATGAACACATCAACCCATGATGCATTTTGAGTACGGATGCTTGAAGTCATCTCTGCATCTCTTTCTTTATAAGGACGTAATGATGACTACAGAAAACCTGAAACTCAAGCCATGGGGCCATGTTACCTGCAGTTAGCAGCAAAGTCAAATACACACCAGTAATCACCAGCAGATCACCTAACAAGTGCAGGTGGCAAATGGTGGCATGTAAGACACAGAACAACAGAGAAACAGCAGAGTTATATAAATGCACTTTTCAGAGATTACGTATTTAGCTGAGGCATTAGCTTCATTATGGAGAAAAAAAAATTAAATAAAAGGAAAATTGTTAGTCAGAAACCAGTTTTATTAATTCTGTTGTGAAATGTGTTGTAATTGAATTACATGATGGAGAACCAGTTTTGGCAGCTTCTAACAGCGCCAGCGTGAAATATTGAACAGGGCCTCATATGGGTGACGCATACATCAGCATATCACTTTACCAGGGTATGTCACCTGTTTCTATAAACACAGGATCAATGTCAGCTCAATTAAGGACAGCATGCAGGCTAAATTACGTACCCTGATAATATTAACATCATTAATAGAATTTTTTGTCTTATGTTAAAATAATAATCATAATATTATTGATGATAGAATCTATTTATTTCTATAGTATATGAGCTATATAAAAGATCAAGATTTGTTTTTAGACGGTTTCTAGCATACATGAAAACAAACTATCAAAGACAAACATTACTATATATATATATACATTTGGTTGAAAGCAAACTAGCTTTATTATGTTATTCAGTATTACCTAACTGAAAGCACTGTGAAAAATCAACATGCAAATCAACATGCCAACTGTATGTGATGCGCAGAAATGAATGAGAATTAATGATTTGTATAAAATTAGCATGCAGAGTTACTAAAATAATTAAACAAATGACAAGTAGCATTTCCATGAGAAAATATCAAGAAAACAATGTGCACTTCTTAGTTTATTCATAATATGCTGATTGCATGTACAGGGATATAAGAGCGGCAGTTATATTAAAACGTTTTAGGAAAATAATTAAATAAATCAAAATATTAATAACACAAGCATAACAAACATCAGAGGGACTGAAGTACAGTGCGTTTAATGGATTGTACTGTTGTTGAACTATATATTGATCGTGCAGCTGATGAAACGTCTTTTGAGAAAAAAAAAGTGAACAAAAACTCTATTAAAGAGTTTTAAACAGTATTGATCTGGACCTTTATACAGTGTGTGCCATTGTAAAGCCTGCACATTGTCGATCCCTTACAGTCTCATTTTCAACATATTGGAATATTTAAATTCAATATGGTGTCTAACCTGATTGAGGTCTGTATTCAATTGCATTGAATTTTAGACTACACTTATTTTTTTTTTTAAAAAAGTGCTTAATTGTATTGAATGTGCACTTATAGTGAAATTTATATCTTAAAAATATACAGGAGAAATTGTACTTGAAGATAAAATAATATTAAATGAAATAAAAGGTCATTAGATCAACTTAAAGAGAGATGTTGACTCTCTTTAAGTAGATCTAAGAGGCCTTTTGATCTATGTGTGTTTAAAAAAACATGACTGTTTTTTTTAAAAACACATATGTACACTTTTAAAAAGTGCACTTTGTAATAAAACAAATTAAGTTTTTAACGTATCTTACATTTTATTGTGCTTTAAAAGAAATACACATATTTTGTTGTGCTGACTAACAAACCAATGTATTATTCAATATTATATTTTAAACATACCTCATTATTATTACAAATGTGTCATTTCAAATGAGTTTAAATACATGACATACCAGTTTCAAAAGAATTACATTGTCAGACTGAGTTTAAAGTTTACTACTTTTTTTCACAAAGGTACATATAACCTATTACAGACATTACAAAGCCCACAAATGATATAAACCATACCTATCCAAAGGCTATCCAAATAATAATAAAATGATAATGTAATTCTTCAGCAAAATTTTGTAAAGTTATTCAACTTTTTCGGTTTGCACCTTTCATAAGTGCACTTTCCTAATGAATAACTGAATTATTAGGCCCAATGACTTGAGCTGAAGTGCTGGTGTACCGGTGCTCTCTGTAATTGATCTCAATCTTGAAGTGCTTCACAGAGTTCTCTTTGTTAAAACTCGGCTGTTCCCGGGGAAACTCAACTCTGTTCACAACAGTGATTCCTCTGAAACTGAGGTCACATGACCGATACTGGAGAAGGTAAGGAAAGAGGGCTGCTAGACAGTCAGAGTCATTGGAGGAAAGATCTGTGCTTTCTCAAAACACAGAAACATTGTGTTTGAAGGGAGGAAACAGTTTGACATTTAGCTGATTTTGGAAAAAAAGACAATATTTAATGGTTGCATTTTACATATTAATATTGATTTTTATCTCTGTGACAGTAATGCATATATCACAGTCTGTATGCATTTTTAGGCAAAGAAAATTGACTGAAAGCAGTACAATTCTCCATTTATTTAAGGGACAATAACAACATGGTAAAACTGAATGCTAGTGATCATGTCACATCTGTTTGGATTTTGTTTCACGTTCTGCGTTCATGTCTTTTAATATGTCATGGCTTTAATTTTGAAATTCATTACTGTTCATAGTCATAGTGTCATTCATTGTTGGGTGTCCCTTGTGTTCTTGTTTCCTGTCTTGATTATTTTCAGGGGCCTGTTTTTCGTACGTGGATTATATACTCAGTTACCTGGATCTTATTGTTGATGATTTAACATGTAAATGATTTCACGTAAACAGGATTAGACTGCATCTCTTTAAGCAGAGATGATACTTCAGGACTGTCCCAGCCACTGCTACTTTTTACAAGAGTACCCTATTGAACCAGTGGCAATAATAATTTAAAATAATACTAATAATACTAATAAAAAAAATCATTTAAAAATAATAATATTATATTGTTGTGTAGTCTATAATAATAAGCACAGCCAGTTTTACTCAGTGAGAGATTTATTTGTGAAGGAATAATTACCCTGTAATTTTTATTGGAGTCTAAGTCATGTATTAATCTGAACAGTGACAGTGATTATGCAAAGTGGCTTGATGCAGTTAACTTAGTGAAAATGCTTAAAAATGTTCTTGACTGTTAGGAAACTTTAATTAATATTTTCACGTAACAAATCTGCTTCACAGGTAAAATTAAATGAATTAATTGCTACTTACAATATTGAAATAAAAATATAAAGCCTGTACAAATACTAGAAATCGTGAAATAATGGAAATGATTGGGAATCATGTCATTTGGAGCCTGAATTTGGGCAGTTGCAATCGTGAGGTGGAGCTGCGGTATCAAAGCCCCACCCAAACTCCTGTAGACCCAATCGCAAGATCGCAATCATGACATCACACCCCGTTTTCATAGCATCAAATAAAAAACTGAATTGAAATGTAATTGTATTTTTTAGTTTGGGTTACATCCAATTCGTTTACATGGAGAGGGTGGGGTTTATGACCTGTACTGCAGCCAGCCACCAGATGGCAATCAAAATATTCTGGCTTCACTTTTCACGATGTGTGCAACACACACTGAAAAAAATGACTCATTGAATTTACTCAGTTTTTTTAAAGTAAGTGGTTGCAATCAATTTATTTTAGCTACATTATATAAACAAATTTAGTTGACTAACTTTCAACTAAATTTTATTTAAATGTAGCTAAAATAAATTGCAACCACTTACCTAAAAAAAAATCAGTAAATTCAATGAGTCATTTTTTTCAGCACACTTTTCATTCATCTATATATAACTTTCATAAAAATTAAGCCGTTTGGCTGTTTCCTTAAAAGGGTCATCGGATGCAAAAACATTCTTGGTTTAAAACTTTCTGGTTTTAGTTTTTCTCTCTTTGGTTTATTAACTACATTTGACTATTAAAGTATAAAAAGTCAGATTAAGCAAATGCTACCATAATGCTTCAATATTAAGAGAAAAAAAAAATCATGTTTAAGATTAGGCTTTTAGACATGCACATTTATCATATGATCCTCAACAGTGGTGACTATAATTATTCATACTGCATTGCATGATTATTCATACTGCATTGCATGTTTTTCATGCATTGCAGCATGAAGCATTTTGTTGATAGTCACCATGGTTGAGATTCATATGATGGTTCTTGATGTCTGTGTGTGTCAAAAAAAAGTACTAGAATTTAAATTTTTAAATGCTTGTTCATTTTGTTTGTATGCTGTAGTGTCACAGGGTTAATTATGTGAAACCTAAACATACAAATGAAACAAGAAAACAAAAATTATATTTGATATAATCAAACCAGCTCATGATGACTAGCTGATCACTATACAGCACTGAGCTCTCTGCTTTACAACACCACATGCATTACTGTAAACAGAATTCTAACACAAGGGTCAAGAACCCAACTAAAGCAAACACTGATCTCCATGATGGTGGCATCATTTTAACCAATAAAACATCAACATCTGATCCTCTGTAATTCTCAATAACAGCAGGTGTTCATCACTAATGCACTAATGCATAATCATGTAATTAGTCACTTAATTATCTCATTAACTTTAACTCAGGCCTCTCCCATGATTGTTGATTGACAGTGGGGTCAGTCTTAAGGCTTGTTTGAGATGAGCAAAATCAGTGCAGAACCGATCACCGGTGATCACCGTGAGATGCATGCCAGTTAGAAAAGTGTCCGAGTTACGTCTGCCTTGCTCTGATGTCATGCCGACATGTGCCAAAAAACTCTCACGACGGCGAGGCGGCTATGTGGGATTGTGCAGTCGAATGCAGTTGCTCTCCACTGACTGCGCTGACCAATAGCATGATGGGAAACGACTGACTGATGATACAGCTTAATACTCATTGGTTCAGACAACTGTGATGCTGCGTTCTCTTCTAAAATATTTTATTTTTTTATCTGGTTTCATGTGATTATGTATTTAAATTATGCATGAATATTCCCAAACACTATAACAGTGCGATCTCTGTTTGAGATATGTGATTGTTGTCATATTTCTATAAAAATATAAAATACATGTATGTATTAAAGTAAAAATGGATGAAAAATGCGCCTTTCATGTGGAATTAATTAGCAAGCACTTTGAGTGTCGTTCATCATATTTATTTCTATATAAAGGCAACAGAACTGAAATTATATCATGTTTATCAGCAGCACAGCACATGAGTGAGAATAACGCGATATCTGCCTTTGATCTCGTAGGTATCTGCTCCACTTGTTACACTTCGAGAGGTCAGAACTGGCCGTCTTGACTGCGCTTATTTCACTCCTCCCCTCACTGCAGCCGCCTGCTCTCACCTACATTTCAGGCGAAGCGAGGCGCATCTCAAACAAGCCTTTTGGTTTTAGCATAGACCTGCCCTGAGAGAGCTATCGTCAGTCCGCCATTGTTTCGACACTGGAGCAGGTGTAGACACCCTTACAAAAATTAACCATGGTTTTATTATAGTAACCATGGTTATTTTTGGCTCAAGTCAAATCCCAAGTCCTCAAAGAGTTAAAGTTAATGAGATAATTAAGTGACTAATTAATTGATGATTGTGCATTAGTGATGAACACCTGCTGTTATTGAGAATTACAGATGTTGATATTTTATTGGTTAAAATGATGCCACCATCATGGAGATCAGTGTTTGCTTTAATTGTGCTCTTGACCCTTGGCTTCCTGTGTTAGATCTCTCTCTGTAACAATGCATGTGGTGTCGTAAAGCAGAGAGATCAGTGCTCTATAATGAAAAGATATTAGCTGTTTTTACATGATGAGATAACATCATAGTAAAAACTCCCATCATGCACTGCAGTATGAAAATTTATTGTCACCACTGTTGAGGATCATATGATAAGTGTCGATGTCTAAAAGCTTGAGCTGATGCGGTTCTCTTCTTTTCTTTTTTTTTCAAAATTGAAGCATTATATGTAATAGGACTTTTTTTTTCCAGTATCAGATGAATGTCAGTCAATAAACCAAAGAAAAACCACTTTATGATGTTCATTAATCATGTGTTACAAGCAGAAAGTATAAGTTAATCTGCTACTTTAAGGTTTAATTCAGTAATGCATAAATGTTTGTTGTGAAACGATATAACAATTGCTTAGAAGCAAATTACTTTGAATTAGTAAACTGGTCAAGAGACCAACTATAGTAAATCTTGACCACAATTATGGTGGCACTGTGTTTTTTTTTTTTTTTTTTTCTCAGTTAATTCCATCCAAGGCTGTGGCTGAAGTCAGTTGTAGTTCTTGTTTTTCTCTTTTCTTCAGTGATGCTGATTGTTAACAGCAGGTGTTCATCACTAATGCACAATCATAATTTAATTAGTCACTTAATTATCTCATTAACTTTAACTCTTTGAGGACTTGGGATTTGACTTGAGCCAAAAAACCATGGTTACTATAATAAAACCATGGTTAATTTTTGTAAGGGTATAAACCTATAAACTATTCAATAGTTATTCAAAAGACATACACAATGAGTGATTAACGCATGATAGTCAGATGTGTGGGTTACATACATAATATGGAGTTATGCATTGAAATTATTAGCTGCTTTTAGCATCATTTAGGTGCAGATATACATGTAACAGCAGTTTCTGTGCCATTCTGTGAACATGAGGATGTGCTTTGTTGAGGAACAAAAGGTCAGAAGGGTTTAGAGGGAATTTCAGTCTGGTCTTTGTCGATCTCTACTAATGATTTTCCTCATGTGATGGTCATGATGTGCTGTGTCTTTGACCATTAATCTTGGTTACTTGCCTCAAAATTTGACAGTCTCCTTCCTTAGTTGAGATTATCAATAATTGTTCTTTTGTGTTAATATTGCAAGTTGTTCTGAGAAAGAGTTGATTGGTTAGGCTTGCTTCAGACTGGCTGGTGCTAGGATTTGATTTACAGACATTCTGTTGTCTTGGGCTTCTTTGTGGAATTCAGCTTCTCGTGTTTCAATGATGTTCTTATCGAATCTTAAATTGTCTGATTCGCTCTGATAACCTACACACACACACACACACACACACACACACACACATATCCCTCTGGTTGTGTAAAGCACACTAGTGTGATAAACAGTGCAAATTTTCATCAGTTTTTATTTAATATTGTGAAAATTATTCATAATTATTTTTTCACTCAAAAAATGAGGTTCCCACTCTCAGATAAATGAGGCCTATGATTAATCAGATGCAAATATAAATACAAAACCAGTCCTAAATGAAAGAAAAGAAGTTGACAAAAAGATTAAATCCAATCTTTGGTGATAATATAGCATAATGAGTGATTTATAAGCAATTTTTTGAGGCCGGGTCAGTTTTGTCCAGGAACACCACAAGTGTAACAAAGTGAAAAATCTCCCCCAAAAAAGTACGAAAATGTAAAAAAAAAAAAAAAAAAAAATTGAGAAGTAGTTATACCCTTTGTGAACAAAGTCACTAAATTTCAGTCCAATGTGATAACATTAACTAGTATTTTTGGGAAAAAGAAAATCTTCACCGGACAAAAATGACCCGAACACCACATGAGGGATATATATATATATATATATATATATACACATACATATTGTCAGGGAGTCACAGTCACCACAGTCACCAGCCCCAACGCACACCAGCTCAGAATCACCGGAGTTGACCCGCATGGCACTGCTCATTAGACGCCCTATATCACTGCACACCTCTCACTGCCTCATTGTCCGGTCTACAGTTCGCTTTGCAAATTAAGCCCGACTCTATCTTGCTATTTATCTGTGTTTACTCACCTTTCACAATATTTTCCTAAACATCTGTTTGTGGTTATTATTTTTAAATATATATGTAAAATTAAAATAGGCCACTGAATAACATACCTTAACAGTAGAGATTTTATAAATTCATTGATATTTCAGATCACTGCTGGACACACAGTAGGCACTAATGATATTACCTGTTGTCATCTTTTAGAGAATAAAACTGAGAGTTGTGACTGCTTTTACTCTAAACTCACACTGCAAACAGATCAAGGTGAGTCAAAATAAAAATATCACAATTCACAAGAAAACTGCATCTACAAACCACAATCAAGAATTGAAGAATAAAATGAAACACTGAATATATATATATATATATATATATATATATATATAAATAATAATAATAATAAAAAACCAGTATCATCAGTGCTCTGTAATGCACTTCATTGAGCACTCGATGGCAATAGATTTATCAGTACTTAACATTAGTGATTCAAACGATCATGTGCTTCAGAAATTTTGCATGCTTATACTTGATTATGTTTGAAGAAAAAAAGAAAATGAGAATGTTTTTGGTTTAGTACTGCAGTGTGTATTGTGAGTGAAAAAAAGTTTCCTTTTCCTGGAAAACCGGAAATATTAAGGAATTTTAATATTGTGATTGCCAGGTCTGGAAAAGTTGTCTTTGAATGTAAATGTATACAATGAAAATAAATGTATAAATTTTATTTTGAAAATGTATATCTAGCTATGTTCAACTATAAAATATTTTATTGGATAGAAAGTTTTAGCTCTTTGGGTATGCAGTCTTTTATATTTTAAAAATCTTTATCCAGGAATAACAAACAACTGAAGAAAAAAATAAAAATGAAAATTAAAGCCATCAAATAGATTAGTCAAAAAATTATAGCTTGCTTGTTTGTCTTATCCTATTTGTGTTTTATCATATTTTAATAAAAAAAAGTGTTTGAGTGTGGTAGAAGATTAGAAGTATGTTTTATACACATTACCATTTTGACCACAAGTTTGGGGTCAGTAAGATTTTTAAAAATGTGCTTAAGTTATTTTAAATTTTAGGAATATTTCACAATATAATACTAGTTTTACTGTATATTTGGTAAAATAAATGCAGCCTTGGTGAGCAGGATAGATTTTTATTTTGAAAACTCAATAAATATGGGAAGAAATAAAAATACTCATTCATTTATTTAAATCTGATTATTGTATTATAAGGCAATCTGTGATTACAGTTTGCAGACTTTTAAACTTTTAAACTATATGGCTCTCTCTGGCGGACAATATTAGCATTATTAGCATTCATCTGAATCCCATTGATTTAAATTGCTGATATTTTAAAAATTGCAGTTAGCGCCCTGACCATCAGAAATACATGAAACTCGACACATTTACTCAGAATGTGTTGTTGCTCATGTGTACGAAAAAAAAAAAAAAAAAAAAAAAAGATTTCTTATCCTGTGGTTTCCTCTAGTGGACACCATGACATAGTCTGTTTTGATTTTTTTGAGTTGCCACAAACTTATTTGATCTCCTCCTAAACTAACTTCATTGATTCACACAAGATTTTGTATGCAATCTATAGACACTAATGACAGAAAAGTTATTTAATTATAGTCATTTTAATCGGTCAAACCATTTGGAAAATATAAACCAACTGATTTTGTAGCCATGGCTCAAAACACTTATCAAACTATATATTCTATAACATTTGATGAATCCATATTCTTTTATAATTTTCTTTATATAAGGTATTTAGATAAAACAACTTAATTACAAAATTTGGGGTTAAACTGAAACTGGCTGCTGCTTGAAAAGTAGGTCAAGAATACAGTGCTTGTGTGAATAATGTAATAACAGCTGATCTGGTATCAGTGTGCACCTCGCATACTCTCGTAGATCTGCTCAAATGAACAGAACACTGTCTAGTGTTATAATGCTTTTTACAACTGATTTTCTTTGTTACTTTGACTGAATCCTGATGTGCAAATATATTTCTTAATAAATATCCTAAACACAGTGCTATGCATAAAAATGTAATTGTACAAATGTCACATTGAAAAAGAATATAAATTACATATAAAACTAACTTGCAAAACAAAACTGCATTAGTGATAGCACACAGAAGAGTACATTTGAATTGTTGAATTATTCTGTAAATCACGAGTCTGAGCACTACAGATCCTTCATACAAAGCATTAGTGAACTGAACCACGTCAGTTTTTGAACTCTTATGCACCATCAGGAGTATTTCACTCTACTGAGATGTTCCTTCATGTGCACATACTTTTCATGTGCAGTTCAGGTAAATGTTTTATTCTATGTAATGTTATTACATAACATTATTATGTTAAATGCCATTAAAATCAACAAGATCATGACCAGCATGATATCATTCTATTGATATATTTTTTTTCATTCCTTACATTAAGTATAAATAGTCATAATATACAATTTAATCTCACAAAACCTAATCAGAACATATTTCACTTCATAGACAATAGAAAGAAAAAAAAAAGAAATATTTTATGTCAGGAAATGAAACCAAATTTAGTTTTGGTTCTAAAATGTTTCTTTATCTTAATACAAAATATGATTTCTATTTATTTCTTGAGTTTGGAGAGAAATGTGTCCTGAACATGTTTTGTGAGATTCACCCACACTTTGTTCTTGATAAAAGCAGGTCAGTGTGCTTTATATATTTATTGTTATATATAATTGGCCGAAAGCCTGCTGGCCTGGAGGTGTGAGTGGAGTGCCCTGTAATATCCTGAGTGGGTGGAGGTAGTAGTGTGTATGTTGGAGTATGAGTTGGTTGCCAACCAGATGCATGTTGTGGGGGAACAGTTTGCTGGTGTTGGGCTTTTTCTAGGTTGTGTAGGGTGTTCACGATCTCTATTTTGACTTGTTGCCTCCTGCCTATATCCTTTCTGTGCAACATTGGCACAAGGCTTTGTGCAAAGTGGTAAGCTTCATCTAGTTCAGCATCTGGCATGTGTGGTTTTGGAATAGGCTCCTAAAGTAAGGACATCAGCTGCTCCCCAATGTCTGTGGTCTGTGGCTCCTCCTTTTTTCTTGAGGAGCATGTTTTTACTGCTGGTGTGGATGTCCACTCCCTAGGGCTATGGGACCTAGAGGGCCTTTCCCTCTCCTCTGAGGTTGTGGGCGCAGCAAATGCTGGGGCCGGAGATATAGATATGGAACTCTGTAATGCAATACCAGGGGGTACTGGATCGTTCATCTGACAGTGGGGAAGCAAATGACAAATGGCAAATGACAGCAAAAAACAAAATAATTAATCCTTGCAATGTCTTCATGGCATGCAAACAATTTGCATAGGAATGTTATCATTTTAATTTATACATTCTTACCACCTTTATAATACACTATGAAAAATTACACTGTTGCTGTAGTCACCAATATTATCACTCACTGTTAAAATTGATGAAAATTACATGTTGAATTTCATATAAACCTTCTTGGCTGTAAGTGAGGCAAAATAAAGTACATTATCTCAGAATACTTCCAGTCCTTTTGATCCACTCGGCAGATTTTTATTTTTTATGTTTTTCAGGAAAGCATCTCTTAATTTTCACAAAAGCATATCTTGATGTCTTCCATCTTACCCTGCACACGTTGACTGAAACAAAGAAGACACACAGATGAATAAAATAATTTCCCCTTGTTTCTTCCCTGACAGGTACTTGGCTTCTGGAGACTCAATGTTCAGCTTAGCATTCAGCTATTGGCTAGGGCATGCAACTGTCACAAACTCTGTCCATATGGTGTGTCCAGCCATTGAAAAGGTGATGATGGAGAGGTTCCTACCCAGTCCAACACAAGACACTCGGAAGGAGGTGGCCCAAGGATTCTTGGAAAATGGAATTTCCCAAACCGTTTGGGAGCACTAGATGGCAAACATATAATAAGTCAGTTCTTCAGTTACAAAAAAACTCTTTCCGGTCAAACTTTATTTTAAGGTCCAATTATCGCTATTAAACCATTAGCTACGACTTTTGCCTCAATAAACACCTAATTTGCTGCTTGTTAATAGTAAGGTAGTTGTTAAGTTTAGGTATTGGGTAGGATTAAGGATGTAGAATATGGTCATGCAGAATATGTGCTTTATAAGTACTAATAAACAGCCAACATGTTAATAGTAGGCATGCTAATAAGCAACTACAAACTAGTTAGCATTACCAATTCTCCATAGTGCTTTTGGCACTTGTGAATGCTGACTACAGATTTTGAATCATTCAAGTGGGGGACCAGCGATGGTGGGGTGTATGCCAGATTGGATTTGGGGAGAGGAATGGAGACCAACACATTGCATGTGCCACCCAGTACCTCTCTGCCTGGTGCTGTCTTTGAGTGAGTCTTTAAACCGTTCATTCAACTACACGTTCAAAAACGCTGATTCATTTAAAGAGAGATGTAATGAAACATGTTGTTGAAATCATTTTAACTTTGAACGCCACTTTTAAAGGCTCAGCTGACCAGCAGAGTGTCGATGCTCAGACAGAGATTTCGCTTTCCTTGGACATGATAACCTGTTTTCACAAATATACAAGACTCAGCCTGAAGGACAAACGCAGGTAATCGCACACGCTCAGTCGATCTCTCTCTCATTCGCTGTCTGTTTAGGCTTGTTAAGTGCAAATGTACTGAGCCTTTGTACAAATTAGCATGGTACACATTATGTTATCATTACTAACTTATTTAATATTCAGTACACATGCACGAAGTGTAAAACGAGAAGGGCATAACCTTACAAAAAAAGAAAACACGCAAATATCGCGGTTGCTGCAGTTGTTGCATTCCTCTGCAGTTATGCTCGTCAATAGCGCGGTATTGCTTTTCTGGTGGGCTGGACTTTTTGTTGGGAGCAACATATATTGCCCCAGAAAAAAAGGATATATTCATTTTATGAACATTCATTTTAAGAACATTTTATGTCACTGACAATATCAGCACTGTCATTAGACAGGATGTCATTTATGAATGAAACAAGGTACTCAAATTAAACTTTGATCACCATTTTACAAAGCTCAATTGATGATTTACACATCACCTGGGTAATGCTGAAGCTGATGCTTCACTTCACAGAGCTTAATGGCGTTGATTAAATGCATTGAACAGTGCTGATGGCAGTCATGGGAAATCCTCTTAAATGTTGAAACAATACTATAACAAAGCTATCGCTTTCATCTTCTGACAATTAATGGCAAACTGATTTTTTTATGACCTGAATAAAGAAAGATGGAGGTAATCTCACATGATCAGTGAAAGCAGACAAGATAACAGAGGCTGCGTGATTGGCTGAAATGAGAAATTTATTTTATGCGTAAACACACAATGGCTGATATTTCGCATCACCAAAACTTATAACGGTTATATCCATATATCATGTGATAAGTTCATTCAGTGTAACCTTTTATTATTTATTAAACATCTGCATGTACATAAAATACACACAAAGTCTTACAACACAATATTACAAAACAAAATTAGCGGGATAACAAGCACATCTCAGGATTTCAAGAGGTGTGATAAAGTCTCAATAAGGTCCAACCTAAATTGTATTGTCTTTCTGGTGGCATATTGTCTTTATTTTGGCTGCGGTACACTCCAAAAGGGCAATGTCCAGCAAGTAGGACATCCAATTAAACCTAGATGGGGAAGATGGATCCAACCACAGTTTCAGGATAACCTTTTTGGCAGCAGTAAGAGCAGCAGATAGAATCTTTTTTTGTGATTGACAGACAATGACTTAGAATTAGGCTGGAAATTCACCTAGGGTTTCTATTCCTAAAGTACAATTCAAAAGTAGTAGAAATATCTAGGGCAGTGCCTCCAAAAGATGTACAATTAGTCATTTAAACCACAATGACCTTTGTTTACATGAATAAACAAAGAAACCAGCAACAGTTTAGTCAGTTCAAACAGAGAAGTCACAAGTATAGAAATACCTAGGTCTTTTTACTCGTTGGGGCACTTTATCATTGGTGCATGTCTGATATGGCATCAGTTCGGCCACAATAAGGTGTATTCAAAAGGGCTCAGGACTCTCCTCGCTCTTTTTCCTCATCACTGTGTGTTCAGCCCACCTGGCTGAATCCTGATTGGACGATCACAGTCTGTCTCTCAAACAGGGAGAAAGTTCTCATTGGCTAAAAATGAGACATCATCATGACAATATATTATCGAAGTGCAACAACAGAAACTTTTTACATTAAATGTGTTTGAAAATAAAACACACATAAAAAATTAAACATCTCAATAAATATATTTTCCTAAATTTTGAATGTTACATCAGTAATTATCACAACAGCCCTACCTGTCCATAGCAGCTTATCTGTTCTCCAACAAGCTGTTATAAGCTGTTCCTGCAAATGATTAAAATTGCTGCAAATATGAAAATGCACCTACAGCAACTAATCTAAAATTTTCTGGTTTTAAAAATTATATTAGTCAATATAAAATAAAATAGCATGTCAAATTATGATAATAACAAACTGTTTTAAACATTTTTTGTAATGATTCTACAGACCCCCTGCAATTATGCCATGGGCCACTAGGGGTCTGCGTACCCCCAGTTGACAAACAATGTTATAGTGTGGGTCTCCTACTGCAATATTTCATGATTTTCTCTTTCTTTTTTCTAATAAAGATACAGTGCCTTTTAATATTCTGCTACAGAGCCCTGCACATGACATGCAGGAAAAAATTTTTTTTATTGTGACCACAATTTACTAATCCCCCCCCCGTAAAATTTATTTAAAATTAAATAAATTTTACAGTTTTTTTCAACTGCTTACATTTTCAAAACTTTACCTCTTTTTTTTCAAAACTTTACACCCAAATCCAAGAACTGCACACACAAACCGCAAAATGCCTCATATCTCTTGCTAAATGAAGCACTGCATTCAAAATATCACAAACACAACTCAAAAGCAAACATTTGTCTTACATTGCAAACACCTTGCCATAATATTATATTTCTGTCAGGACCACTATCGTCAATTAGCATACAGTTTGGATTGGCGGTATGGTTCTGTTCTGGGCAAGAACTCCCTGTGCATCCATGCAGTCCAGCATGGATAGAGCAGGGAGAGTAGCAATAATCCCCCAAAACAAAACCATTTGCCATATCCCCCGACGCAAACTGACAGCGAAAATCTCAAGCCTTAGCAATAGCATGTAGCCCATTGAATGAAACAAGAATGTTGCCAAAACCCGCATAAGCCATAGCCACAGCATGTTGCCCTTAACCAGATGACCTAACGAGTATGTTGCCACACCTGAAAAGCTTAATCAGCAACATGTTCTTAATAACGACCGTGCTCCCAGGAACAAGCGTGCTCCCAATAACAACCAGATAGCTTAGGTACAAGCGTGCTATCAATAACAACCGATAGCTTAGGTACAAGCGTGCTTCCAATAACAACCAGACAGCTTAGGAACAAGCATGCTACCAATAACAACCGATAGCTTAGGTACAAGCGTGCTCCCAATAACAACCAGACAGCTTAGGTACAAGCGTGCTCCCAATAACAACCAGACAGCTTAGGTACAAGCGTGCTCCCAATAACAACCAGACAGCTTAGGTACAAGCGTGATTCCAATAACAACCAGACAGCTTAGGTACAAGCGTGCTTCCAATAACAACCAGACAGCTTAGGAACAAGCATGATTCCAATAACAGCCAGATAGCTTAGGTACACGCGTGCTTCCAATAACACCAGATAGCTTAGGTACCAGCTGCTACCAATAACAACCAGATAGCTTAGGTACCAGCTGCTACCAATAACAACCAGATAGCTTAGGTACAAGCGTGCTCCCAATAACAACCAGATAGCTTAGGTACAATCGTGCTTCCAATAACAACAACCAGATAGCTTAGGTACAAGCGTGCTTCCAATAACAACAACCAGATAGCTTAGGTACAAGCGTGCTTCCAATAACAACAACCAGACAGCTTAGGTACAAACGTGCTTCCAATAACAACCAGATAGCTTAGGAACAAGCGTGATTCCAATAACAACCAGACAGCTTAGGAACAAGCGTGATTCCAATAACAACCAGACAGCTTAAGTACAAGCGTGCTACCAATAACAACCAGATAGCTTAGGTACAAGCGTGCTTCCAATAACAACCAGACAGCTTAGGTACAAGCGTGCTACCAATAACAACCAGATAGCTTAGGTACAAGCGTGCTACCAATAACAACCAAACAGCTTAAGAACAAGCGTGCTCCCAATAACAACCAGATAGCTTAGAAACAAGCGTGCTACCAATAACAACCAAATAGCTTAGGAACAAGCGTGCTTCCAATAACAGCCAGATAGCTTAGGTACACGCGTGCTTCCAATAACACCAGATAGCTTAGGTACCAGCTGCTACCAATAACAACCAGATAGCTTAGGTACCAGCTGCTACCAATAACAATCAGATAGCTTAGGTACAAGTGTGCTTCCAATAACAACCAGGGGCCTGTACCATGATGGTAGATGAACAAATTCAGAGTTACAGGATTAGTTTTGAGTTGACAAAACCAAACCACTCCAATCCAGCTTTGTTGGTACCATGATGCTGATGCATCAACTTTCTTTGTCAACTCAGGCTTTGATCCTGAGTTTGTGGAGTGCGTGCACATGAATGTGACATCACTGGCGAACAGCCAATCACGAGCCTTGCAACACAAAGCAAGTTTGATTTACTTGATTTACTCGCGAGAGACCCAGCGAGATTCAAAACTAAAGGTTAAAGGTTTGCTAAAGGTTAAGAGACTGAAGAAAATGACAAATTTAAACGTCATATGAAACACGAAAGGGGACAAATAAAAACTTATCTTGCTCTATCAGTACAGTCACAAGTGAAACTTAAGTTAGGTTATACATTTGAAAAAATATAGCGATAGAGACTCGAACATGTAAGGTCACATGTAGTCATTTTTAAAATAGTGTTATCTATTGATTCTACAGCTCATTTATTTTACATATGATCTGTATATTTTAATATTCATTTAAAATACATGATTTATAATAACTGTTAAACTAATAGTAATATAAATCACATAATAATTATATAAATCATATAAAATAACTCTAATTATCATTAAAGGCAGACTTTTTTTGTGTGTATTTAGTTATTTATTTATTTATTTATTTATTTGTAGTACTAGTGACCTTTAATTTGGAGCAAGAGAAACTGTGGGAGTGATTTTTTGTGTCAGACGTGTCACTTTGCTCACATATGATTGGTCCAATTCCAGTTTGAGATCTCTAACTCAGAACATAACCTGCCCCAGAGCAGGTTAGCCGTGGAATGTAAGTTACTATGGCAATGAACGCAGCTAAAAGCCAAGCCACTTTCATGGTACGTAAAACCCAGGATTGGTGCAAACTAAACTGAAACTTACCTGGCTAGCCAGCTAATACGGCTTCATGGTACAGGCCCCAGATAGCTTAGGTACAAGCGTGCTTTCAATAACAACCAGATAGCTTAGGTACAAGCGTGCTACCAATAACAACCAGATAGCTTAGGTACAAGCGTGCTACCAATAACAACCAGATAGCTTAGGTACAAGCGTGCTACCAATAACAACCTGATAGCTTAGGTACAAGCGTGCTTCCAATAACAACCAGACAGCTTAGGAACAAGCATGATTCCAATAACAACCAGATAGCTTAGGTACAAGCGTGCTCCCAATAACAATCAGATAGCTTAGGAACAAGCATGATTCCAGTAACAACCAGACAGCTTAGGTACAAGCGTGCTTCCAATAACAACCAGATAGCTTAGGTACAAGCGTGCTTCCAATAACAACAACCAGATAGCTTAGGTACAAGCGTGCTTCCAATAACAACCAGACAGCTTAGGAACAAGCGTGATTCCAATAACAACCAGATAGCTTAAGTACAAGCGTGCTACCAATAACAACCAGATAGCTTAGGTACAAGCGTGCTTCCAATAACAACCAGATAGCTTAGGTACAAGCGTGCTACCAATAACAACCAGATAGCTTAGGTACAAGCGTGCTACCAATAACAACCAAACAGCTTAAGAACAAGCGTGCTCCCAATAACAACCAGATAGCTTAGAAACAAGCGTACTACCAATAACAACCAAATAGCTTAGGAACAAGCGTGCTTCCAATAACAGCCAGATAGCTTAGGTACACGCGTGCTTTCAATAACACCAGATAGCTTAGGTACCAGCTGCTACCAATAACAATCAGATAGCTTAGGTACAAGTGTGCTTCCAATAACAACCAGGGGCCTGTACCATGATGGTAGATGAACAAATTCAGAGTTACAGGATTAGTTTTGAGTTGACAAAACCAAACCACTCCAATCCAGCTTTGTTGGTACCATGATGCTGATGCATCAACTTTCTTTGTCAACTCAGGCTTTGATCCTGAGTTTGTGGAGTGCGTGCACATGAATGTGACATCACTGGCGAACAGCCAATCACGAGCCTTGCAACACAAAGCAAGTTTGATTTACTTGATTTACTCGCGAGAGACCCAGCGAGATTCAAAACTAAAGGTTAAAGGTTTGCTAAAGGTTAAGAGACTGAAGAAAATGACAAATTTAAACGTCATATGAAACACGAAAGAGGACAAATAAAAACTTATCTTGCTCTATCAGTACAGTCACAAGTGAAACTTGTTAAGTTAGGTTATACATTTGAAAAAATATAGCGATAGAGACTCGAACATGTAAGGTCACATGTAGTCATTTTTAAAATAGTGTTATCTATTGATACTACAGCTCATTTATTTTACATATGATCTGTATATATTAATATTCATTTAAAATACATGATTTATAATAACTGTTAAACTAATAGTAATATAAATCACATAATAATTATATAAATCATATAAAATAACTCTAATTATCATTAAAGCCAGACTTTTTTTGTATTGATTTATTTATTTATTTATTTATTTATTTTTAGTACTAGTGACCTTTAATTTGGAGCAAGAGAAACTGTGGGAGTGATTTTTTGTGTCAGACGTGTCACTTTGCTCACATATGATTGGTCCAATTCCAGTTTGAGATCTCTAACTCAGAACATAACCTGCCCCAGAGCAGGTTAGCCGTGGAATGTAAGTTACTATGGCAATGAACGCAGCTAAAAGCCAAGCCACTTTCATGGTACGTAAAACCCAGGATTGGTGCAAACTAAACTGAAACTTACCTGGCTAGCCAGCTAATACGGCTTCATGGTACAGGCCCCAGATAGCTTAGGTACAAGCGTGCTTTCAATAACAACCAGATAGCTTAGGTACAAGCGTGCTACCAATAACAACCAGATAGCTTAGGTACAAGCGTGTTTCCAATAACAACCAGATAGCTTAGGTACAAGCGTGCTACCAGTAACAACCAGATAGCCAGGTACAAGCGTGCTACCAATAACAACCAGATAGTTTAGGTACAAGCGTGCTACCAATAACAACCAGATAGCTTAGGTACAAGAGTGCTTCCAATAACAACCAGATAGCCAGGTACAAGCATGCTAACAATAACAACCAGATAGCTTCGGTACAAGCGTGCTACCAATAACAACCAGATAGCTTAGGTACAAGCGTGCTACCAATAACAACCAGATAGCTTAGGTACAAGCGTGCTACCAGTAACAACCAGATAGCCAGGTACAAGCATGCTACCAATAAAAACCAGATAGCTTATGTACAAGAGTGCTTCCAATAACAACCAGATAGCTTAGGTACAAGAGTGCTTCCAATAACAACCAGATAGCTTAGGTACAAGCGTGCTACCAATAAAAACCAGATAGCTTAGGTACAAGCGTGTTTCCAATAACAACCAGATACCTTAGGTACAAGCGTGCTACCAATAACAACCAGATAGCTTAGGTACAAGAGTGCTTCCAATAACAACCAGATAGCTTAGGTACAAGCGTGCTACCAATAACAATCAGATAGGTTAGGTACAAGCGTACTACCAGTAACAACCAGATAGCTTAGGTACAAGCGTGCTACCAATAACAACCAGATAGTTTAGGTACAAGCATGCTTCCAATAACAACCAGATAGCCAGGTACAAGCGTGCTACCAGTAACAACCAGATAGCTTAGGTACAAGCGTGCTACCAGTAACAACCAGATAGCCAGGTACAAGCGTGCTACCAGTAACAACCAGATAGCTAGGTACAAGCGTGCTACCAATAACAACCAGATAGCCAGGTACAAGCGTGCTACCAGTAACAACCAGATAGCCAGGTACAAACGTGCTACCAATAACAACCAGATAGCTTAGGTACAAGCGTGCTACCAGTAACAACCAGATAGCCAGGTACAAACGTGCTACCAATAACAACCAGATAGCTTAGGTACAAGCGTGCTACCAATAACAACCAGATAGCTTAGGTACAAACCTGCTACCAATAACAACCAGATAGCTTAGGTACAAGCGTGCTACCAATAACAACCAGATAGCTTAGGTACAAGAGTGCTGTGTATGTGTTTGTTGGTGGGTGAGATGGTTGGGTATATTGCACATTATTTGCATCCATTGTTCAAAACCTATAAATTGATCTTTGGCCTATTTATAGGCCTATTCTTAAAGCCATGATTGGTTGGTGTTAAGTAAAGCCATGAGTGTTTGCACATGTGAGGAGTTAGTGTGAGGCACTAATAAATTAGTGTGGCATTTTGTGTTTCAAAAAGAAAATCAAGACACTTCCTGTGATTTTTGTGTGTTACATAGAGAATTGAGAATTTTGTGTGTTACATGGAGTAGAGAATACAAAAAGAGATTTTTGTGTGTTACATAGAGAATTGTGTCTTGTGTTTTGCCTAAAAAAGTGTTTTATTAAATTGAAAACTGAGTCAAAGGCCAAGAATTAGTGTATGGTTTTTCAGATTTAGTGTCTGGTTCTGGTGTTTGAGTGTCAGTTTTCAGAAACTGTGTGACAAGTAAATATTTTGTGTGTAAGCAGTTGAAAAAAAAAAAAAAAAACCTGAACATGTTTTTTTTGTTTGTTTTGTTTTGTTTTGTTTTGTTATCCACAGCCACTGAATTCACACATGACTATTTTTACACATCCTGTGGTTCTGACTGGCATGTGAAAATGTTGCACACCAGTGTTCACATGTGTGGTGACATTATGGTGACATTATGATGGTGTCAAGAGCTGAATATGTGTTTAGAGTTGTGAAACACAAGAATACTGTTAATACTTTTGAGAAATATTTTAGACAATGTTCCTATGTTGATGGCGTGGCTAATATAATGTTTTTTATTGACTAAGCAATTGAGAAAATCTGTTATATAGTTAGAGATTTATGAAAAACTATTACCACATGTATGAGCAATAGTAATGCTGATGTTTTGCAAGCTACACTAAATAAGATTCTTATGTGTTGAGTGTCATTCTTCATTGTGCAGGTATAAAATCTGAAAACCACTGGTGTGAGCTTCTCTTCACACGTTTGAAATTTCTATAGTACTCTTCACACTAAGTTAATTCTACAATTAAGGGTACATGTCATGTCCATTTATGAATGTCTTTTGTAACCCTGGCCCCTATTCATGAAAAATCTTAGTGCTAAGAATTGCTCCTAGAAACAAAATTCTAAGAAAATTCTTAGAAATGTGGGTGTTTCCTCTTAAAATTAAAGAAAATATCCTAGTAAAGAAAAATGTAATTCAGAAAGCATCTTAACCCTTAAAGGGGTCCTATTATGCTTTTTCACTTTTTGAATTTTAGTCAGTGTGTAGTGTGTATGTTTGTGCATAAAAAAAGATCTACAAAGTTACAAATCTCAAAGTCCACTCCAAAGGGAGATATTTCGTTTTTAACAAATCCTTTTTCAAGAACTACAATGAACGGCTCGTTTGGACTACAAAGTTGTTTTCCTGTATTTGTGACATCACAAAATGGGTCCATTAGAATATAATTAAAATAAATCCCGCCTCCAGAAATTCGAATGCACATTTCAAAATCTAAACCCGGTGCGGGTGTTTTTATATCACTGTATTTCTGAAGGAAACCGACTGTCTTCAGAAAATTATGGATGTCATTTTCATTTCATTTTGCATGTAATGTCTGATAAAGCAGCGTTTGTGAGCGGAGCTCTGCTTTGTGTACAGCGTTACTGGTGAAACCTCGCTCCCTTCCGCTCCAACAGCACCTCCCGCTGGCAGAGAGTTAATTAGCATATATATGCGCCACAAATAGTGCAACTCTGTGGGACTACGGTATAAATAAATTCAACTGTATAACAGTTTTGCTGCAATTCATGTTATAATGTTAGAATTAAAGAACAATAAACATAATACATATTACCGTTGCACTTATCTGTACATAGTAAAGGCAGTTATTTTTAAGCTGTTGTTGACATCCTATCTAAAACGTGATTTAGCCCAAAAAAAAAAAACAACAATAACGTTACATCTTTAATATGTCTTGCAATATCCGTGCGTGCACAGGTTCTTCGCGATCCTCTTGTTCAATATTCTCGGGGTCTGAATTGATATGTAAATATTGACTGAACTTGCTGCTTTGGCAAGGGGCGGGGCAGTACTGAAACACCATCTAAGCTGTTTGCCAATCACAACGCACTGGGACAGCTAACCAATCACAACACATTTTGTTTTTCGGAAGGCGGGCCTTCATCAAACCCGGAACTAATCGAGCCTTTTGTGCCAGGCTTGGGAAGGAAGGTATTGTAATAATGTAAATTATGTGAAAAAATAATGCGATTTTCGAACCACCAAGCATGAGAGCATGTTCTAGTACACCCCCAAAACAAATTCAAGACTTTGTAAAAGAGCATAATAGGACCCTTTTAAAATAGGTCTTAAGGTCCAAAATTGTTAGGAGTACAGACGAGGACTTTTAAGAGGCTTAAGAGTTTCTTTAGCAGTGGAGAAAATGGACGAAACATGAAGAGGGAGAATAAATGTGTTGCACACAATGCATGACAGTGAGTTAATAAGACGCTACACATTAGATCGTGCAGGGATCATGTTTGTGACCGATCTTATTAGAGACATGCTAACATCTCCGACACCCCACAGAAATGCCATAGCGCCAGAAATGAAAGTAAATCATTACATTTACATTTTTGGCAACTGGAAAAATGCAACTGTACAGCAGCGATGATTTGGCTCTGTCACAACCTACTATACGCAAAGTGATCACACAAACAATTACAGCACTTTCCGAACCTTATTGTGTCGCTGTTCATTTCCTATAAAATATGCTAAGTATGACAGCATGGTAAATAAAAAATAAAGAATATATATATACATATATAATGTGTGTGTGTGTGTGCGTGTGTGTGAGAGAGAGAGAGTACGGTAAAACAGGAAAATAATATGCCTGTAATTTCAAAGTGAAGGCTTATAATAGACTCTACTCTTAAAAGTGCTCTTTTATTTCCTTCTTGGACAACCAACCAATCACAGTCTTCAAAAGACTGTGTCATAGCTAGCAACGGGGTCAGCCCCGCCTCCTCACTAAGATAAAAGTTTTTGTCTTTTCCTTGCTCAGAGTTGTTCTTAGATTGGTCTTGAATCACTCTTAAGCTCCTAGTTAGAAATTTTTAAGCTAAATTAGGAGCTCTCCGAGAGGAATCTTAGAATCTTTAAGAATACGGGCTCAGGTCACTAGTGGTTAGTAGTAGAATTTCAGATTAAATGACATTAAAAATATGAAAGAAGCTCACAGAGTAAATACTGAACCTGAACCTGAACTGGCTTCCTGTTCCTGTCTTCCGTGCTGCTGAGTGCGTTTGTAGCTCCGTGTAGCTTTGTTTATCTGTTGAAAACTTTCTTACTATCACTCTCTGTTGTTTAAATCGCTAAAGTATAATTTAATTCTCACCATATTTCTGATTTGATCACCAAACTAGTTTGACATCATCCTCCTTTAATCTTTTACAGTTTTTTTTTCAACTGCTCACACACATTTTCAAAACTTTGCCTCTTTCTTTCAAAACTTTACACACAAATCCAAGAATTGCACACACAAAATGCAAAATGCCTCACACCTCTTGCAAAATGAAGCATTGCATTCAAAATATCACAAACACATCTCAAAAGCAAACATTTGCAAACACCTTTGCCATAATATAACTTCCTGTTAGATTTTTGTGTGTTACATAGAGAATTGTGTGTTGTGTTTTGCAAAAGGTGTTTTATGAAATTGAAAACTGAGTCGAAGGCCGAGAATTAGCGTATGGTTTTGCAGATTTGGTGTGTGGTTCTGGGGCTTGAGTGTCAGGTTTCAGAAATTGTGTGACAAGTAAAGATTTTGTGTGTAAGCAGTTGAAAAAAACTGTAATCTGAACTGTGAGCGCTGCGTGTTAGCAGCACATTAGCATTTCGTTTGCCTATTAGCTTGTCAATCACATCTCCATTTACGTTTCCTACCACTTCTTTTCTCTCTGTCTCGTTCTGTTTCTTTTCTCTCGTTCCGTTTTTTCACGAGTCCATCAACAACTGTGGTGAGTCGGAATTATTCTACAATCACGGTGAGTATGGCTTCTCTTTGCATTGTCACCTGCTCCGCATGCCACATGTATAGTTTATCTCTCTCTCTGTCAGCGATGAGGGATTCACGTGATAAATGCAGGGAAATAGTTAGGCTGGACAGAGAAGGTTTTAGAATTAGAGACACGTATCCAAACTTTAATCGAGGACAATAAGAATGTGAGGGCTGTATATATGGCTTTGGATGCGACTAGTTCAGCGAATCATGTACATTGTTCGGTTCCGGTTCTAGAGCCCGTGCAGCAGGGCAACTGGGTGACTGTGAGGCGGCATAGTCGCGGGTCAAAACACTGCTCTTCCGTTCTGAACAAAACATCAAACAGGTTCTCCCCACTCAGTGATGCATCCACTGACAAACTTGATGAAAGTGCTCTAGTCATTGGTGATTCTATTGTACGGAATGGGAAAATAGAGACACCAGCCACCATAGTCCAATGTTTACCGGGAGCCAGAGCGCCTGACATCTTGGCAAATTTAAAAGTGCTGGCTAATGCTAAACGTAAATTCAGTAACATTGTTATTCACGTCGGCACTAATGATGTTCGACTTCGCCAGTCGGAGATCACTTAAAATAACATTAAAGAGGTGTGTGAACTTCAAGTATGATGTCAGACATTGTAATATGCTCTGGTCCCCTCCATGCTTACCGGGGTGATGAGATACATAGCAGACTGTCATCATTCAATGGCATTCAAAGTGGTGCCCGCAGAATAACATTGGTTTCATAGACAATTGGAAGAGTTTTTGGGGCAGGCCTGACCTGTTGAAAAGAGATTGTCTTCATCCCTCCTGGGGTGGTGCCGCTCTTCTCTCTAGAAATATGGCACATAGTCTTAGAGTTCGTACTAGACTAACTGGGGCCCAGGTCAGGAAGCAGACAGACTGGCTAAACCGACCGTCTGCTAGCCACCTCACGTCACAGAAGTCAGCTAATTCTCAGCACACAGAGACTCTTTCACCTAGTTATCACACTATAGAGACTGTGTCTGTTCCCCGAAATAGAAAATACAGAAAATGTCCAAACCAAAATTAAGGATAACAATTTAATTGATGTTCAAGAAAAAAAAAACAGATATAATACAGATAAACAAATGGTAAAGCTTGACTTATTGAATATAAGATCCCTTTCTACGAAAGCACTTTTTGTAAATTATATGATCACTGATCATAAACTAGATGTGCTTTGTTTGACAGTAACCTGGCTAAAACCAGATGATTACATTACTTTAAAGGAGTGTACCCCCCAAGCAGTGGCGCCTCCAGGATTTTTTTTTATAGGGTGACCGAAAGGGGCCAGTCAAAAATGTTAGGGTGGCACAATGCAAAAAAAATAAATAAATAAATAAATAAGTAAAAAATGTTGCATGCCTAAATCTAATGGCAGACAATAATTTTTGGTGTTACCATTAACCCATTGAATCCCACCGGTCACAATAGTGACTGTAAAAAAGGTTTTCATTTATAAAGCTCTAAAAACCTTGCTGACTTATGTTTTAGTGCACTTTCTGCAAATATGGAAAAAATAAAGGGTCATAATTAATTATGTGCAGTTTCACGTGATTGGTGCAAATTGTCACATGACCAGAGCCGTTTATTTCCTGTTTGCACCTTGAGAAGATGGTAACTGCATCAAAGCTCCAAAACAAAAGGCTAGTAAAGTATGTCACCATAAAGATATGACAAAGATTTTTGGTACACATTATCTTTAAGGTGTCTAGTATTAATATATGAATTCACATATATTCAGTTTTGTTGAGTGTGGTCATAGAATGAGTAAATATGTTGACGGCCACAATAGTGACCGGTGGGATAACAGTGAACTTAGGTATACAATATAAATCCAATTGCAGTTGTTAGTGAAAATTACACTAAAATGTTGCAATGACAAAATATTAAACTAAATTAAAAATTCAAATGTTACAAAAAATTTACAATATTGATGTTGTAATGCTGGTAGCACTAATATAAAAATTTGATGTTATATTTTACAAAAAATTTAAAATTTTGAAATGTATTGATGGTTGATTTTTTTTTTTTTTTAATCTCAGTATTCCTATCAATGTTGCATAAGGTTTTTTTTTTTTTTTTTTTTTTTTTTTTTTTAATGCATAATAGTAACCCTAGAATGTGATCAAGCAGTTTAAAATAGCTGGACTATGATATATAACAATTTTTATGACTGCAAAAATATGTTAACTCAGTATACACATTATCCCACCGGTCACAATTGTGACTGACCATAAAACACCATTTTTCTCACACTTTTCCAAAAAAAAAAAAAAAAAATTAAAAAAATAACTATAGATTATTTCAAAGGGTTACTAATGACACATCATTTGGATATTTTCGTGTCTGGGAAAAAATTGGGATTAAGCGGGTTAATTCTGGGAGCATATAAAGTTATAGGCTTCAAAACTTCAGTATTACTATTCTCTGTATAGAGCAAAATAGAAAAAAAAAGTCGCTCTGCAATTCAACTGCAAGTACCCTAATGTTTATTTGGAGTGCAAATTCATTTCAAATGAGAGTAAAAGTAAACAAGAGGCGTAGATGTTTAGCCCATCACTTCATCAAAACAATTGTTACACTGTTGCAGTAAATGTAGGCCTAAATTTTCTCAGAATTCACAGACCTTTTGCTGAAGAAGGTGGATATATCGACTGCCTTCCTCTTCATTTCGATTATTTATCATAAACCCTACATTTGTGTGGAAATATGCTGCCAGTGCTTAATTTATATATTTTCTGTTTCTGTTGTCAGGCATAAATTAATAAAATAGTACTCATCTGTCTGGGTAACAAAAACTATGCGCATATTTACAGACAAACTACATCATGTTCATATATCCAAACAGTAACAGTGACAGATTTTTGGAGATGCTTTTTTTTACTAATTCAGTCACAAGCCAGCTACGGTTTGATCAGTTGAATGTGTTCACTGGTTTGTGTGCACGCCTCTGTCTGTGTGTGTGTGTGTGTGTGTGTGTGTGTGTGAGAGAGACGCTTGGAGACGCGGAGGTCTGAGTGACCGTGTGAGTGACAGATGCATGCTTTGCTGATTCAGAAACAAACGCCACAAAACAGCTTTAGAGATCTGTATGTTATCAAAATTCAACTTGTTTTAAAACTGTGGTGGAAGAAATTGGACTATATCGCAGGCGGGTCACCAGTCTAATCAATGAATGGGAAACACTGGCTAACTGTTCTACATATGTGACTTTAAGTTCCAAAGATTGCATTAAATGTTGCCAAAAACTGCAATAATTTACAGATCAACTGATGGAGTAACAGGGCTCTATGCTTACTTTTCTTTTTAGGAGCGCTTGTGCTCCTAATTAAAAAAATAAATAAATAAAAAATAGGAACACCTTCTAATCAATAATTAAAAATTCTGATAAAAAAATAAAAAATAAAAAATTAACCTTTCTATTACAAGATGATATTTGACTCAAAGTGATTTACAGAAAATTTTGTTTTTACCTTTGTAATGGCATTTTTCTAACTTTATTAAAAGTATATCATCTTTTATCTATCAAATAAAAAAAAATGTATAAGCTTTTTAACATTTCTAATTAAAACAACCGAATAAAAAGTAGAATAAGTAGAATAAGAATAAGTTACCAATCAAATGAAATCAGTATTTAAGAAATACATTTGGCACAGAAGAACACACAAGTGGCTTGTAGGTGTATTTTCAGATGTTTAATGAGGCTCAGAGGTCGCATGAGTGCAATTAAATTAATAAATTCATGTTGAGGTTAATGTTTTAAATATAAAATTTTGAATATAGAAATATTAAATGATTTAAATAACAGAAAAGATACTTTAAAAATTAAACTAAAACTGCCAGCAGGTGGCAGCAAGTCACTGATTTTATCACTGAATCATTCATTTGGTTCGTTTGAACGGCTGATTCATTCAGGAACGAAGTACATGACTGTCTTAATGAATGGGTAATTGAATCATTGACTCACTAGATTCATTTAAAATCGCAGTTCATTCATAAACGAAACACCGCTGTGTTTGAATGGAGATGTATGGTGTCCGCGAGGGGTCGTCTTCGGTTCACTTAGTTTTGTCGTTGCCACAACATATTAACTCGTGGGAACATGATATTGTGTCATGGCCACGAGATCATTTTGTCGAGGTAACGACATCCTTATGTCGATAATTTACAAGAAAATATCTGAGTTAACGCCAGTTACTTTTTTTTCCCATTTATCGATTGACAGCTCTCCTGTTCCCATGTTGAGAGAAATCCCGAGTAAGATGTTACTGTAGGTCTAGGATAAATGTGAAAACATGCACTAATTCATCTTACTTGCAAAAAAAAAAATAGATTCAGTATTCCTCAAAATGAATAAAAACAGTGCAGTGCAACTCAATATGACGCAAACCTGCAATAATTGAATGTTAAATAACACAAATATCCTTTATGTATTTAATCCCATTTTATTAACTAATGTCTTTGCTGCTGACCTTCGATGATCCAATTCAACCATACTAATAAGCAAAACTTACTCTATTTTTTTATTGCTGAAGTGTGTTGGACTTTCCTCATCTGCGTTCTATTGTACAGACGTGAATTTACATTTCCTTCAGCCTGAGGCTTATTCATTTTAGCTCTTACATTTGCCAAAAATATAACTTTTTTTATATTAAAAGCAAACAAGCAAGCCCTTCCTAGATTTAAAAAGTAACGCAAAAGTAACGTAACATTACTTTCCATAAAAAGTAACTAAGTAATGTAATTATATTACAATAATGCAATATTGTAATGCATTACTTTTAAAAGTAACTTTCCTAACACTGGTTGTCCACTGGGCTTGCACGTTCTGATAGAGCTATTTAAATGAACAGATTAGTTTCTGCTGGTGTTATAATGCTTTATACAATTGATTTTCTTTTATACTTTTAGTGAAGCCTGATGTGCAAATGCATTTCTTAAAAACATCCTAAAGACAGTGCTTTGCATAAAAATGTAATTGTACAAATGGCACATTGACAAAGATATAAAATACATACAAAACTTACAAAACAAAACTGCATTAGTGATAACACACATAAGAGTACTTAAAGGGTTTCAGCCATGAACATTTGAATCATTGAATTCTTCTGTAAATAATAATGTCACGAGTCTGAGCACTACAGATCCTTCATATGATACAGAGCATTAGTGAACTGAACAATGTCAGTTTGTGAACTCTTAAGCACCATCAGGAGTATTTCACTCTGAGACGTTCCTTCATGTGCACATACTTTTCATGTGCAGTTAAGGTAAATGTTTTGTTCTATGTAATGTTATTATATAACAATATTACTATGTTAAATGCCATTCAAATCAACAAGATCATGACCAGCATGATGTCACTGTATTCATTCTTTCATTACTTACATTAAGTATAAATAGTCATAATATACAATTGAGTCTTACAAAAACTTTTCAGAACATATTTCACTCCAAAGACAACAGAAAGAAAGAAATCATATTTTGCAATAAGGTAACAATAAATGCACATTCCATTAAGTTCTAAAATGTTTAATTTTCTTTATACAAAATATTATTTCTTCTTTTTTTTAATTTGGGGAGCAATGTGAACATGTTTTTGTGAGATTCATCTACAGTTTGTTCTTGAATAAGGTTTTTTTTTTTTTTTTTTCAAAACATTGTTTTCTAACATGGTCAGTGTCTTTGGCATGGACAGATGGATGATTACTCATGAGAGTCTGATATGTTCCTGTATGCGGGTTTATTTGCTGCGTTTGAGCCAGTCTCTCCAGGGCGTCTGGTTCTGCTCTGGGCTGATCTCTGATATCGTGGAGGGGGAAGATGACGGCCGTCTGGACTTACGCAGGAAAGAAAGATGCCCCGCTGATCTCTTCTGAGGCTGTTCTGTCTGCTGCTGGCTCCTCAGCTGCTGATTGATGATAACCTGGATATCGTCCTGTAGGAACAAATGAAGAGTTCGTAAACATCATAAACGGTGACATTTTAAAAATCTCCTTCAGCATATCCATGCAAAGCATTTGGGTACAAGTGCAATAAATCAATATAAATGCATTCTTTTACACATTATTATTTGTATTTGTGTTTATGTGCTAGTTGATAGCAATGAAATATGAAACAATCTATTTTTATAGCAAATTTAGCAAAAATAAATAATGTTTCCTCAACATTTAGGAGCATATGGTACAGAGTTATTATATTTACCTAAAAATAAAACTGAAACTAAAATTAAAACCATACAAAAACATGATCATTTCTTGAAATAAAATAAATGTTAACAAAAGTACTATATATATATATATATATATATATATATATATATATATATATATATATATAGAAAAATATCACAAAAATAAAACGCAAAATACTAAAAAAACAAAAACAAAAAAAAAACAAAATTATTAAAACTTTAAATTGAATACTGAACATCTATAAAATTAAAACTAATGATTTGAAGTATTAATAAATTCTGTAACAGTATCTTGATGCTAAAATAACACTGACAGGGTGTTGATTTCACAATGACTTTATATTTTATCTTCTTTTGGCTACTGAATAGGAACAGGAAGTTTTGAGAACACCTTCACTTACAAAAGAACATTAGACATTATTATTATTAAAATTTTATCTACTCTCATTTAATGCTCTCAAAAGCAGTTCCACAGCACATTAAACAGCTGCAAACATCCGCTGTGAACGGCAGGGGGCGAAAGAGCATCCATTACATCATTAACAGACAAAATGCACTTAAACCCAGCAAATAGCAAGAAACTAATCCTAATTACTGAAATCAATTACTGAATTACTGATCAAGGACTGAGAGGTTTGGTAATTTTGCTCTTATAACTAAAGAACAGTTTCTTACCTGCCAGGCCTCCAGTTCCTGTGACAGCTGGAGTTTGCGCTGAATGGCTTCCAGGAGCTGGTTGTTTAAACACATCATATCATGTTTAGTCCTCAGCAGCTCTGCTTCCATCGCTGTCTTCCTGCATGAGAGAAAACCAACACGAAAACATTAAAAATGCTTCTTTTCTATTAGACAGTTTAAGTTTTAACACCATATCAGCAACAATGGCTATATTCATGACAACAATAACAGGATCATTTCAATACATCATTTACAATAATATAGCATTTTCTTAAGAACCAATACAAAAACATACAAGTAACAACTTTTCTTCTAGACAAAACTATTTGAGTATCTGTTCCAAAGAATATCACTCGCATGCTAATGAATTTACTTTCTCATAAACATTTATAGAATCATAATACCAAGTAAATGTTCAATATTTACTTAGAGATGGCATCATCGCGGTCCTTTATGGCCTGCTGAACTACTTCCTGCTGCACAAGTCTCTCAGCTCGCAGCTTGAGCTCAGTGTTTTCTGCTACAAGACGCTCATTCTGAGAGAGAAGCCAAAAATAATGATTAATATTTGAAATAATTTTGCTAATACTGCTAATAATCATATATGTCACATAAAATGCTAAAAGCAACAGTCACGTGAATACTCTGTATTCACTCTGCTTGTACTCTTAAAGGTGTGTTTTGTTTGGAAAACCAGTTTCAAGCGTTTAATCATAAGCTCAATCATTTTAAATAAATATATTTCAGTTAAATATTTTAAATATTTGTACAAACGAAACTGTTACAGTGAATTTTTTAGAAACAAACAAGGATTCTTAAACTATAATTTCATTTCATTAAGTATTTATGAGCTTTCTACAGTTGTCAAATCAATGTTAATATCCTTGTAAATAAGCAAATAAAAAACACTAACACACACATGTACAGTGTGAAAAGTCAAAATCTGTCAACCCAGTACTGACGTTAAACCCAGGGCAAAGTATAAACTGTGTAAAACACGGAACAAGATAAGCCAGGATGATCTTAATGATGGGTTTAAAGGTGAAGTGTCATATTTTGAACCAGTTATATATGGGGCGCAGTGAAAGTGTTATTAGTTTTGCGATTAGACATTTTTCAGAAATTACACACTTCACTTTTACCAATTTAAAGTGTGAAAAGCCCAAAAGAGAGTCGGTGAGCGCTAGTGGGTTTCTGCAGGTTTTATAAAGGTAAACTGAAGAGATTTTTAAGACCAAGTAAAGAAAAAACTTATAAATAAATTGAAGAGCACACAATATGTTGACATGTTCTCCAAATATAATTGTCAAGGAAGCACACGAGTTGTATTAGCAACACTTTAAAGTTTGAAAATACAGCTTCCTACCAATCCATTATTTCTTAATTCACATAATAATAATAATAATAATAATAATAATAATAATAAAGCTCTGCTCCCAAACACTAGAATATGGAAATATATTTTACTGTACTTCTGATCACACTGCAAAAAAAAAGGTTCTTCCTCAGTATTTTTGTCTTGTTTTTTAGTGCAAATGTCTAAAGATTCTTAAATCAAGATCCATTCACTTGAAAAGCAAAATTACATGAAACATGAACATAAAACATGAAGTCATGTTTAATGAGAAATTGATCAAAATTAAAGTGATTTTATGATTAAAACAAGAACAAAGACAATGGATTTAGAAAAATCAACTTCATTCAAACACAAAACTTCTTAATTTTCAATCCCTATTGACAGATATTTGCTCTTGTTTCAAGCACAACTCACTCAATCTATTATTTCAAGACTTCATTTTGCATCTCTAGTAAATACATCTTGATTTAAGGATGTTTAGATATTTGTATTGGAAAGCAAGACAGAAATACTGTGGAAGATCCATTTTTTGCAGTGCATGCAACATTTGATCCCATGATTTCATGATTTAAGACCTTTTTAAGGCCTTTATTTCTGGAAGGTCAAATTAAGACTTTTCAAGAAACCCCGACTGAGTATTCTTTCCTTCCTGAAAAAGTTCAACGAATTGACCACTGCATTTGTTGACTGTCTTCATACAGCTGAGAATCCCAGTCAGAAAAGCAGTGAATCTTTGATAAAAAATTCCTCAGGCGTTGTCAGGCCCTCCAAACAATGGAGCCGTTTCTTTAAGGAACTGAGCCCAGGTCAGTGAAGTGGTATTGGGCTGCTGTTAGCTGTGGCTGAAAGCTTTAACGCATGAAGAACTGTTACCTGATCCTGCAGCTCCTGTATCCGGACGGCATTCTCACACGGATCGCTCCCCGATCCCACAATGGACTTCCTCTTCTCCTGCAGACACAAATGATACAGGAGCGTTCAGCACTGCATGCTGGTTAGCCTGGGAGGATTTGTCAAGTGTGGTCTTTGTTAGACTGTGACAGCAGGGTGTATCTCTCTACAGCATCACTATCATGTAACCAGCATAAATGACCCTCTGTTCAGTCTCTACCTCTGGCTACATTTGTAGCTTTATTGATACTCATTGAACACACCCCAACCTGAACAAAACCTCTGACGCAATTCCCACTTCAATACACAACTTGTCAAACTAGGTTAATCATGCATCAATAGTGTAGTGGGAAGTTTGTTTAATATCCCAATCTTTTGTGTATTAAACATACTGCACATTAATTTAAATACTAATTTTATGTTATGTACTGTTGGAGCTCACAGAAATAGCATTTCAGTTTCAGCAATTACTGATGCAAATTGAAGATAATTGATATATATTCTGATCCACTCTCCATTCATAATCGGGTGAATCTCACAAAAACACACCCAGTTGGCTACAAACAAACAAACAACCAAATAAATAAATAAATAAATAAATAAAGTTGCATTAAGCAAAAAGAGCCTTTTTTATATTACCATAATATTTTTAGCAATATTTCATAAATTACTTATTTTTCTGTCCATTTTCTGTAATTTTTCCTTTATTCTCTTTGTGTTTATGCTAATATAATATGGCAATTTTTAGTATAAAAAACTGTAATACTAATACAGTTTAGCAGTATATAATATTAGTATTAAAATATTTTAATAGTATTTTAATACTGTACAACAAATACAGTACTGCACCAATTTGTTTGTTTGTTTGGAAGGAAGCTTGCTTCATGTTCTTTGATCACATCATAATATTCCCCTGTTTGATGCCACTTTGGAATACGATCCAGGAAGGTTATGTGAGATTTACCCAATGACAAAACAAAAGCCATGAGGACACAAACTGATATGGTCTGATTGAAGACATACAGTATGAAGATGTATACTTGTGATGAATGTGAATCACTGTTGCTGAAATGTGAGACAGTACGAGATGTCAAAATACTCCAGGGAAGATGATTCGTTACATGCAGCACATTATATTTCAGATTCTGTTACATTTGTGTCCCATAGAAAACAGCTGTACCTGTAGTGTCTCACTGTGTGCTATCCATTGTGCTGCGTGTTTCAGTTGTCCCAGCATGCCCTGCAGGTTGTCATCTGAGTCCTGCTCAGCCTCTGATCTGTAGGCCACAGGCTGCAGCAGTTCAAGGATGTAGTGCAGCTCCCGACAGACCTGCTGTGCAAGACACATGCTCTAGTTGTGCCCAAATACAAATTAACAGGCATAAATGTAAATCTCTTAAGTGTATTTAACTTTGTTCCAAAACCTAGTGAGTAGGTCAAAATCTTTACTGGGGATTTACAGTGCTTTGCATATGCAGCAACTCCATGTACCACACACAGTGTGCTTCACATAATAGTATGCACAGTAAACTTGGCTCAATTTGATTTCAACAGACTAATGAATCCAACAGTATAAGCATAAAAATTAGGACTGTCAAGGATAGCGTGTTAATATTTTCTGTTAAATGCATTACAATAATTAACCCTCTCGGGTCGAAGCCTGCAACGGTGCAGTCTGTCTCGTATTTTCTTGATGACCTCGAAAAGAACTAAAAATACTAAAAATAATTTTTGATCGTACAGATAAGAATAAGGTGTCATTTGAAACTGCAAAGGGTCTACTTTTATTTGAGTATAGTCATAATAACAACAAAACAATGTGCTTTTGTAAAATAAAGAAAATAAACAAGCGTCTCTGTCTCTGTCACCTCTCTTCACAGACACGTTAATAAAACAACCTGAATCTCCACGAATACTTGCCTCAAAGACACAAGAAATATATATAGAAAGCTTGAAATGTCTACTTTTAAATGAAGTCACGTCCAAAACAAATATTCTCTGTTAAAGTAATCTGTATGAAACCAACGCGATGTCCAGTTTTTCCCGTCTCAACTCATTATCTCTAATGCAGTTTATCAGCATTTTTTCCCTTGCTGATTTATCTTTTATTAATGTATTTTTACCCACAGCCTTTAACTAGCATTGCAGTATATGATCACATAAAATATTGATACTAAATAACTTTTTTTAACTAGTATTTAACTAGTATTTTTATTCATTCATTTATATATTGGATTCGCAAAAATAAACTTAGTAGGGAAAAATGAACTGACAGCTCAGTCAAACAGGGAGAGCTGAACCTGACAGAGAGAGAAACATCACTATATTACTAGATACACTATATACAACACACTACATAAAGGCACAGCTAAATGTGCATTATGTCAAAATTGTTATAAGATCACTTCAATTAAAAGTTACAAAAAGTAACATTAAAAGGCACAAATTTTTACTGTAATGTTAAATTGCTATATTAATCTAAATTTTCTGAAGAAATTTTCTGAATTTTAAAAATCCATCAGCATCAGCATCAGTGATATTTGCCTTTGTTCATAGTACTAAATAAAATCGTGCTATTAAACAAATATTTAAAATATTGTCTATCAACTATCTGCATGTTGTTTCTAAATTATTGTTGAGATTCAATCAGCTAATATACTTAAAGATTACATCATTTTAATTTTAGGTGTGATTAATCATGATTAAAGATATTTTTTTTTTTTATTAATCAGGTTTTTTTTTTTTTTTAATCAATTGACAGCACTAATAACATTGCATATTGTAGTAAAAATGCATAACTTGTATTGAATTTTTCTTTAAATAACACTTTTCAGGTCTAAATGAAATGTCCCTCAACTCGCTTGCTATATTTTGTACATTCTTGTTGCAATGTATTCTGGAATTCCACTTCTGCATATCTTCTAGTATAAACACTCTACACCTGGCATTAACATGCATTTTGTATCTGTGTCTGTAGTATCTGGATATTTTTTAACTGAAGAGCACATACACCTTTACTCCATGCATCTCCAGTGCAGCTGGACAGAGAAAGTGAATCAACGCTTACATATTACATGAGAGTTTGTGTTAACAGAAACCCCTGTATATATTATTCCATTGTAGGACTCTGGATTCATATAGCTCTACGTGTAGTGTGTAGCTAAAAATCAATTAAATTGAGATGTAACCTCATGAGCACAGGGCTTGTCTTCTGTAACACATTATTTTTAAGGAGAATGTGGTACAGTCTGGCATTATCAGGTTACAGTGTATCACCTGCTCTTTGTCCAGGCTCCAGTCTGCGGAGTCCGGATTGTTTTCAAGCTCAGACAGTAAAGACGAGTCGTTGTGACTCTTCTCCTGGAGGGCCACTTCCTCCTGCAGCTCCTCGACCTGAGACTGCAGCTCTTGAGCCCGGGAACGAACCCCATCCACTTCTCGCCAGGCCTCTGCCAGCTGGGGCAGAGAAAAGAAAATGTTATCGCTCATGTAAGAGTCAATGTATTTACCCTGAAATGTACTATTTTTCACATTTATGAGGGACATATTTTGTCAAACTAAAAATATTTTGCCCCGAGCCCTGGTTTATTTCAGACCATGATTCTCTCATGCATCATGAATCTCTTCAACAATCAAACCTGAAAATTCAGTTGTATCAGTTGTATTTGTGTGCTAGAGACAGTCATATTCTGCACAGAATATGTGCTGAGAAATGTGTGGTTTCACCTGCCAGTATTTCCATGTTTTACCTTGCAAATGCTTCCGTAAGCATCATTTATGCTGTTTGGAATACAGCACATATTAGATACTTGAAGCTCAGTTACTGACAGACGGCTGCTTTAAAATGCTCACGTGCGATCATTCTGAAGGCGCTCATGGTATGTGACTGTGCATGACTCTGTGTGAGCGGTAAATGCATTTGCATCTCAGAATGCTTTTATAATGCAAAATTAATATAAACACAACCGGTTATGTCAGGCAGGACAAAACATCTGATATGTCGAAAAAGATTTGTGCATTAGTGTGAATGCAGGCTATTAAAGCTACTGCAATAACGCAAAGAAAAAGAGAGCAATCCATAACTGTGCTCGTCTGTAAAACTTTCAGATATTTAAAGCACTCTCAGATAATAAAATCACCTTCTGTTTAACTGTTTGCCATATGTTTCTTTGTTCCCCTTTATTGATTTATAAATTAGGTTTGTTAAAATTCTTAACATGCAATTGTTCTGCTTTATTATTAATTTGCAATTATTTTTATAAAGTACTTTTATAAGTCATTTAATAAAAATGCACAAATAGATTTGATATTGTAAATTGGTCAACTAATTACTAAGAAAAAAATTGGAATTGGAATTAGATTGGATTGTGAGGTGCCTAAATATTCCCACCCCTAATGCACACACAGACTTCTTGTACTAACACAATGGCTGAACATGAGCATTTGAAAATGTGTGTCATTAATCTCTAGATCACATGACTACATTTTTACTGTTCAAATGAAAATTTAAAAGACAAATCCTGAACCACCAGATTCCAGTTTCCTGGCTTCTTATTCAGTGTTACACATTCTGCTCAGTTGAGTACAGTGTGTGTGTGAGCGACCTAACCTGCTGTATGTGTGTGTGACTCTGTTGTTCCTGTAGATCCAGGCGTGCATGTAGTGTGGACACAGAGTCTTTTAGCTCCTCATTCTCGTGACAAATCATCTTCAAGCGCTGCTCGAGCGTTTGCTCCCGCTGCGTGAGCCGTGCCACCTGAAAACACACAAACACACACATTATTGTAGCTTGTACCCTACACTTTTCTGTAAGTGAGCAAATTCTACAGTCATTGATGCTACAGATGCTTCACTTTATCATGTGGTTCTAGATACAGTAAAATAGTTATGTTTGCATGTTATTACAATCCTTGAATGGAAGAGAAGGTAAACAGATTTTGCTTTTCTGTCCATGATGAAGGGCTCAAACATGGTGAACTCCTTCAAAGAACTGCATTCTGTAGCTGTTTCCCAATTCAGAGGCTGCATCTTTTGAAGGCTGCATTTGAAGACCAAATGTGTCGCAGCGGCACAACAAAGGCTGTCCCAATTCAAAGACTTCTTCTTAACTGTCACCGTCCCACCTGTGGGACACTTGGCACTCTTTTTTTTTTTTTTGTCCTTTTTCTCTATCAAATCTTTTAGTAATTATCATAAATTATATATCGTTTGAAAGCTTAGAAGCTCAAGATTCATCCTGTGAAAACCATTTTGAAATCAGGCATTGCGTTACCATGGAAATGGTGCTTTAAAATCTTTTGGCGGTCTCCTCCCCCTTAGCGGCGGTGTCAAGTGTCATATTACAAAATGCATATTACAAAATGCACAAAATGCATACGTCTTTTAGAATCAAAACTTTTTATAATCTTGATTAAAAAAACATATCATTGGAAAGGTCTAAGTATTTTGTGATAGAAGTAATATGGACAGAGAAATCTAGACATTTGTGACCGAAAAATTAATCAAAAAAATTTCAATGGAGTTTGGATGGCACCCGGTGGCTGTTTGTGGTATAACGCCCTAAATAAAATCTCACAGGAACCTCAAATTTTTTCATATCAACTTCAAATTCGGAACATAACTTATTTAGACATAAGACTTTAATTTTATAGCAATTTTAGAGTAAAACCTGTTATGTAAAATATTTATTATATATAAATTAAAATAAAATTAGTACAGTGTATTTTCTTTATAGTAAATTTAAACTTCTATAACTTTTTGATACTTTAATTTTTTGAAAAACTTTTGCAATAATCTGCTGATTTTCTTCTTTAAAAAGAGACCAACCTTAGGTCTGTATTCCAAAGTGTTCATAAATTACAACAATTTAACTTTGGATAGTGCACTTTCATGCATATTTTAAAAATGGGGGGTGACAGTTAAGGGGTTAAATGCAACATCATTTCCATGATGGGCCATGAAGGCTACTAAAGATGGATCCTTCACAGCCTGGCCCAAGATTCATTGCACACCAGTGATGACAGAATTTTTAATGAGAAAAAAAATGCTATAAAATTTTAAATCTAAAGAGATAGTTCACCTAAAATGAAAATTATTTATTCACCCTCATATCATTCCAAACCTCTACAATCTTCTTTGTTCAATGGAACAAAGGTTTTGGAATGTTCTAAAAAGTTATGTTTGTTCTTTGGAATGGATTTCTTACAATGTTGGAAACCAAACTGTTGCTGGTCCCCACTGACTTCCATAGTATGGAAAGAAAGAAATATTATGGAAGTCAATGGGGACCAGAAACTGTTTGGTTACCAACATTCTTCAAAATATCTTCTTTTGTGTTAAGCAGAAGAAAAACTCATCCAGATTTAGAACAACTTGAGGGTGAGTAAATGATAAACGAAGTTTTATTTTTTGGGTGAACTATCCCTTTAAGTGTTGGGTTTCAACCTAACTGAAACATTACAAAAGTGGTGTATGTCTTACTATTTATGACATTTTATAGATAAATGGCATAAATATTTTATTTTAGATGCCATTTTATAGATAGTTTATACTTAAATAAATGTACCAAGGTGAACATATTAGGCAGGTTGTGAACCCTGTTTTGCTTTCGCTCAGATCGACCTTTAAGGCAAAGGTGTGGCCTTTGAAGTCTGCTCCTTCCAAGGATACAGCCTCTGAATTGAGACACAGTTATTGTCTAGTCTAGAATGCCACAAACAAAGACAAACGTAATGATACAACAGTGAAAGCGCTCTTTGAATGTTGCTCAGCCAATCAAATTTGAGATCTGGAACTTACTGTTGCATAGCATTTAATAAACAAGCATGCATGGAGAGCTGGAGATTCAGTTTAGGATGATTTCTGAGCATATTTTCACTGTAATTACTGTATATACCATTTTATAGTATAAAATATGATGCAGTGTGCGAGTATGAGCAGTTTCTCACCTGTTCTCTAAGAGCGTTGATGATTTCTTCGTCCTGGGGTCTGGTTTGCCCTCTTTCTCTCATTTCCTGTTTCAGTCTTTGAAGCTCGCTGGTCATGGCTCGCTCCACTTCCATTCCCTAAACACACACAACACAGCTCACTAATCAAACCACTGTATGTCCGAACATTTTTCAGCTTTCAAATATGTTCATAAATCAAATGGCTGATCCAGAAGACGCATCATTCAGAAGACAAAGTAACAATAAAAAAAAGACGAGTTTTTCCTCTAAGGAATGCGTCCCACTTTCTCAATGAAAAGGAGTTAAGTTCGCTTGATAAGAGCTGAACAAAAGCATGCACTGGCCGATCAGGGGCCTCTGGTGATGAACCTGAATCAGCAGATAACTGGACAGACGTCAGTGTGCATCACACGCGTCCAGAATCAGATCAAAGAGCCGCATGACAGATGCAGCTTGGCATCTTGGTCTTGGCAGTGGCATCATCACGCCAGATGTGAGCGTTTATGGGACGGGGCGGGAATGACCCCACGCTCAAAAGCATATGGAGGGGTGGCTAGAGGTCCTGGTTCAATTAGATTCAACTACCAACCACCACAAGGTTAGTGGTCCCATGAGGGAAAGGCTATTCAGGACTGGTGATAAAGCTAACAGGCTGTTACATTAACCAGTGCATTGTTGCATTCAGTAACGCTCCTGCCAGCTGATGCCCCAAGCCAGACAGCTTCTCCAAACTAACAAATCTCAATTTATTTCTGAGATTCTTATTTCTGATACAATCTTATCAGATTGTATCACAAGGTTTACTGAATTACTAGCAGTAGTAGCTAAAATAATACTTTTTGCATGACGCTCAGCTGTCAAAATAGTGAATTTGCTCAAAATTCAGAAGAAATATCAACAAGGAAATACTAATGAGCTCATGAGTTAGAACTGGGAGTTGTTGCAAGTATGCAAACAAGGTGTAAACTTTGGCTTTAGCATAACAAATCTGATTAGATATTAGATTAAATACCAGTCCAATGTGAGAGAAAAGTGTGTAAAAGTGTTTTACACACAAAATGAGTCAACAGGAGAATGTGGATCTAAATTTTGGTTTAGGTCCTAAAAGAAGACATATAGAGGATTTCAAAACAGAAAGACTTGACTCCAAAACATCTATTAAAACAGCAAAACTACTAATATAAAATACATTGTTTAGACTCCAATGTTCTTTTATAATCAAATGTTATACTACCACAGTAAGCAATGCCTCAAGGCAGACAGCATTCTTGAGGAAGTATAACCTCCTGTGGCATCTCCAAACTAATAAATCTCAATTTATTAATGAATCAGATTGTATCACTGAAGGGACTGCATTATGAGCAGTATTAGCTAAAACGATATTACTTTTACATGACACAAAAGCTTTCAAAGTAGTAAATTTGCTCAAGGAAGACAATTCTAAAGAAAAACCAATAAGGAAATACAAGAAGCAAATAAATGTTGTACACAAATCTATGGAAACAACTTTATGTACAAGTAACTATGTATTGTTAAATTCTGTGCATAATTTGGATAATCCCTACTTTAGACTTTGAACAAAATGCTCGGGAAACAGGCAGTATTTCTTTTTGGTGTTTTACCAGCATTTGCCTTTGTTGCAGCGGTCAACCTTCTTAGTAAAAATTCATACAACTTTTGAATTGTCTTCAGCTGAATGTTGTCTATCAGAACATCAGAGCTAGTTGCTTTACAGATGCTGAAGGAGGGAATCTCTTTCATTTATCTCTCCAAAACTGCCCACAATTGTTTTGTAATACTGAAATCAGGTGATTTGATTGGTCAGTTCAGATGTTGAAGTTCATTTGGTGCTCCAACTGTCCAACTGTTTTATGATCATTACGCCATATTTTATGCATTTTAGCACTGGTGTCTGTGATTAAAGTTTTAGCAGTTTTTGTGGATGTTGGCTTTGTGAATTTCTGTTTTTTGTGAGTTTTTGTAGAAGCAGGATCTTTAGGGTGAATCCTGATGTTTGCTGTCTCTTTGCTGCAGTAGTTCTGTGTTGTTACCCTTCTTAATCTTTGATGGTCTCTATCATTCACTTTCAGTTTTCGCCTACTACTGATGAAGTCTTGTCATGCTTTGTGCATGCAGTTATAATAGTAAAGAATGTTGCTCCTAAAACACCAAACAACTGGGCCGTGAAGGTTATGGATGCATGGACGCTCCTGCTAAACGGGCTCCCATGATTTGCCCTTTTTGGACGTCTAACAAATCACCCATTTCACTGAGCACTTGTGCTAAACACTGCTGAACAAAACCTATAATACACTGATATCGACAACGTAAAGAATAAAAGTTATTCACTACATATATATATATATATATATATATATATATATATATATATATATTTTTTTTTTTTTTTTTTTTCAAAACTAGTTTAATTCCATCCGTTTGCATGCTATGAAGCATCACTATTGCTGTTGCTCATACAGCTATTAAATTCTGGAAAATATCTTGAATGATACCTCAGATTGTGCAGTTTGTTGAGGACAGGTGTGGCATTACGTCATTAAGACTGGTCCACCTCACAGCAGATGACTGGAGAACAGCACAAGTGCGAATGATTTACAAAGCCACGCAATTAAACTGTGACTGATTTGCTGAATCAGAGTCGTGTGACCTCAACAGCTCCACACTTCCAGGATACTTCTTTAAAGTAAACAATTCAAAGAGATACTCCTGAATGTTTGTTAGTTATGTTAGTTTGTAAGACTCTCCGTTTTTGGAAACTGACATCCCCACTTTTCATTTCCTTTTGACGTAAGGAAAAGAATTATCATCTTCTGTGCTCAATGGAATAAAGAAAGAAAATCATGCAGTCCTGATTGCCATGTAAGAGAATAATAATAACTATACAGAGCAGGGTTTTCCAAACCCTACTATAGATTCAGACATGATCACACAAGCAAGCCGTGTTTTCTAGCATCCCGGGAGGTTTACACCCTGGTACAGGAAGGCACAGCTTTCCTGCAATAACAAATGCTTGTTTTAAGGCTTCTCTGTAAACAACATGGGAGACTGATCTCCTCTAAATTACCCTGAATTCTCCTGATAGATTCTCTTAGCGCTTTTGGGTGACTATGTTCTGTACAGACTGTTAGGTACTAAGAGTACGTCATAAACAGTAACACCAGGCTGAAAAAAAAATACACACATTTAACCTGACCTAATCCTAACCCTCGCACAAAACTTTCTGCATTTTTAAGATATTCAGTATTTAGTAAGTTCATTATTAAGCTGGTTTGGGGTTGTTCTGTCTCTGTGGGGACACTGGTCCACACACATACATGCATACACACTTTTGTCCCCAAAAGCATATCTTAGTAAACTCATTACACACAAAGACATTCACACACATATACTCACCTTCAAGGCTTCATACACCTCAGAAAGAGCAGTTTACCATAACAGACAAAAGCACATCTGAAATCGAAGATTAAAAAGCGCTTATCTGTAACTCCACTCTAGACCCCGTTTGAGAGCAGTTATAACAAAAACATAAACATGGTGGAAGCCGTGGTATAATGAGTAAGACACACTTCCTCTTCCTTCGGAGCAGGACGGGATACATAAACACCAGTGTTTCCTGATCTTTGATTTCTTGGAAAAATGCTCACAGACACAGTCTCTGTGGCTGCTTCAGTGTAGTGACGTGTGGCGCGTGGAGGATGAGAGGGTGTGGGACTGAGTTAGCCATTACTCTAGTCCAAACTCACAACAACACATGACTAAAGCCTTAGTGTTTTGGCATGTCTGTCATACCAAACTGTGATTAAATGTTATTAACAGCTTTTTTAAATGAGCTCATGAGTTTGAATTGGGAGTCCTGGCAAGTGTGCAAACAGAAAAAAAATGTGCAAACCTTGACCTTGAGCATAACAAATCTACGAGATTAGATATGAGTCGAGTGGGAAGGTGTGTGAAAATGGTTTCCACACAGAATGAGTCAACAGGAGCAGGTGGATCTAAATTTAGATTTAGAAGACACAGAGCTTGTTTCCACCATGGAATAAAACATTCAGCTAACATTTTGGAATTCTGGAGTTTTAACATTCTAACAATTTGGAATTTTGGAGTTTTCATCTCGCCATTCTTTTTTTTTTTTTTTTTGAAAAAAAGAAAACAGGAAACTTTTTATCTCACAATTCTGACTTTTTCTTCTCAATTGCAAATTTATATCTTTATATACTTACTTTTTTTTATCCCATGGCAGAAACAAGCTTATAAGCACTCCAAAACAGAAGGAATTGATGATAAATGTCCAATTAATCTAAATCAATTGATAAATAAAACAATAAAATTGCTGTTTTACATTGTTATGTCTCCAATATTCTATCATAATGTTAAATTAATGCGGTGAGTTGGTTTATGTTGCGCCTAAAAAAAATCCTTTTGATGACAAGTTCCTCCTCGTTTTGATCCTGCTGTTTTGTATTTCTCTCTCTATACAATTTTTGGTAACATTTTAGTATATGGACCAATTCTCACTATTAACTAGTTGCTTATTAGCATGCCTATTATTAACACATTGGCAGTTTATTAGTGCTTATAAAGCACATATTCTGCATGACCATATTCTGCATGACCATATTCTACGTCCCTAATCCTACCCAATACCTAAACTTAACAACTACCTTACTAACTATTAATAAGCAGCAAATTAGGAGTTTATTGAGGCAAAATTCATAGGTAATGGTTTGTTAATGGTGAGAATTGGACCTTGAAGTACATTTACATTTACATTTACATTTAGTCATTTAGCAGACGCTTTTATCCAAAGCGACTTACAAACGAGGACAATAGAAGCAATCAAAACCAACAAAAGAGCAACAACATGCAAGCGCAATGACAAGTCTTGGTTAGCCTAACGCAGTACACGTAGCAAGGTTTTTTTTTTTTTTTTTAAACAAGTAGATAGAATATAGAAAAGAAAGCTAGTGTTTTAGTTTTTTAAGAAAAGCTAGCAGTTAGAGAATAAATATGCAATTGATAGAGGGTCAAGTGTGTGTATGTGTTTTTTTTTTTTTTTTTTTAATAAAAAGAAAGGAGATAGATAAAATAAAATTAGAAAAGAGAATGCTAGAGTTAGAGGGTCAAATAAAGATGGAAGAGATGTGTTTTTAGCTGTTTCTTGAAGATGGCTAAGGATTCAGCTGCTCGGATTGAGCTGGGCAGGTCATTCCACCAGATGGGAACAGTTAATGAGAAAGTGATTTTGTGCCTCTTTGGGATGAACAATAATGCGTCGTTCACTTGCAGAACGCAAGTTTCTAGAGGGCACATAGGTCTGAAGTACTGAATTTAGGTAAAGGGGTGCAGAGCCAAAGGTGGTTTTGTATGCAAACATTAATGCCTTGAATTTTATGTGAGCCGCTATTGTATATAATATATATAATTAAAGTAAGTTTTTATTTTTTAATTTATTTTTTAATGAGTTAATTGTTTATTTTTATTTATTTATGTATGTAAAAGATTTATACATCATTGTGATATTTGTTGCACTGCCAATAATTTATCCTGATTAAAAAAGTAATTGTATTTCAGTAATATTTTACTGTGATAATGTAAAACATTACTGTATTATGGTAATGAGAATGTGATTAGAATAAATATTATGAATAATGCGAATTATTTAACAAGCATTAAAACTTAATATATTATAAAAATAACATCTATGTGGAAGAAAAAAAATCAGTTTGGGATTCACTATTAACTAGTTTATTAGCATGCAGCTAGCATATTGTCTGTCTATTAGTCCTTATAAAGCACATAATGCATGACCATATTCTACATCCCTTAACCTGACCTAATACCTAAACATAACTACTGCAACAACTACCTTACTAGTAATAAGCAGCAAATTAGGAGTTTATTGATGGAAATTTTTAGTTAATAGTGAATGCACTGTATGTTCCCTTATCTGAAATCTTAATTATCCTAAAATATGTTGCATTGTCTTTATGCAAAATATAATTTAATGTTTCTCTCTTTTGATTTTGGGCTGAAATGTGACACATTTTTTATGAATTAAATACTGTTATCTCTGGAATCTGAGTCAGATGTTACTGTGATTTCGCTCGTATGACCGGAAAGGATGAGGAAAGTAAACAAGAATGTCACAAAACAGCACTGCCACAAACCCCAAGCCAAATACTGTGATCATGCACTCTTTACAAAACTAAAATCAACATGTGACCACCATGTCATTTCACAGATCGGCAAAACTTTACAATAAGTTCCTATTCGTTAACATTAGTTAATGCATTAGCGAATATTAACCAACAAAGTGCAATATAATTTTTACAGCATTTATTAATCTTTGTTCATGTTAGTAAATAAAAACACAATTCTTCCTTGTTCGTGCATGCTAGTGCATTAACTAATTTTAACAGATAACTTTATTTAAAAAATGCATTAATAAATATTAAAATACACAATAAATAAGATTAACAAATGCTATAGAATTATTGTTTATCATTCATGTTTACTGAAACAGTAAACTCATAGATTTACTAAAAGCGTGTATTAAAGGGTTAGGACTTGCTTCCTCACACTGCATTCACAATATTTGGATGTCAGCTCATTTTTTCCATATCATATCTGCTACACTGAGCCCAGGAACAGCGTGACATCATCTTTATCTGAGCAAGAGACAGAATCAGTTGCATTATTGGCCTTTATAATCGTTACAGTCTTTTATGAGCCCTGTGTATGCTCCAGTAAAGTGTGTGGTTGGGTTTAGCTGTCTGGCTAATAAAGGACACATTCATTACACAATCAAAGCAACCACTGAGACCTGCCCTTGATGATCGCATCATCAAAACTGGTTTGTCACGTTGATCACTATATATATGAGTGAGGCAAAAGGTTACAGTGATTTTTACATGATATGATATGATATGATATGATATGATATGATATATGATATGATATGATATGATATGATATGATATATGATACGATACGATACGATACGATACGATACGATATGATATGATATGATAGGGCTGCACGATACTGGTTTAACCATTTGTCATGATTATTTTGCTCAAAAATATAATCATGATTATTGCCTTTTTTTACATTTCATTAAAGTATTGTACTTTCACATGAGCACAAATCAAGAGAACGTCAACTCGCATGGTTTGCTTGCAGATTCAGTCGCAGCAAACAATGCAAATTACTGCATGAAAGAAAACAGACTTGCTGTATTAAACTTTCATTTAAGCAGAATATAGATGGCTAAACTCCAACTGTTTTCAGCTCATCAGTGCTTTTTCTGTAAAGTAGAGAGAACGCATGCACGTAGTTGCCAGGTTGGGAAGATTAAATAAACCACTGGGAAAGAGAAAGAACGAAAGAACGAAAGAAAGAAAGAAAGAAAGAAAGAAAGAAAGAAAGAAAGAAAGAAAGAAAGAAATAGTGCTGTCAAATGATTAATCGCGATTAACTGCATCCAAAATAAAAGTTTTTGTTAACATAATACTGTGTATATTTATTATGTATATATAAATACACTTACATACAGTATATATTTTGAAAATATTTACATGCATGTACATGTATATATTTATATTCATTTAATTTATATTATATATAAATATATTTAATATATAAGCATAACATATTTTTCTTAAATATATACATGCATGTGTGTGTATTTATATACATAATAAATATACACAGTAGACACATATATTATGTAAACAATCTTTTATTTTGGAAAGTGATTAATCGCAATTAATCTTTTGACAGCACTAAATAAAATAAAATAAAATAAAATAAAATAAAATAAAATAAAATAAAATAAAATAAAATAAATGAAATGAAATGAAATGAACGGGCATTTCAACTCTTGAAATCTAGCAGCCCGAAAGCTTGTGGAGGGTTGCTACCAATGCAAATATCGCAGACGAGTACACGTAATAAATCGAAAGAAACAGAAATTGTGATTAAAATACAATTCATCATAAAGTCTGATGATATCATGTAATAACTGATTTCTAAATTTTTAAATTGCATTAATAAAATGTGAGTGAGTGTGGAAGTTTGTGGCCAAATGCTGCACTACTTGAGCTGTCATTTTATCCCTGCAGTTCCAGTGTTACAAGATGAGTTATGCACCAAGGATTAATACTTATGGTTTGTGTTTTTTCGAATCAGCAACCATGATATGAGGCATGATGTACAGTAGGTGTGACTGACCCTCTGCAGCTGTTCTCTGAGTCTGTGGCTCTGTTCGCTGTGTTCATGCTTCAGTCTGCTCTTCTCTCTCTCCGCCTCGCTCAGACTCTGGCTCAGCCTCTCCACCTGCACCTGCAGCTCCTGCACGTCTCGCTCCAGCTCAGACACCTGACTCTCCCACTGCACCTGGCAGTCCCCCAGTTTGACCCGCAGCTCATACCTGCCCTGCTCCAGCTCCTGAGGACACACACCGATCAGATCTTCACAGGATTTGATTTCACACAAACCAATCAGAGATATCACACTTTCATTAGTCATTAGAGTATAGTAGACAGTTAGTTTAGGGTTAGTAGAATAAGCTGATATGTAGTTGCAAAGTTACTAATAGAATGTATGACATTTGTTTTATAATTTATTTTTAGTAGACATTTAGTGAACTTACAGTAATAAAAAATTAAATGAAATAAAATAAATAAATAAACTGAAAATTGTCATCATTTACTCACTCTCATGTCATTCCAAGTAATATAACTGCTTAGAATTGTCTTCTTTTTTTTTTTTTGTTTTGTTTTTTGCAAGAGTGCTCATAATAGCTTTTTAAGTAAGTTACATTAAAAGGTAGATTGGTCTAATTTAAAGTAGAAAATTAAGACTGATCACCACTTTGTTAACTGCTAGTAAGTCAGTTCTTAAGACAATGTTTGTGCAACTGACCCTTGATTTCCACAGATGACAGAAAAGGCATAGTGTATGAAACAACAGGGGGTCAGTAAATGATAACAGAATTTTAATTACTGAGTGACCTATTCCTTTATGGTAATATATTTGATATTCAAAGTCATACAACTTTTTAAAACTGAATGGGATTGGCAATCATTGAACGAGGAGACACCAATATGAAATCTAATGCGGCCCTGTTCTCATTTGAAAATACTGAAACTATCAAAAGAACACTTTCCCCCCTTAAAAGAGCAGTTAAATATACTGTTGCATTAAATTTTTGAAAAGCTGCCTAAAATATGCCTTTAAATATTTATAGAGTGTCATCGAATGTATTTGAAAAGTAAAAAATGTCTGAATGTATTAGATAGAGTATCAAAGCAAGTGCCATACAGAAAGGAATTTTTTTTTTTTTTCTCAAATGTTGAGTTTATGGTTATAAAACAACAGATATAGAGCTGAGAATGGACTTCATTTGTGACCCTGGAGCACAAAACCAGTCTTAAGTAGCACAGGTATATTTGTAGCAATAGCCAAAAATACATTGTATGGGTCAAAATTATTGATTTTTCTTTTATGCCAAAAATCATTAGGATATTAAGTAAAGATCATGATCCATGAAGATATTTGGTAAATTTCCTACCGTAAATATATCAAAACTTCATTTTTGATTAGTAATATGCATTGTCAAGAACTTCATTTGGACAACTTTAAAGGCGATTTTCTCAATATTTATTTATTTAATTATTTATTTTATTTCATTTTTTTGCACCCTCAGATTTCCGATTTTCAAATAGTTGTATCTCGGTCAAATATTGTCTTATTAACTCACTCACTGACCTCCAGCTGCTGCGTGTATTTGTGGTGCAGCGCGTCTCTGTCCTGCTTCAGCTGTCTGTTCTCCAGCAGCAGAGCGTTTCCCAGCTGAGCAGCCAGAAGAACCTCATCCTCACTGTCCTGAAACACCGGCAGATCCTCATCATTACTCAACTCATACGAGTAGAAGTCTTCCTCCACTTCCATCTTATGCGCTTTATAACACTGCTCTTCTCCCAGACTCATGTCGCTCGTGTTATGAGTGGAAATAATGAGGCGCTCGGGTAAAAGTACATCAAGTCTCCATGCGTCTGTGCTTCAGGGTGAGAGAGACAGAAAGTGGGTGAGAAGCCTCCGGTTGACACTCATGGGTTTGTTGACGGATGATGGAAAGGAACTCGTGTGGGTGGAGCTTGTGAAGTTAGTTTCAGGTGACTTTCCTTTTAAACTGTTTTTTTTTTTTTTTTTTTTTTTAACAAATGTATTGCAATATTTAACAATTATGATCAAATAATTAGATAGTTTTGACGGAAAATGTTTATATATATATATATATATATATATATATATATATATATATATATATATATATATATATATATATATATAAAAAAACAATAATATATATATATATATATATATATATATATATATATATATATATATATATATATATATATAAAAAAACAATAATATATATATATATATATATATATATATATATATATATATATTATCAAAAACATGTCTGAAGGTATAGGATTATTATTGTAGCAAAGCATGTTCATAAAAAGAACGCTTCACAAACAGCTAAAGAAAGATCCACAAATTAATGTAATAAATTTAACAAAAGTGACAGAGATTCACAAATGAATTAATAAAATGAGCTTAAAATCGATAGCATTTATTAAAAAAAATAAATAAATAAATAAATAAATAAACAAAATAACAAATGGTTTTCCACTCTTGAAACAAAGCGGTGGGGGGAAACTCCGAAAGGGGCGGGGCTTCAACTGTAAAACTTTTTGAGTCTCCGCCCATTTTGGAGTACTGCCTGCAGACTACAGTACAGTATATCCTTCCTAGAAGTGTTCAAATTCACAAACAGCTGGACTCCACCCACTATATTATATCAAAGTGAAATCTCTTCCCTCCCCATCTCTTAATTATTTATTATTTATTTTTTATTCTTTTTTTTTTAACCTCTACACCCTTGAAAAAACAAAACAAAAAAAGAATATACTAGTAATTTCTGAGTGAAAATTGTTTCTACACAATTTTTTTTTTTCTTTAGTGAACATACAGGTGCATCTCAATAAATTAGAATGTCATGGAAAAGTTAATTTATTTCAGTAATTCAACTCAAATTGTGAAACTCGTGTATTAAATAAATTCAAAGCACACAGACTGAAGTAGTTTAAGTCTTTGGTTCTTTTAATTGTGATGATTTTGGCTCACATTTAACAAAAACCCACCAATTCACTATCTCAACAAATTAGAATATGGTGACATGCCAATCAGCTAATCAACTCAAAACACCTGCAAAGGTTTCCTGAGCCTTCAAAATGGTCTCTCAGTTTGGTTCACTAGGCTACACAATCAAGGGGAAGACTGCTGATCTGACAGTTGTCCAGAAGACAATCATTGACACCCTTCACAAGGAGGGTAAGCCACAAACATTCATTGCCAAAGAAGCTGGATGTTCACAGAGTGCTGTATCCAAGCATGTTAACAGAAAGTTGAGTGGAAGGAAAAAGTGTGGAAGAAAAAGATGCACAACCAACCGAGAGAACCGCAGCCTTATGAGGATTGTCAAGCAAAATCAATTCAAGAATTTGGGTGAAATTCACAAGGAATGGACCGAGGCTGGGGTCAAGGCATCAAGAGCCACCACACACAGACGTGTCAAGGAGTTTGGCTACAGTTGTCGTATTCCTCTTGTTAAGCCACTCCTGAACCACAGACAATGTCAGAGGCGTCTTACCTGGGCTAAGGAGAAGAACTGGACTGTTGCCCAGTGGTCCAAAGTCCTCTTTTCAGATGAGAGCAAGTTTTGTATTTCATTTGGAAACCAAGGTCCTAGAGTCTGGAGGAAGGGTGGAGAAGCTCAAAGCCCAAGTTGCTTGAAGTCCAGTGTTAAGTTTCCACAGTCTGTGATGATTTGGGGTGCAATGTCATCTGCTGGTGTTGGTCCATTGTGTTTTTTGAAAACCAAAGTCACTGCACCCGTTTACCAAGAAATTTTGGAGCACTTCATGCTTCCTTCTGCTGACCAGCTTTTTAAAGATGCTGATTTCATTTTCCAGCAGGATTTGGCACCTGCCCACACTGCCAAAAGCACCAAAAGTTGGTTAAATGACCATGGTGTTGGTGTGCTTGACTGGCCAGCAAACTCATCAGACCTGAACCCCATAGAGAATCTATGGGGTATTGTAAAGAGGAAAATGAGAAACAAGAGACCAAAAAATGCAGATGAGCTGAAGGCCACTGTCAAAGAAAGCTGGGCTTCCATACCACCTCAGCAGTGCCACAAACTGATCACCTCCATGCCACGCCGAATTGAGGCAGTAATTAAAGCAAAAGGAGCCCCTACCAAGTATTGAGTACATATACAATAAATGAACATACTTTCCAGAAGCCAACAATTCACCAAAAATGTTTTTTTTTTTTTTTTATTGGTCTTATGAAGTATTCTAATTTGTTGAGATTTGTTTGTTGTTAAATGTGAGCCAAAATCATCACAAGTAAAAGAACCAAAGACTTAAACTACTTCAGTCTGTGTGCACTGAATTAATTTAATACACGAGTTTCACAATTTGAGTTGAATTACTGAAATAAATGAACTTTTCCACGACATTCTAATTTATTGAGATGCACCTGTAGTGTTAGATATGCATTACACATTTAGTGAAACTGTGAATGATTAATATGTAATGATATCTGTTGGAATTATCATTACTCTTTGGAACACTGCTTGGCCAATCAAATTTGTAGGCTAACTAAGTATGAGATAAGAAAATAAATGAATAAGTAATATAACATAGTCTTGTCTGAGGTGTAACCTCATGTGGCTTATTATTTCTCACATTCTAGCATTATTTTATGCCTTCCTAAAATACAAAACTAGTTGGTTAATAAATTAAAACAGTAGATGTCTAGATAAGATGAGATCGTTAGTTACAATGTTCCTGATGGCCCTTGATAATCTTGGACCAAGACCAATATATTTGGAACTAATTTTATTTATTTGTAAAACTATTTAGATTCATAAATACAGCAACAGAGTATTGAAAGAGGTCCATAGGCTAACATACATTTATTTGTCTGTTATTTTCTAAGCAGAAATCACGAAGTGTATGTTGGACACAGACTGTGTTCAGACTATGATTCTATCCAGCTGAAGCATATCAAATATGTTTGATATTTTGAGCTGATTTTGGAACACATTGTTTTCATTTGTCACTTTCAAGAAGCCATTACTACAATAATATATCTAGTGTTATATGTCTAACAATACTAAACTTTAAAATACTTACATAATGAACTGTTTACAATATGTCAGGAAAGACTGCAGCCAGTACACTTTGCTACAGACAAACATTCTAGAAGAAATACATAAGCAGAGTCAGGCATGTTCTATATGACAGTACAGAGCTCATTTTATCAAGACATTTCCCAAATTCACTTTTATACTAATCAACATCACAGAGCCTATTAAAACTTTCCCTATTTACGTTTTGTCTGATCATAGTTATCCAATGTTATTATTATGTTTTTAATTAATATTATTATTATGTTATTATGTTTTGACTATTTCTAATTAAACTGTTCAACCAACAAACTTCACTGAGTTAGAGAAAATTAATATTTTGTATCAGAAACACTAGTGTTGTAGTACTCGAGACCAGTCTTAAGACCATTTTTTTGATGGTCTTGGCCTGGTCTCGGTCTCGACCGCATTTGTACTCGGTCTTGTCTTGGTCTCAGACTAAGAGGACTCGGGATTTTATTTCAAGACCGGTCAAGACCACAACTGCTGGGGATATCACTAAATTGTCGGATTTATTTACAACCATAATTAATGTGACTGGATGTAAAACTTCCTGCTTCAAATGCAATCGATAACTAATTAAATGGCTACATAACAAAAATAAATCATTTGATTTATACCAATGGATCTCAAAATGTTTGACTTCACTGCCCCCTATTGTCCACAACATTATTTGAAGGCCCCCCCTCCACTCACCCAAAATATTTTAGAGCTTAGCATGACTAGAAAGATGTATATTCATTAGAAAAATAAACAAATACTTAGAAATATCTTTGATTTTTACCTGTTTTAGTTAATTTTAATGCTTGTTTTGTTTTGTTTTATTTTAAACAATTTTAAGTCATCTTGAGGCCCCCTTGGAAGTTTGTTGAGGCCCCATAGTGAGCCCCGGCCCCCTGGCTGAGAACAAATTATTTATACTGTTATGCCAGGTCAGAAATTGAGCGACTGTGTCAAAAATGTCACCAAAATTAATACATACACCCACATAATTCAATATTTTTATATTATAATATGATATAATTAAGCAATATCACAACAGCAAGAGAACTGTTTTGAGAAAAAAAAAAAAGATATTGCTTTTATAAAAACATTCAGTAAACAATTTGTAACATTATTCTCAACATTATTTATGCATTTGTAATTGTACCAATTCAGATGCAGCTTCTGTGCCACCACTGCAGTGCAAAGATGAATTTTGTTGTTAAGAGATTTCATTTGATTGGTAACAGCTCTGTAAGTGTCTTATTATTGAATTTAATTTTTAAAAATAAGGCATTTCTCAGGCAGTAAACGTGGATCCTTTAGATGAATTTGAGCAATGCTGGTCTGGTCTTGGCCTTGACTCGGTCTCGACCCGTCAAAGTCTTGGTCTCAACACACAATTGTCTTGGTCTCGGATTAGGTGGTCTTGACTATAACACTAAGAAACACTAAGTTTATTATTAAAAAAGTTATAAATTAAATTTGTGTTGTGGCTCTGAAACCAATTATTTTAATTATTTCAGATCAATAGCTAGCATAGCACATGCAGTAAATTAACTCGTATGTAATTTTATTTATAACTGGCAGCAGCACAATCTTTTCCCATACAATCACGTGTTCATGTAGCCACCCACAACCTAACCACCAGCAATACTCTTTAGCACAGTGCTAACCACAACACACTCAATGTAACACAAACTCTTTTAAATGTCAAACATAACAGCATTAAACTCACTAAAACACTTAAAATAACACTTGATTTCAACATTTAAGCTTTCTGGGTCAACAAGACCAGCTAAACCCCTGTGAGTCACAAAAGTCACAAAACTAGTTTCATCCTTTTTGTTTAAATTTTTATTTAAAACATATTTCGCCAGACACGATGACTACTGTGCAGTATTGAGACAAAAAAATGACACATTTTCTCATTCAGTCCTCGTCGATTGAATGAAACATTCTTTCATATCAGCTGCAGCCAATGCTGATAATGCGACCCGTGTCACTACTGGTGTCAACTAACAGAACACAAAGAGGTATGAACACATATTCTACATTATCGGACTGGCGTTTTTTTATTCAATGACTTCTTTTTTCCAAACATGTACACAGAAATTTCAATATACAGTGTGTGTGTGTGTGTGTGTGTATATATATATATATATATATGCATACATTTTTATATATATATATATATATATATATATATATATATATATATATATGTTGGTGTATATGATATTCTCTAAAAAGTCAAGGGCATGGGACATGGCTGCTGTGCGCTTAAAGAGAGGAAGGTAGGTTTCTGCTGTATTATTTGGAGTCCACAGGAAGGGTTTGGGATCTGCCAGACAGACAGTGGAAGGTAAGAGGGTTATAGAGCATCTCCAGTGCATTTCAGTTGAGCATGTTGGGAGAAAGAACATGTGGGAGCTGCCTATAAAGTGGAGAACACCAAACACTTATTGAGCTTCACAATACTGCACTTTTCCCTAGTCCCAAAGAAGGGAAAGAGAACCAAAGAGTGTGAAGAAAACTACTAGAGCTACACAGTACCTAAATTTGTTTTGTGACGTTTATCACAGAAACTCTGGGTGGAGTTTCCTGTTATGAAAGCTGACTTTTATCATGTTTTTTGATAGATGGCGCACACTGCTACAGTATTGAAATGACACACTGTTCTCCCTCCCAACAGTACTTCAGATGAAATAGGATGTGGGATTGTGAAGGGGTCAGATTTCTAAATAAAGGCCCTATGTAGAAACACACCGTTGGGTAAAAGTGCTGATCAGGTTTTTAGCCTCCGGTCCTCATAATAAAATGATCACAAGGCTCTAATTCGACATCAACACTCTTACTTTGGGATGCGTCATACACACTTGCCCATTCTTTGGTACAATTCAGCTCATTTATCATAGAGCTAAACATCCAATTCAAACTATGCAGCTCTACATGAATGAATACATTAATGAGAAGAGCATGGGGAGAGTCAATCCAAAAACAACATCCATGAATGTGCGAATAACATTCCTAGTTCCTTTTTTTAAGTCAAGGCATCGCCAATTTGATTCTTCCCCATGAATCTACGGGTTTGAGCACTGTAAAGTGTGCGTGTGTACATGAGGAAGAAAGTGTGTGTGGGAAACAGAGATGAGCAGAATGTGAGAGTGGATTTGGAGGGATTGGTGTGGACTTCAGACCACAGCAGCTGCTGTCTGCTTCACCTCTACATCATACCCAGCTGCATCAGAGAGTTGGCGTATGCCATCGGCTTGACATTTGGATGAGGCTGAGGAAAAAAAATACATCAATAAAATCAGTTTAGAGACTGCATTTATCACAGGAATGCATTTTTAAAGACCTTTATAAGACCAATTAAAGACATTCCTTGTGATCACACTGCAAAAAAAGTGATGGCATAAGTCGTGTTTTCTGTGAAATTATTCAAAATGAAGTGAGTTTATGAATAAAAAGAACAAATATCCACCAGTGAACTTAGGAAAAACAATGTAATTCAAAGGGAAAATAAGTTTTCATATCCCATTTACAGGCATTTGTTCTTTTTTTAAACTCAATTTTGTTCATTTTTTCAGAAAACAAGACTTATCTTCAGACATATATTCATTTTTCATCTCAAGTAAATGCATCTTGATTTAAGGATGTTTAAATATTTATATATAGCAATAAATGCTATATATGACATTTTTAGACAAACAATTTCTGTACAAGAAATGTTGTTGTATTCCAACCAAAAATATTATTATTATTAATAATAATAATAATAATTACTAAATTATAAATAATTTAAAATAATTTAAAAATGAATAAATATGAAAAAATAATTAGAATTTGACAAAAATGAACTTAAAAATATATAAAATATATTTATTTAGGTGGCAACTTCTTGATTCTGTAATCCTATTAATCTGTAATCCTATTATACTATTTTTTTTATTTATTTATTTTTTTTTACAAAAACAGCACAAGTCTCACGTCTTCATCCAATTCGCATGCACACTTGTTTTTATACAGTCTACAAGTGCACACTTTAGAGGATCTCACAGCTAGTTTTGACAAAGTTTGCAAGGTTTGTGAAATTAAACATTTAGTAGATATTCAAAGGCTTGTTTAAATGATTGTGTATTTGCTGAACACTGAGGGTAGTTGAGAAGGTATTGTAGCATTTGGCTTTCCAGAAAAGCAAACGCTGTAATATTTTTTTCATATACTGATCACTTTCTTTGTTTACACTCTAATTTATTACTAGAAATGTTAAACAGAGACAGTAAACTGATGAAGATGAAGAATAGGAGATGTTGGCGTTCACAGCACAGTTAAATAAAAGTCATGCTTTTACATCAAATCGGCCAAATAGAAAAACTCATCAGCCAATCAATGCAGTAATTAAAAAATGCCAAATATTGGCTGATATATTGGTCTTGGTGATGAATTGGTTCACCCCTAAAAATTAGTGAATGGAAATGTAAATGAAATGCATATAAATGTAACTCCACTGACCACAGCAGTAAACTGGTGGAACTCTGGCTTGAGGTCTGATCCCCTGAGATGAATGTAAGCTCCTTTATTTCCCATCTGGTCACTAAAAACAAAACAGCAGCACATAGAAAAGAAAGAGTCATGAATATACACATACATTCAGACATTTCATTTTGACTTGACCACAAAATGTTCTAACACAGTTTATTTTCAATAAGGCTGCATTAAACCATACCTTTTCTATCACTTATAACTGATAATTCAATGTCTTTGGTTTTAAATTGTAATACTGACTAAATGTGGCACATTACATCTGCTGATTTTTGTACCATATTCTTCAATTCTGTAATTTTAGCCAGCTCCCATTTTTAGTGAGCCACATAATATGGAGAAAAAATTACACTGATCGCCATTAGACAATCATTTCCATAATGGTACGGTGCAGCAGTAATCAGGCTTAGGCCCCGATCACACCGAACGGGTTTTTTAGTTCTGAAAACACGAGGCGCACTGCACTGCATTTTTTGGTGACTATTAAAAAAAGAGCAGTGCGCTGCATTTTTTTTATGTTGCTAGACAACCACCAAATCAACTGTCCTGTCAGTCTAATCAAAGGATTATAGCGCGAGTGCTCCAAAATTGTTGTTTTTTTGCTGGTAAGTAAACTATCATATTAACAAAAACCTTAAACAATACAGCTCTGGGTAAAACCCACGACAGACACCACAAGTTTCTCATCCATTATTGCAGTCTCCAGACTTTCTAAGCAACGGTAAACTTTCGTCACCACAATGGAAGGCCCGCCTCTCCAATCATTCGATTGGACACTGGAAAAATACGCGATGACGTGGGGCGCTTTTCCGTTCAGAGATGTTTTTTTTTTCAACTTCAGGCGCTCAGAGCGTTCCTGCAAAAACGCAAGGCGCCCGGGGCGCATAAACAGCGTGAAAACAATTCAAAAAAGGTGCCTCTCACTGCAAAAAACGCGTTCGGTGTGATCAGGCCTTAGTCAGGCTTAATGCAGTGGTAATCAGGCTTAATTTTCTTTATGCAGAATATAATTTTCTTATTTTAGGGTAAAATATGACCACAACATGTTCCTGACATGACATTCGCCCAGATGTTTTTATGGCTCTTGGTTGATTGGAAGCTCATTCGTTAATAAAAATCACATGATGCACTAATAAGAACAGAGAGAGGTTTCTGTACCAGTAGTTTGGCGCTGAGAACACGGTGATGCACTTCCCTGAGTGAGTGACCTCGTAACCCTCGGCTTTCACCTCATGACTGCGCACTATGTACTGCAGCTTGTTCTGCTCCAGGAAGCGCTCCGTAACGTCAGGCCCAAACTGACAGCTCACACCCCGCTTGCTGATGGACCGTCCACTCTGGAGGAGAACACACATCGGTCAAAACACAGCTGAGACCAAAACCTTCGCTTAGCTGAAGGAGGGGAACAGAACTGACCTGCGGCTGAGGATCTGACCACAGGAGATCACACATCGGACCTGCGCAAGAAAGATACAAATGACATTGTTCAGTGAAAATGTAAGTGGTTCTTGGCCGTGCAACACTTCATATCACAACACTAGAGTGTGGTGTGTGGTTGGCAGGGCTTTCTGAGCGTGACTGAATTAGGACTCTATTACTCAAAATGACCAGGGTTTCTCCATTGTATACATTAGGGCTGGACAATTTTTCAGATTTTATTGATTACTTTGAATGTAATGGTTTGCCACAATTTAATTTATCGAGGTAATCAAGGAATCATGGTTTTGAATAAAACATTAGAAAACATTACAATTAAACACAGTGAAAACGCATCTAACAGTTAAGAGAAAAAATTACGTGACGCGCTCTAGAAGAACCATCAAGTGGAACATATCGCTAGTCCTATGCTCAATGGTAAAACACGTTTGCAGGTGTACACATACACAAATTTACATAGTAAAACAATGAAAAAGCAGTGCAGTGGAATGAAATCCTGTAAAAACTACTACATTATTTCATATCTGTATGATGGTGATAGCTTGTAAGCTGCTATTTTCTGGTTTTACAAAACATTTACTGTAAATAATAGGATGAATGATATTATAGGAAAGTTATCGGAATCGTCCGATAATGGCTTAAAATGTAAACATCAGCATCGGCCCGATATGAAAAATTATGCCGATATGCCTTGCCGATAAGACGAATAACTCCCATGTGCTCAGGGTGTGTTAGTGATAAGATAAGGCCTTTTATTTAGTTAGGGGGAGCTCAGGGCTCCAGATATGTGAGAGCAGTGGCACCAGTGCTACTAAGTTCTACAGAGAGCAGATTTGGTAGCGCTGGGGGGTGGTGTGTGGGAGTATTAAAAATATAGATAATTTAATCATAAAATTGCCATTGATTTGCATTAATAAGTGTAGTTACTAAGAATATTACGTTAATTTCTTGTTTATGTTTATACAGATCTGACAGTAAAGCACTAAGCTTAAGTTGGGAAGCATACAAAATTTACTTTTAACAGCAACAGTAACGTGCAAAATCTATTGTTTTATTATTATTTTTTTTTTTAGAAAATTTATATATTCTGCTCTTATTAAATGTCACCATTATTCTTCTATAGCATTATATAGAACTGAACAACAACTTCAGTTATGTTGAAGTTAAATTGAAGAAAAGTTTGTTTTTTCAAGGCACTTTGTGACCTTTCTTACTCCATACACACAAAAAAAGTGTTCATCTCTGACAAAATCTGATTTCTTGATGATTTGGTATTTTACAATAGTGATATTATAATTTAAAAATATAAAGTAAAAAGTAGAAATGAATGACTAATAAGCCAATGAGTGTTCCTCTGCTGCCATCTACTGGTTATAATGGTGATTTGATGTATTTTTAAATTTTACATAAGTATATTTTGGTCATCCCATTAAAAACAACAATAGAATTGGATCATTTTAGAGCTTTAAAGTGTTGTAAATAGTTGTGTGAAATGCTTGAAAGTCACTGAAAAGTGCTTGAATTTCTCTCTCAAAAGGTTGTACAAACCCTGGAATGAATAATGTAATAATGTTCAACTATTTCTGCCACAACACCATGGTTACAGTTAGGGTTACTACTTCTGGTTTTCTGACGTACGTCAGCGCTGTTTATAACAGAATATTCTGGGCAGAATTTGAATGCATCCCACTAGATCTCGCAGCAACATTATTTATTCTGCGGTGAATTCAAATGCTTCTCACTGCATCTCGCAGTGCTGTGCAGCAACAGTGTCGCAAAATCAACTTTGGTTCCCGAGTACAGCTGTTCTGAGCTCGGACAAGTTTGTTTGCGTTGCAGTCCGAGCTGCAACGGAAACAACGCTACTCAAACGAGTAGCGCGTTTTTGTTCCACTTAGCACGGTTAGTAGCGCGGTTTTGTTCCACTTTTTTCCGTTTGCTGCTTGATGTTTCTTATATGAAACAGAAATGACAGCGCTTATGAGTTGAACAACGTGGTAGTCACGCCAGTGCGACTGCTCACAAAATTTAGTCACACTGGCTGAAAAAATGGTCGCAGTCTTGAGCCCTGGTCCTGTAGGTCTATTTGCAATAAATTGAAAGTAAAATACACAAATAAAATTAAGATTGTGTTTCTGATTAAATAAAGCAGTAATTGTTGTCATAAAATCACACATATACTTTGATTTAAAGGTCAGAATCTATAGCTTACATAAATAAAAATCACAAACATGACACTTGTAAATTAATTATTTATTTTTTTTTTTTTTAATGGATTATGAAAATATAAATACAAGGTGCTCTAAAAGATTTTCAGAATTTTTCCAACTCTTTTGCTTTAGACCATCTATTAATGTTAAATCAACAAATAAAATGTTAAGTTTACCACTGCATCTGTCTCAAAGAAAAAAAAAATGCAGTGATTGATTTATAGATGATTTACAGTTATTTTCAGCTTTCAGTGTACTCTCATTATAAAATAACTTCATTATTGTTTATTTAATTCTAAGAAGTAAGTTTTTGTTAAAATGAGTTGAAAAATATCGGCATATCAGCAAAAATCCATTATCGTGCATCCCCAGTAAATAATAGTCTATTACTTGTGTTATACTTTTAGTCATTTGTAATTTGAATTGCGTTGACTTTTTGAGTTTTTATCTCTAAAACTAAATTTCTATATTTTGGCTAATAAATATTTAGCATTTTTCTTCATTTATATTTATTCTAAACATACAGAAAACGTTTAAGACAAGTTTGTACAATATTTGCCTTCATATGTCATTCATCTTTTCTGCAAGATATTTAACAAGTGAATTTGTTTTAAATTTACACCATGTTTATCACTTCATATGTCCTGCCCTTGCAATAAAACCGTCTTTAACAATTTTATTTTTTTTTGATACAGAGAATGTTACTTGAATCATGTTGTAGTTACATTTTTAAGTCGACTTGTTAAACGTTTAAAAAAAATAAAAAAAACAAGATTTAATTTTTTGCCATATTGCGCAGCCCTATGCAGGACCATATAATCTTAGACATTAACAATATTATCTTATGATATCAGACACATCTTACCAGAGTCTGGAGGCTGTCTGTTCCTGTCTATCTTTCTAATGTCATCTAAGGTCACACCGTCCTCACTGAACAGTCCACCATGCATCACCTGAAACACAATTCAACTCATACTCAACTTTAAAGACAAAAATACAAAGTGACATAAAAGCTGAATCTGATGGATGACCTTGTGTCATACCAGCACTTTGTTATTGATGCACTGGGTGAGAGGAAGCCACTGGAAGACTTCACTGAAGAGCTGAAACATCTGGGCAGTGTACTTTGCTTTCACCTCACCCTCGAACCCGTACATCTGATTCATGTTATCCGTCTCGTGGTTACCTTCACAAACAAGATCATAACATCCATCACACACAAACATGTTTGGGAATTTGTACTTGGAAACTTTGGTGTGTCCTCACCTCTAAGCAGGTGGAAGTGTTCGGGATAGAGCAGTTTGAAGCCAAACAGTGTGAGAATGACTTCTACAGAGAAAGAGCCACGGTCCACAAAGTCACCATTGAACAGCTGAGAGCCTGAAGTCAAGACTAATTCACTGGATCTCAGTTGGAGGAAAATGTGCATATATGGCATTTATAAAAAAATTAACATTGCAAACAGTTAAGACTAAGGTGATGGTTTAAATATTTATTATAATATTATTCAATTAAACAATTTATATTAATTTACATACTCAAGAGAACAGGTATGAAATCATTACAAACCCAAAAGGAAAAGGATACATAAGGATTAGTTATAGATGGTAAACCGTTCAACTCAAAGATATTTAGAAGATCATAGTACTGGCCATGTGTGTCTCCACAAATAGTTAATTTCTCTGTCTAAACAACAAGAGAAATCAACCATGAGAACAGGAATATCATTTTATCATCACAGGAATTTACTATGAGGACAAAAACAACAAAGAAAAGCCAGAAATAGAATTTACACTTTTTTAGTGACAGAAGTCTCTGGAAACAGAAGGCTCATTCTGTTCTCTTACCTCTTTTAATGTAATTTCAACGAGACTTGGAAGTTTGGATAAAACTTCTTTAACTTGAACCAGCATCTGAAAGACAGAAATATTGATTAAGATCATGAGTCAATGAGAAGATTGTTTTGTGGGATCTACTGATTTATTCAAAAACAAATTAAAAATGCAAAGACAATAACTTGAACACACATCTTCTATGACAAAATTACTTCATTTTTCAATTTCAAATTAGTGTTCATATTTTTTATGGCACATGATTGGGCTGCATGATAATGGTTAAACTGATAATCAAGATGTTTTTTTTTTCTTCTTTTTTTTTTTTTATTAAATCAAGAATTGTCATCTGAGAAATTTAATTTTATGTTTCATCAGAATGATTGAACTATAAGCACAAATCAGGAGAGATTTTACCTTATTTGCTTCCCTGATTTATTATATTTATCATATAAATTCACTCTCTCTACATTATGAAAATGGTAAAACAAGAACTTCTCTCAAAAGCTGAAACAGTGAAATTTATAGTAAAACTACTAAAACTAAAAGTGAAATAAAATAAAGCTAAACAGAAATATAGAAAATTAAAATGACAAAGAATGCTACTATTTATAAAGCAATTACTATAAATATATATATATATATATATATATATTTGTAGTTTTTTTTGTAGTTTTATCTTTTAGATATGAGAAATACAACAGAAATTGATTAATCAAAGGAAAAGAAAAAAAAAGACTTCACTGTATGAGTTAAATCTACATTGATTTTTATTACAGCTACAAAAGTTACACAGCCAAGAGCAGTGAGTGATTTTCTTTTTGTCTTTTGTTGTCTGATTAACATTAAGGTCAGACATGGAAGCAGGTATACTGGGCTGCTGTCACTTTAAGAGCTAATGCATGGATCTAATATATTTAGGCACATTCTATTTTTACACAACTGTTTATATTCATTTAAGACAAAGCTGACTGTTTATGAGTATACTCTCAGATGGGCATTTTGACATATTTTGTGAGCATTTGACCATTTAAACACAATAAGCCACAAAGAAGAAATCAATTCAGTACTCAGTCTCAGACACTGTGTGACCTGTGACTTTATGTGTGGGCACTTTGAGTGTGTGTGTGTCACCTTTATTATTTATATAGCGCTTTATACAATACTGATGCACAAACAGTCTTACAGACAGTGTGTGAGTATCAAACCGAGTTCTCTTTCAAAACTTTTAGCGCTTGTTTTTAAACCACAAGGCTTAAAAGTGCAAGGGTGCAGCACTACAACATCATATAACTGCAATCGCAATACATTTCTACAGGTTTATTCGATATGATCAATATATCGCTCAGCCTTAAGTAAATAATTATTAGATGAACACAGTTATGTTACAAGATCTGTGTGCGTGTATTTGAAGAGCATTCACCTGGTAAGCACACTTTCTGTGCAGTTTCTTCTGGTCTTTGAACCACGCCATCAAGTCTTTCATGAACTTCAGTGTAACCTTCCCATCTTCAAGTTTAGGTCCAGCATAGTCGTCCTCGATTGCTGATGGAAGAGAATAAAAAAAAAATATCACAGGATCTCTAAATCATTAAAAATCATCAACAATTTATATTCTGAAATCATTTTCAACTGCAAAGAATTTTCCAGTTAATTTTTTCATTTTCACAACAGGTCAATGAAAAGACCTAATGTCATCATATAATTTCTCAATACCACACACTTTTGCTGCCCTGTCACCTTATTACTACAATGAAACCATTTTTCCTTGAAAATAACATTAGAATTTGTCGCAAATGCTCTGAGCATATTGGGAAATAAGACAAAAAAACAAACAAAAAAAAAAACACTTCATTTTAAGATGTCCTTGTCACAGTGTAATTACACAAATAATTACTGAGTGATATTACTTACAGTAACATGTAGGGATAGGTTTAGAGTCGATTGCTTGTAATTAAGCATCATTTGCTCCTAATAATTGAAAACTCCTCAAAGCACTTACTCATGTTCTCGATGTCTAAGGAGTCTACGACCGATCGTTTGAGCTCGTCGCCCGCGATGGCCCGTTCAAAGGCCTTCTGTTTGACAATCTTATTGCACTCCTGGTACTTCATCTTGGCATCTTTGTCATTGGGACGAACTCTAACTACCTGTTAGCAATGAAAAGACAACAGCACAAAAAACTTTTACAAAAAAAAAAAAAAAAAATTTTTTTTTTTTTTCACCAAAATGAAAGTTCTGAGCCGAAACTGGAAATTCAGGATGTTTCAGGAAATAAATTGCAAATTGCAGTAAAAGGCAGTATTTACTAAGACAGTTGTTTTTCTACTCCAATTTGCTGTTCTTTCACTGCACTGCAATTTGCAACTTAGTTCCTGAAACATCCTGAATTTCCAGTTTCATCTCAGAACTTATACATATACATTATTTATATATACATTATATGTATATATATATATATATATGTATATATATATGTATATATATATATATATATATATATATATATATATATATA
>CM077253.1:26950353-26978546 GCA_039654775.1 Spinibarbus caldwelli | reverse complement strand
GAAATGGCATCCGTTTTGTTAAATAGTACAGCAACTCCTTTTCAGTTAATTGTTATTTCTACCTATTTTCTAGTCACAGAGCACTTTATTTTGAGAGTTGTTTAAGTGAGAGAACATCTGTAATTTTGTCCAGATTGGGGGAATTGTAATGTTTAATATATATATATATATATATATATATATATTTATTTTTTTTTATGTAAATATTTTTTTTTTGCATTAAAAAAAGTATATATTTTTGTTTGTATATGCTGTCAATTATAGTTTTTAGAAAGAAAATTGGAATCGGCAAAAATCTGTATCGGCAGGTCACACTTATAAATAAATCGGAATCGCCCAAGAAAATTGCAGTCGGTGCATCTCTAGTGAATATAATGACATTTTGGTCAGGACATTAAATGCAATTTATAACATTTACTTGAAAGCATCTTATTTTTTTTTATTTTTTTTTTTAAAAATGAGTTTTGATATTTTTTGGGTGGGTTAAGTCAAAATGTCAATGTGATACAACTGTTCTCTTCTCATAATGAAGAAAAAAAGTAGCTAGGCATAATCTTTTATTACCATTTCTTTAAAAAAAAAAAAAAAAATCAGCCAATTAGTCATTAAAGTCATGTGGGGCAACCAACTTGCACAAATGCAATGGATAAATAAAATAAAATAAAATAATGTGAAAACCAGAAGTCCTATCATTTACAGACCTTGACACATGGGCTCCCTCTCTTATAATATCAGATAATTTTACCTTTTTTAATGACATGACATGTTGTAAAATGTCATGTGGTATAAGTCCCAAAAGTATGGAAGACCATTTTGCCACTGAATTAAAAAAAAAAAATAAAATAAAAAATAAAAATAAAAATCTGATCTGAGTTTATATCTCGCAATTCTGAATTTTTTTCTCGCAATTCTGAGTTTGTATCTTGCAATTCTGACTTTTTTTCTCGCAACTGCGAGTTTGTATCTCACAATTCAGAATTTTTTTCTCAGAATTGTGAGATATAAAACTCAGTTTCAAAGCCCAGCTCTGAGATAAAAAAGACTGATACGTTCTCAGAATTGCGAGTTTATATAACACAATTCTGACCTCATTTCTCAGAATTGTGAGTTTATATCTCGCAATTCTGACTTTATAACTCGCAATTGCGAGTTTATATCATGCAATTCTGACTTCATTTTTCACAATTGCGAGTTTATAGCTCACAATTCTGAAAAAAAAAAAAAATCAGAATTGTGAGATGTAAAGTAGCAATTACCTTTTTCTTTTTGTATTCAGTGGCGGAAATGGGGATTATATGGGGACATTTTGAGCCTTTTGAAAAATTTATAAGCCTTTTGAAGATTATTAAGATTGTACACTCATGTGTAGTTAAGGTATATGGAAAAAAAGTTATTACTTTTTATTTGATGGTCATACCACAAACATATTAGGTCAAAAGCGGTTAAAATTGTTGATGAAAATTGTATTAAAGTTTTTCTTTTGTATTAAACATTTTTAAACCAACAAGAAAACCAATAATATTTCTATTAATTTCTATGAATTTGACATACATATTCATGAATTCCACCTGCAAGCTTACCAATTATGTTAATTGTTGACTGATTAAATTACTCATAGCTTTACAAAAAAACGGACATAAAACTTGAAAAATTAAATGAACATAAAATATTAAATGAGGTCATGAGAAATAAACCCACCTGTGCCTTCTGTGGTGTTAGACACTGTAAAAATGAAATACAGTCCATGTTAATGTAATCAACAGAAATAATACATTCAACTTTTATATTTACTTAAAATGTGGTCTTGTTTGCCCAGGGCACTAACTGCAATACCACATTACCCTTTAAAAATATGCGAAACCTACAGGTTACACTGGAAAAACAGTGCAAACCTAACTATAAAAAATAAAACATCAATGTCAAAGTGGTGAGCTGAACACTCAACACTGTACACACTCCTCATGCTGATCCATCTAATCACACCAAACTCTTTACCCATGTTCTGCAGGTCCTTCTGGTCGTGGTACAGACGCGTGACTCTCTCCATCAGCTCCCATTTCTCACAGCAGCCCTTATAGTCGACGAAGTTCCTGGCGAGAATCTCCTTCAGCTGCCGGACACTCAGATCCTCAATGTCCTCCACTGATCGGAGGTCAGAGAGAGACGCCCGTCGCCCCGGAGCCAGCACTTCCTCAGAGTCTGAGGACTGACACAGAGAAAGACAGCATGCAAACATCGGTTTATCTAACGTGACTGAGAGGTAAATGATCTCTTGGCATCCCAAATGCATGCAAACATCACTCCACTGAGAGTCAAAGCCGACTTCAGAGAACAAGAAACTGCCAAATCAAGGACAAATGTTAGAAAATGAAAGTGTGTCATTTTGCTTTCACAAATCAAGGACAAATGTTAGAAAATGAAAGCGTGTCATTTTGCTTTCACTTTGCTGATTTAGAAACAGGTTTAACCCCAACCACAACGCAATCCAGAGATGAGCAAAAAGTCGTTGTCTAAATTAGTTTAGCTGACATAACAGACACCATGAACGGAAAGATGTGACATGCCAAGTTAAATGCAAAAGGAGATTAAAAACACACAGATCAATCAATTAATGCAAGGCAGTTTGAGGACAGTGTGTACAGTCAAACGAAAATTTATTCAGACACCTTCAGCATTTCTCACATTATCACAGTTTATTTGCTATAGTTTAGAAAATGGTAATAAAATATGACAAGAACTCAAGAGTTAAATTGTGTCAGACCAAAATAATCTTGATAAATGTCAGATAAATTTGATATAAAGGTATGTAATGGATTACAATCAACCAAAAATTCAGACAACTGTTAGTATGACAATATTTACACAACTATCAATACTTTGTTGACCAATCACCAAGCAATGTTTAATTTTGTTCAGTCTGTGGTATAAAAAGGTCACATTAGCAATTAAAGAAAAAACACTTAGGCCTAAGCAAAACATGGTGAGGTCAAAGTGTCTGAATAATTTTTGGTCCCAAATTTTTAATTTTACTGGTAGTCCACTGTATGAAGAATTTTTGGGTATAATATATCAGTTTACTTTATTTTGCTATCCTCACTTATATAAATGAACTATGGTGTCCTGCACCCACTAGAAAAAAATATCAAAAATTCTATCTGGTGTCTGAATAATTTTTGGTTTGATGAAGGGACACTGCTCTGTCCCTTCTCCTCTAAACGCGCTGATCATTTCCTGCTTTTATGAAGCCCCTCCCTCAGAAATACACGATGGGTTCTGATTGGTTAGCTGGCCCAGTGTGTTGTGATTGGCTAAACCACCTCTAGAGCGCATCTGAACGTCCCGCCCCTCAGCTCAGCGGCATGTGCTCCAGTTGTATTGTAAACAATGGCATCGTCTATATTGCTTATCAGTTTGAGCCCGATTGAGACGCAGAGAATATTAGTGAAGAGGATCGCGCAGAACCTGTGCAAGCACGGCTCTTAATGGTAGGACTATGTTTTTTGTTTGTTGTTGTCTCATATTTTTAGATACGCTGTTATTTGTAAATGCTACTGCTTCTGTTAGCTTTTTATATACGGTTTTAGGGAGAGAGAGATGCAGAGCAGAGCGTGTGAAGAGCAGGGCGACGCGAGCAACAGCATTAAGAACCGCTACTAGAACATTGGTTTTGAAACTTGTGAATCCATTAGAATCGTTAGAAGACAGAATCGCGATTCATATATGAATAGATTTTTACGTGCACCCCTAGTTTTCTCTTCCTCTTCTCTAAAGCAGCGCAGAATGGCCTTGCCCCCTTTGCTGTGTGTTCCTGGGGGCAGAGTTTATGTAAAATTCTGGGTTCTTGATATAACGGACCCGGGAAGTAACTCGTTGTAGTCCCTTACCAGTCGTTTTTGTAGGCATTAAACTGCCAGAATTTTAAAAGACGATATCTCCGTTTGCATTGAACGTTCAGCTTCGTAACTTTGCAGATATTGTTTATGCTCAAACAGCAACATTACACACTAACTAACGTTAAAAAAGTGAAATCGCAATCAACCACCCCTTTAACATCATGGTTTAAAGGTCTTGTTTAGATTATTTCTAAACTTCAGGGTTTTTATTATGATAAGCAGTGGTATTATGTGCCATAACATTGGCCGCTTCTCTTTCTTAAAGGGGTCATATGACGTTGCTAAAAAGAAAATTATTTTGTGTATTTGGTGTAATGCAATGTGTTTATGTGGTTTAAGATTCAAAAAACACATTATTTTCCACATACTGTACATTATTGTTGCTCCTCTATGCCCCGCCTTTCTGAAACGCTCCGATTTTTACAAAGCTCATCGTTCTGAAAAGCGAGGTGTGCTCTGATTGGCCAGCTATTCAGTGCGTTGTGATTTGCCGAATACCTCAAGCGTGAGACGGAAATGTTACGCCCTTTACCGTATTGTGATGCCGTGTAACGGCGCGATGACACAAAAACAATAAAACCCATTACAAACAAAGCATTTGTTGCATCCAGTGGGTACATAATTACTGATTATAATGACTTATACTGTCTTTTTACACGTCGCGTTGCATTGCGCCGCGTAAACATTACCATGTCTGCATTTGTGATCGGAGAAACAACAAGCACTAGTCTACACTGCTCAAAACTCGCGTTTGAATAGTCAGTGGCAGAAACATACTTACAGGCTGTGAGTCAGAAGCGCCAGACTGTCTTTGCAAAGTTGGAATTGCCCCACTTTATAGAAACAGCCTTTGTGCAAGCCAGCATTGTAGGCAACTCTTCCAGGTTCAAGAAATAGTCTTCCGTAAAATGTGCTGCATACACTCGAATATTTGGGTTGAACTGTTCTGGAACAGTGTTGTAAATACAACTTAACCACTGATTTCTAGTTGTGTCCTCTTTTGGAAGACCAAACAAAGTAGTTTCGCTTTCACAACGAAACACAGCATCTCCAGGACATGGCGCCGGCGGCAGCAACAACACTACAGCGAGAATAAAAGTCCCGCCCTCTTTCTTTGCGTGTACGTTTGGGCAGTGTTATGCTAATCTCCCCACACCGTGACGTAGAGATGTGGGGGCGTGTTTGAACGAGCCGTTTTAGGAGGCGTGGCAGCGTCTTAACTTTTGTAAAGAATATCTCTTTGGTTTTGAGACTTTAGTCTTTGCAACTTCAGGGATCTTATCTATGCACAAACAGCTTGCAACACTCCAAAGAGAAAGGAAAACTTGAAATCGCATCATATGACCCCTTTAAATGTAGCATTGAAAGACAGAGCATCCGTATTTGACCAACAGAGAGACTATAAATCAAAGTCAAACACGAAAGAAAAGGGGCAGCCACATGCACAACCATTAAAACACATGGTTGAAAGAGTCCATAAACCAGCCAAAGAAATGAAAATCCACCCTATTCATTTAGTGAACGCATGTTATCTTTTTTTCTTTTTTTTGGACTTCATAATGTTTAATTAAAATATTGTAACTCAATCTTCCAGTGACGTATGCAGAACTGTTGATGGCAGCAGAAGGAGCTGGATGTGAAATTTTGAATAATATCAATCCACTAATCTGACATTTGATAAAGCCTGGAATCATTTAGGCCTAAGGAGAACTGGTCCTCCGACCGAGGCTGGTTTCTCTCGAGTTTTGGTTCCTAGCCACTGTCGCCTTTGGCTTGCTTAGCTGGGGTTTAAAAGAGTTTTATTATCATTATTGTTATGATGGTAGTAATATTAATAATCAAAAGCATCTCTAATTAATTGGTTTTTCTTAAAAAAATATTTTATTTATTTCCTTTTTTAGAAATACTGTGTTGTGTATTTACATTTTTCTGATAACTAAATTCTGCTATATATTCATTTAAATATAATGTATTAATAATTGTATTACTAGTAGTAGTACTATCATTATGTGAAATAATATTTCTGTCACGATTGCTTCAAATTAAACCGAACTTTTATTTTGACGGGTTGCTGTGAAGACCTTTAAGTTTCTGTTTGTATATGATATGACGATAGTTTATCTCATAAGAAACGCTAAAATGCTCATGAAGTGACTCTCAAAGCAGTTTTAGAGATCATGTTCATGTACATATATTGAAGCAGCAGAGGCTGAAAACACAGTGAGCGTTCTTCAGTATGTGTGTAGTAAGCGAAACAGCGCGTCTGTGCCATTCATTCAAATAGACTCGTGCAGAACATGCAAGATTCATATTTAAATAGTCTTTTTGCTGCTTAATATTCACAGACACTAGTCCATATCGCGTTTTGAGTTAGGTGTACTGACCTACTTTTGATGTATACATCCAAAATTTAGCAAATTCCGTGACATTCTGCGATATAGAGTAAATTCCGTTTTTACGACTGGTTTCCGGGATTCTGTCCGTGTTTTCCACATCACGGAAATCATAGGGCCCTACATTTAGTCCAGACCCCAACAACTGACTCACATTCAGTTTTAAGTGCAACACCCACATCTCAAAATCCCATCAACAATCGATGGTACAACCAAGTCCCAGACATTTTTGTTGATAATCCATTACACTGTTTCTACTTCAGCTTTATTGTGACTTTTCCCACTAGCAATTTTGGTGCGCACCACCCTTCAAATGTGAAAGGAGAAACAGTGCTCACGTGCCAACTGAGGATCTGCTGTTTTTTCTTAAGATCTTTCAGATCTTTCAAATGAATCAGTAGATCTGGTTCACAAAACTGGTCTCAATTGCTTCTGTTACTGGGAATGACCTTTACCTAGTTTTTTATTATCTAGAATAGGTCACAGCATGAGGGTGAGCAAATGACAGAGTCTTCATTTATGCATGAACTATCACTTTAAGATGAGAAAAGAGTAGACTTGAAAACAGACTTTCAAAGAAGCAGTGATTCATCCCAGCCTGCAGCCAAGCTTTTTCCCACGCTCAAAGCACCCACATGGAAGCAGAAGACATTCTTGAAACTGACTCTGCTGAGAATGGCATAAACTAGCTTTTCATTGCAAAAGATTCCTAGGCATTCTGAAGTGCGACAGGTCACTGTTCTGTCCTCTGCCCCATTTAACGCCCCAGACAGCGCAGCAACAGCAAGAAGAAGAAGAGAGGTGAGGAGTTTCAGGTAGTACCTGCAACTCCTGCTCCACTTGCAGCTCAGCGTCCATCTCGCTTTCAGCTGTCGCCTCAGCCAAGCTCTACGGTTCAAAGTTCACAGCCAACACAGTTTAACACAGCTGTGCTCCCTATCTAACTCACTTTAAGTTACAACAGATATTTTGCACACTCTGTAGTGTTCTTAAGAGACAGTCTGTGTCAAAAGTGAGCCACATGAGTCATTTTAATGCTATGATTTAAAGTGCTGTGTGAACCAAACTGAGAAGTGAAGCCCATGCAATGGGCTGTGTGCATATATAAATTTTAAAATTCAAAAAACAGATTCAGATTCAGCAAAAACGGTTTTCAACATTGGTAATAATAAAAAATGTTTATTGATCAAATCAGCATATTAGAATGATTTCTGAAGGATCATGTGACACTAGGGCCGGGCAACATGCCCCCACCCCCCAAAACACACAAAAAAATTTCATATCAGTCGATATCGATAATTAGCACGATAAATTTAAAATCTTTATTTCTTTCAAGTTTAAAGGCAAATTGTTGCTCCTAAGTGAAACTTGTAAAAAATAAATAAATAAATAAATAAATAAATAAATAAAAAATCTGACCAGTAATTGTGGTTTTACACTACTCTTTATGGTCAGAACATGACAAACACTTCTTTACACTTTTCCAGTCATTTTATCTTAACAAAATAAATATCTTAATAGAAAAAGTAATTTTTAGTTTCTTTATGTTCTAATGAGTAATATTGTTTTAAATCTTGAAACAGGTTTATGTTGCATGACTTTGACAAAGTGTATCTTCAGCACAGTTTGCAGTACAGGCTGCGATATTAATATTACTCTCTTTTTTTGTCTCTTAGAAATGCACATTTGACAGTATCTTGAGTTGACAGTAGTAGTAGCTTGAGTTAGAATGCAGATGTAAATTTATATTCATTATCAAAAACAGTAAAATCTGTAAAAATTGTAACAATCAAATTTTTATATGCTGAAATTGTTCTGTTCCGTGTGAACAGCGTGCGCACAGACAGCCGCGTCTCTGACACGCGCGAGCTGCCTGAACGGGCCAATACATACAAAAGTATGTCAAAATACCCCTCTTGGCAAGTAACTTTAACAATGTTTAATGTATATTGAATTTATACACTGGAGTACAGATGCACCGATCGACCGGACATTTTTTTGTTTCATTTGAGAGTATCTTCTGTTCCGTGCTTTCACACAAACTGCACTGCAATCATTTTCCCAGATGTCATTTGTGTGGAAATATTACGTTATTATTATTATTAGTCTGTACACAGCCGTTAACAAAGGCCAGAGAAGACGGACACAAAAAGGAGTAAATACTGTAGCACTAGCAGGCTGAACAAGATCTCTGTTCATGATGCGTGAAATATAGGAAGAAAATCCAAATATTGAATTTTATATGAACGTGTTTCTGAGGGGAACTTACTGTTTTCAGAAATGGTGTTTTCTTTTCATCTTGTCTCCGTAAAATGCATATTAAATTGGTGTTAATATGCGCACTGCAGCGCTGCTGTGTTTACAGCAGTAACCAAGGAAACGCTGTATCACTGTTCCATGAGCGCCGCCTGCTGTCAGAGAGTGAAACTGCATCTCATTCAGCCCGTCTGCTGTTTCTGTTTAGTGCCGATGTTTTATGTAACGTTAGCATTTCACAAAGCTAAAGACGGGTCATTCTGTTTTTGCTTCAGATTTTGAACTTATACAGTCTAATATAAATCAAACATTGCAGGTTTTTTTTTTTTTTTTGTGGATTAATACATGATTAAAATGCAGTGGCTGCCTCTAATTTCAAATTGCTATGAAAAATCAAGGTGCAACACAGAGTGAAGAATATTCAAATGTTATTTTATATGTGATTTTTAAAATTTCTGTAGCTGAACATCTACAAACATAAAAACCTAAAGCATCATTTCATTTCTATCTTTGTGCTATAGACCTATGTTTATTTGTGCTATTACTTGTAATTTGTTCATTTGTTCTTATTTACTGGCTGTCACTTGTCTTTAATAATGTTTAAACTTTATATTTATGTTTATATTTGGCTAGTGATTTTTGCTGTGGTGTTGCAATTAGAATAGAGAATTGTAAAATTTAATTGATATCTAAAATATTGGTGTCATATAAACTTATTTATTAGAATACAAGATAACAGATCAAAAACAATGATAACAGAAACTATTTTATTTTTTGTGGCATGGCAAGTAAAAAAATCCTTAGCGTTGATCCCTGCATTAGATAATGAGCCACATACGATCGAGTCTGAGCCAGAGCCCACTGAAATTAAAAGGGGGAAAGAGTATACATTTTGAAGAGAGTGGCTTGACCAGTTTCCTTAGCTAAGATACAGTAAAGCCGATAATATAATGCACTGCATTTACTGTAAAGAGTGTGGGAAGACCAAGGCCGGCAATAGTGCATTTGTGACTGGTTCTAATACATTTCGAATTGAAACGCTGAAAAAGCACAATGCATCTATAAAACATCTATGTTGACCAGATTGTTAGTAAATCATTTACAAGTCAATATTGCCTATATGGACAGCGATTTCAAAAAAAAAAAAAAAAAGTGAACTTGTAAAACTGCGGTGTTAAATGTGATGCGGTCAAAAATTTGGGTGCACCTAACTTTTGTGCTGATGCACCCAAGAAAAAAAATTTAGGCGCATCATTGCAACCAGTGCAAAAAGTTAGTCTAGAGCCCTGTCACTTAATATTAACATCTTGTTTAATGAACTGTTGTATTAAATCAATATCACATTTGCAAACTCCCTTAATATTCATTGAAAGCTGTCACTTTTCTTAGTCCATTGCGATCTCACAAAGTTCCATTATAATCAACGAAGCTCTCTATGCACAAAGAATCTCTTATATCGTGTCTACACTTTGTTATAATGAGAGGATTCTAGGGGTGTCGAAATTAATCATTGCATCGATGCATCGCGATGTGGACGTGAACGATTCTGCATCGATGCTGTAATAGACCATAATTGATTATAGCCTATGACATCATTCGCATACGCGCTTGTCACACGAGTATTAAGAATGCACCCTTTGTTTTAAATCTGAGCTTGGCTTTTTCCCACACGTCACGTGTGTGTGCTAGAGACAATCGCAACGGCAACGTTGCACAGAATATGCGCTGTGAGACACATGCACATTGCTTGACAGTGCTTCCACTCGCTGTTATTTTAGTCTTTTACTTTAGATATGCTTTCATTTCTGCCGTTTGGAATGCAGTACGTATTAGATGCACGAAACTCACGTACTGACACTTTCACGTGCGCATTGTGTTTGTTTGTCCTGAAGCTCACGGCTGCGGTTAAATGCACTTGCATCTACTTTTATGATACGAAATTGATGTAAACACAGTCAGTTATGTTTTTAGAACAGGATAAAACATCTGATATGTCGAAATAGATTTGTGAATTAGTGTGAATGCAGTCTATTAAAGCTGCCAGTGTCTATGATCTCATCAGTAATAATCAAATGGTAATAATGCTGAGGAAAAAAGGAAAACCCATAACTATGATTATCTGTAAACTTTTGATACCTAAAGCACTCCCAGATACTGAAAGTGCTTTTTGTTTATCACTTGTAATTGTCTTTTCCCACCTTTATTACTTTAATTGCTTGTATGTTTTGAAGATATATTTACTTTTAATTCTTAACAATAATTAATTAATTATATATTAATTAATATATAATTAACATAATTATTTTAAAAAGTAGCCTGCTTATATATAATTTAATAAAAATGCACAAAATAAATTTGATATAATCGTGATGCATTGTGATGCATCGTGATATCGAATTGAATCGAATCGTTGACATGATAATCGTAATCGAATTGAATCCTGAAACCAGTGCAGATTCACACCCCTAGAGGATTCGTACAAAAAAAAACGCCGTTTTGAGCAGTGAGTTGATTCTGATTAACATTGTGTTCAAGGAATCAACAGATATGTCTATGATACATTACTCAACGCTGCAAAAACATGTAAGTACGTTAGAAACCTTTGAAGCTCCCCTCAGCACAAACACAAATATGTTGATCGGGTCAGTCGCACTGGTGCTCCTAAATATTTTTTCATAGTCGCACGCAGTAGTTTTCAGTCGCAAATGCACTGCTTCTCCATAGGTTCATGCGCATCAGCTCCACCCCCAATCATTAGCGCTGTTTTGTTTTGTCTTTGACAGCGCACATAGGACAATTTTGGAAATAGCACCATTCTACTAAACAAAATTTATTTCAGATTTAATTCAAGCACTTTCAAGGACCTATATTTGTTTTCAAGTACTTTCCAGGCCTTGAATCCATGTGTCTGATATTCAAGTACTTTCAAGAAGTGTGGGAACCCTGCAAAATAGGGGCAAGACCCTTTTGGGGTAGGGGCGTGTTTGTTTTGGTGATTTCAAATATCAACATTGGCTCCCAGAAATCGCTTACCCCACCTTTAATACGTCTACATTAATAATATAATAAAATCCGATATGAATATTTCTGCCACAATACTGTGGTGCAGTTAGTGTTACCACAGTAAATCCATGGTAAATGACAACGATTTGGAGACTGAAAAGCCTTCTGACTGTATCGTTGCGCACATTGTTTCTCCTGTTTGTCAGCGCTTTTTCATCTGGATTTAAACTAGTTTATATCACCGAGTCATTTGTGTTCTGAACTCAAGCGCTTCACACTGGATCTCTCAGCACTGTTTAGTGCTTGTGTAACTGAGACTCATCAGCGAGTAAACGCATCTGCTCTTTGAGCCAAGTGGATAAACGCTTTTGGTGCATAAACATTATATCAAACTCGTTATCGTTTTATCGAGGAAAATAATATCGTGATAACTATCATTAATCGTTTTATTGCCCAGCCCTATGTGACACTGAAGACTGGAGTAATGACGCTGAAAATTCAGCTGTGCATCACAGTAATAAATTACATTTTACAATATATTTACTTAGAAAATGATTATTTTAAATTACTGTTTTTATGGAATTTTCATTAAATAAATGCAGCTTCTTTCAAAAATATATATTAAAAAAATGCTTAATTATTCCAAACCTCTGACCAGTGGTGTATGTAGGACAGTTAGATGATTTTTTCACATTTTTTACCTGTCCATCTTCCGTTGCTTGAGTCTGAGGCCCCAGTTCTGTTGTGCTGTTGTTCGTGGACAGGCTCACAGTTATGATTGGAGTGTTAGGGGATTCCTGTGTGGTCACTGGGGGTGGAGGAATGTGTGTATCAGATGTAGGAGTCTGCTGGCCAAGAACCAGCTCGACCAGCTCCTCCTTCTCGCGGCACATCTGCGTGGGGATCTCATGCAGGTGCAGGTAGTCCCTCAGATCCTTCACCTTGAGCTTCATCAGCTCAGCTCGCTCGAAGAGGATGCCCCGGAAACGCTGGCAGGTGTGGCACAGCCGTGGCTGGAGGTCCTGCTGAGTGGAGCAGCGGCTGCAGTAGCTTTTCTTGCAGTCCATGCACATGTGCTGCAATGAGAAATGGGAGGGTGAGTTTTAAAGCCAGGTTAAGACTGGAACACAATGTCTAATCTTACTTAAGGAGTGTGTAACACCATTAAGAACATTGCATTTTCCAATTGACAAGTACATGTACAGGGTGTAAGAACTGGGTCAAAAGCTACACTCTATTGCATCATTCTAAGCACATCCTCGGTTTACGACATTATGTCTGATAAACAATGAGCTGCACTGGATAATGACAAAGGAGTCTAGGAAGTTTCTTCAGGAAATATAAACACAACAGAACTCAAGTGTATAGTTCTAGAAGTCACAATGCCATTCAATCAGAGCTGTGGAGCAATGGACTGCACACAATCTCATTTTTTTCCTATTACTACTAATATACTGTCTAAAAATTTGAATAGCTCCGCCCCCAAAATCACAAAAATGCTATGCAACAAGCACTCCCCCCCCAATCACGTGTGGACACGCCCCTTATCGGTGATTGGCTGCAAATGTGTCTTGGTGCTCAGTTCGATCCACTTTCAACAGAAACCACTTAATGGACATGACACAAGTCGCCCAATGTTGTGCTGTCTCTAAGCATCAGTCGGCCTAGTTTTTGCCACCAGTTCTTTCATGTTGGTTTGGTGTGTCACAGCCTTTACGTAGGCGAAACATTTTCTGAGGTTTAAGCCTGGAACATGCTTCTGTAGAGTACATCAATGCAATTCCAGCTTCATTTATAGGAAACTCTATTAATTTCCAAATTACTGGTGAAGCACTATACCACTCACAGTTTTAAAGTGAAATCCTCCAATAGTGTGCACCAGTTGGGTTCTAGCAGTAAAAAATGCCATTAATTTTCTCAACAATAGGGGAATTGATTTTTACTGATAACCTACAGTATAAACTTTTAAAAACAAACCTACTGTGAGTTTCAAGGTTGTTAATCAATGGCATATGCTGTTGTTGAAGCCATGATGCTACATTATTTCAGAAGCCATAATGCCACATTTTTTAATACTGCCAGTGAAAACTGCATTGCCCATGATGCTGCAAATTAAATGAAATCTCCAACAATCAAGCAAATCACAACCCCCCCCCCCCCCCCCCCAAAAAAAAAATTGGTCACTTTATTTTAAGGTCAAATTCTTGCTATTAACAAACCATTAACTACATATTTTGCCTCAATAAACTCTTAACTTGCTGCTTATTAATAGTTAGTAAGGTAGTTGTTAAGTTTAGGTATTGGGTAGGATTAGGGATGTAGTATATGTTCAAGCACAATATGTGCTTTATACGTACTAATAAACAGCCAATATGTTAATAATAGGCATGCTAATAAGCAACTAGTAAATAGTGAGAACTGGTCCCTATACTAAAGTGTTACCAAGCATTTTAGCCTCTACCCACTTCCATCAAGCACTGCGAATGACACTGAGTCAGTCTTGCTACGCTCTCAAGTCTCAAACTACTTAAATGTTTATGCATACTTGTATATTTTAGAATAAACTTATAAAATAGGCCTATATTGTTTCTAAATATATAATTAACATCTTTAAATTAATAGTTTTATATTTGTCCATTGTTTTTATCTTTTAAAAGATAAAAACAATCATCTTTTTGTCCAATTTTTTTTAGCTTTAAATCAGTAATGCTGTGATTCACTTTGTAGCTGGTTGGTTTGGTTAATGGCTTATAATGCGTCATGGGAAGAGTAGTTTTCAAATCAGTTGTTGTGATACTGATTAATAATGGAACTAGTTGGTTTGGTTCAAGGCTCGGAAACTTTTTTTGTGAAATGCATTTTGACTTAAGAATAAGCTTCTGCTGAAAAAAACTGGGTGGTCACTCACTATTGAGTTCTATTCAGATAACAATACTGGACATGCTTTGTAGATGTCCTACCCACCATTAAGTCTACAAACAGCTTGTGTTCAAACATCAAAACCTTCTAATCCCATATCTTCAAACAAATCTGTTCAGAAAACCAGATCCCAATGTTACTCTACTCTTATGTAGGGTGTGTGTGCAGGAATACCATGAACGTGACGTGACAATGCACTACAGTAAGGAAGTGGTACAATGGCTGTGACATCGATATGCATCATCGTACTGTCATTCGAGCTACAGTTTACAAAGTGCATTCTGGATAATTCTCCTGTGAGGCGGGCAGGTAGTCACGCTGGATGAGGACGCTCACACAGTGACTCCAGTCACTCAACTTATGAAACAGAGGATGTATGGAAGCTGTAAACTGCAGCTTGCTAATGTTAATGGTGGCTATAAACTGTAGTTCAAGCCCTTGCCTTCATCTGTCAGTGATATGAGGATGATGTTAGTGCAAAGCATCAACAGGGCTCCAAAAGGCTCCAATAAGTGCAATGTACATTAGCAATAGGGGTGTAACGGTACACGTATTCATACTGAAAGTTTTTGGTATGGGTCTTTTGGTTCGGTACGCATGTGAACCAAACAAATACAGCATTGTTTTAACCACTGCATGAGTGGAGCTTCATTGTAAACTTATATATTGTTACTTCTGATAAGAAACAAAGTCTCATCTTTCAGATAATGTCCATTTCTTTCAGGAAATCCAAACAATAAATGGCGCTTTGATGCTCTCTGATGTGGCGCGACAGATCGCTGTATAGGCGCCTCAGTTCAAACGCAAGTGAGCGCAATCATCCCTTCCTCATTACTACTAGTTTTATTGTGAAATAAACATGAATGAACACCTAATGCCTCATGTAATCGTTTAATCACTGTTTCAACCACGGAAAGATGTCAATAAAACATCTTCTAAACAAAATGTCATTTCATTTACCTCAGGCACATCATCAGTGTCCACAGCTTGTTAGTTTGCTAGAGAAATTAAGTCTATAGAAGAGCATTTTGCAAAATATTAGACTATATACTCATTATACTTTACCTGTTAGTGATGTCTTAATTATTTAATGTATGTTTAAATAAATCCGTTATGAAACCATTTATAAACCGGGAAGTCGTGGCCTAATGGTTAGAGAGTTGGGCTAGTAACCTGAAGGTTGCCGGTTCGATTCTCACACCGGCAGGAATTGAAGGTGGGGATTGTGAATGAACAGCACTCTCTCTGCCTTCGATACCATGACTGAGGTGCCCTTGAGCAAGGCATCGAACCCCCAATTGCTCCCCGGGCTGCCCACTGCTCCGGGTGTGTGTTCACGGTGTGTGTGTGCGTGTGTTCACTATTCACTGCTGTGTGTGTGCACTTGGATGGGTTAAATGCAGAGCACCAATTTCGAGTATGGGTCACCATACTTGACAATACGTCACGACTTTTCACAACTTATGACAGCCACTGTGTAAATGAATATATTTCAACAACAAATAGAAATGTTATAATTTAGAAGTTAATTTAAAAACTGCATTATGTGCAATTTATATGTTTTCATTCATTATTTTAAATTGAGTGTTGATTAATATATTTAAAAATAAATAGTAATTAAATTTAAGTTTGGGCTCTGTTGTTAATTGTAACCTAGTAAAAGGGCTCCCTATATAGAACATAAGCTGAGGTAGATTTTTATCCCTATAAGAAATTCTAATTGAATTTATTTAAATAAAGAGCAATTTGTTCAGTAAACCACTGTTTAATAAAAAAAGTAATTTTATGTTTATGTTTGTGTACCATTACACCCCTAATTATCAATAATGCATATTTTAGGGCTGTGAATCTTTGGGTAGACAGCGAATTGATTCGATTCACAATTCATAGGTTTTCGCAAATTCAGAACGATTCAATTCGATTAACGTTTAGATTCTGCATTCTTTAAGTGCATTCTCAGGATTATTTAAATGTTTCCCCTAAATTCTTTAAATGTTTAGTCAGGGGGCAAATTACACAACAGCTTTTATGGTTAGAGAACCATAGGTTAGAGAGAAAAAACAACAACACTTCTGTCCATCATTAGATGCTAGTTTAATGATTCTATGGCATGACATGGCAAATGTAGAAATGTATGTAAGCCAAGATTAAAAAAAAAAGAAAAAAAAAAGAAAAAGAAAAAAAAAGAGCTTTAAAAATATTATGTATAGGCTAACATTTTGTCACACCAGGGGCATAGCCATCATTTCATAAGTGACATAAATATCAAATACAATAATTTTATGTATGTACGTATTATTTATTTATTTATTTATTTAGTTAGTTAGTTAGTTAGTTAGTTAGTTAGTTAGTTAGTTAGTATTTTTTTTTTTTTTTTTTTTTTTACAAGGAATTCTTTTCTTACTCTTACTTTGAATTTGCTGTAAGAAATCAAATACACTGCTGGACAATAATCAATCGTTTGTAATTTATAATTTTTTCCTACACAGAAAAATAGGGGTATTTTTTCTGTACCTAAAGGTACATTTGCCACGAAAGTACCCTGTAAGGTACAGAATATGGTCCTTAAGGTGACAACTGTGGACCTTTGTTTTAATTTAAAGGTACAAAATCAATTCTGACAGCAAAGGGTACATAACTGTACTTTTAACAAGCTTGAGGTACAGGCAAATTATGCAGCAAATCACAGATCACAAAATCATAATTTAAATAAAGTGTGTGTTTATTGAATAAAAAAGGCTACTGGTAAATTTCCATCTAATTCTTGGTCAGTATGACCTAGTTCCATTATAAACTTAGCTGGGATTTCAGATATACATTACGTTGTTTTCATGCAAATTATAACTGGATAGATTTAAAATATAATATCAATATAGGATCATGATATAGTCTATTCAAGTACCAATAACACTGTAAAACATAACAGTGAAATTCGCTAATTCTAAGTTACTAGAAATTAATTTAATCTATTATTTCCATACAGTCTATGATTATTATGTCTACAGCTGACCACAACATATTTAAAAGAAATATGAGCTTAATTTATGATTTCTAATATTGTTTTTTCGAGAAGTCACGTTTGTATAACATAGGGCTCTAGGTTATTATGCTTTATATCTTCCATAACTAATTAAATAGCCTAACTAAACTGTAATATGTTACCTTTCATAACTAAATAACAAAATAAGTGATATAATAAATACATAAATCTATTTCATATTAAGCATAGATTAATCCTTTTAAAAGTAATTACTTTTACTCGAGGCAAAATATTATCCGGGTATTTTTCAAAAACCGCGTGCATTTTTCAGTCAGTCACGTCCTCTCCGCACATCTGCTCAGTCACGGGATCACAGCTGGACCCCTCGCGACACGCTCACGGAAAATAACAGGTAAGCATTTTGAACTTCTTTATTCCTATTTAAAGCACTTTTGAATGTTTTGTGTTTTATTGTCAACTTTATCTGAGGATTAACCAGCTCAGTTATCCTAATGTGTGTAACATTAGCAAGCAAAGAAGCGTGGAGCTAATGTGCCATTACATCAAAGTTATCAACGGCAAGTGTTAAATATGCAGTGTTATACACAACAGTTTGTCAGTGATAAATTAATAAACAATTTTTTTTTTTTTTTTTTTTTTGGTGGTTTCTCACTGCTGGACACAAACGAGTCCAGCAAATTGTATTTTTAAACTGGAGAGACGGCTGACAGCCCATCTTCCTCATCTCTAACCATCACTTGCGCCACAGATCTGAAGGTAAAGCAAACACACATTCCCGATATTACAATACGTTTAAACTGTTTGTTAATTGTTATTTATTATTCGCTTTGTCAGTATCACCTAGTGATGCTGATGAAGTTTACTAATTCTGCTGAAGCCCCAGTGAACAAAGGGGCTGAGGAGCGTTATAAACATTTATTTAAATACTTTGTTCTTCAGTTTTTATTTTTTGATGAATTGCTATTAATAAAAATTCAATGATGACCAGAAATGAGCAGCAGCACAAATGTTAAGTCTTCTGAAGCGATACTATACTTTTTAGTGAATATTAGATTGAAATTTAAACAATGATCAAATAGTGAATGCACAGCACCAATGAAAAATATACCCCAACTAACGTCCCACAAGAATGACATCATGACATCTAAGGACTAATCATGTTTGATGTTAATGTAGTGTCCCACCATTTTGATTAAGACTGAATTGGCAGAGTGAATAACATCTTATATTTCACTTTGCCTATTATTCTGTCAAAGTCTTTTTGCATTTTGTGTTGGTTCAGAAGAATACTCTTTTTAAGTTCTGATTATAGTTATATAGTTATAGTTATATACATAACTAATGGGGGAAAAAATATATATTTTATATTTCTACTTGCACTTATCCTAAAGTTGCTTTGGGTTTTTAATAAAGATGTCAGGTAATTGCTAATGCTAAGTTTGTAGTGGTTGAAAGTTGTCTTATTATGATTCATAAAAATAAGCTGTCCATAAATGTTGTTTAATTGTGAGTTAAATTTCCCTATTTTTGTGTTTTGTCTTCAGGGACAATAATGTCATTAGTCATTCGAGCTTTGATCCTGGCAGATCTATCTGAAAAGAAGACTCAGCAGATTTTTTCAAGACACACAAGGTAGGACACATGTCAGGACAACTTTATATTTACTTGGCAACATTTTAGCTGAGATCAGCATAAATGACTAAATAGTTGAACATTTAAGTTGTCTTAAATGGATAGTCCACTAAAAAAATAAAATTATGTCATGGTTTACTCACCCTCATGTTGTTCCAAACCCATTTTGAATTAATTGTATTCATCTTCAGACAAATGTATATATTTTTGATATTCTTTCATCATTTTTGTTTATCCATTGGAAGTCTAGGCAATCTTTATTTTCAAGATTCAAAACGTTTTTAATTTTGACACATAATAAAAAATCCTCAGCTCAAGCTTCTCAGTTAATTTTGTGTCTTTAGAAGACTTGAATGAAACCACCTTATTCATATGGATAAACTGTCTTTATGTACTTCTTGAAGCTGAATACTGATTGCCTAAACTTTCAATGGATTGACAAAATGGTGAGAGAGTATTAAAAATATCTTCATTTTTGTTCCAAAGATGAACAAGATTCGTATGTGTTTGGTATGACATGACAGTGAGTAAATGATGATAATTTTCATTTTGGGGTGAACTGTCACTTTAAAGGGATAGTTCACCCAAAAAATGAAAATTCTGTCATTAATTACTCACCCTCATGTCTTTCCAAACTTATAAGACCTTCGTTCATCTTCGGAACACAAATTAAGATATTTTTGATGAAATCTGAGAGCTCTCTGACCCTCCATAGACAGCAAGGCAACTGAAATGTTCCCAGACCCAGAAACGTAAGTAAGGACATCGGTAAAACAGTTCATGTGACATCAGTAGTTCAACCTTTATTTTACAAAGCTACGAGAATACTTCTTGTGCGCAAAGAAAACAACAACAAAAAAACGACTTTATTAAAAAAAAAAAAAAAAAAGACTTTATTCTCCTCCAAATCATGCCTTCCGCTGATATCGAGAGTATCTCTATATGTAAACAATGCAGAGGAACACACACGCATGCGCTGTGATACTCTCCATAATGGTACCCTAGGGTGACGCAAAGGAGAAGAATTGTTGAATAAAGTCATTATTTTTGTTTTCGTTTGTGCAAAAAAGTATTCTCGTAGCTTCGGAAAATTGTGGTTGAACTACTGATGTCACATGGACTTTACTGATGTCCTTTCTATGTTTCTGGGTATGGGAACATTTCAGCTGTGTTGCTGTCTACGGATGGTCGTATTTTTTCATCAAAAATATCTTAATTTGTGTTCCAAAGATGGAATGAAGGGTGAGTGATTAATCACAGAATTTTAATTTTTGGGTGAACTATCACTTTAAGCACTGTTTTTCTTACTGTACTGCAATAAAGAACCTTAGATTGTTAAATTAAATAGTAATGTAAATTAACATTCAATTCAAGCTCTAAAACATTCAGCTGATATTCAGCCCTGAAAAACCTGCTGATAAACCACTCTGGAAGTTATGATGTTAAAATTAAAATACTACAGGGTTTTAAATGGGTACATACCTTATTGAATAAACACTTCTCTGATCCTTCACACCTTTATTGTCAGTTATGAAAATTTAAATGTGATGTCCGCTTTGTTTAAATATGATGATATTTGGTGACATACACTAACAAAATTTTTTACTGCATTTAGAAAAGGGAGCCTGATCAGGTGCTGAAGGCGGCTGTCACCATCTTTGCTGTTTAGGTGGAAGTGGGAACATTGTCTTTAAACCCACTGGATGTTTTGATTGGATCAAGATGATGTCTGCAAAGTCTTGGTTCAGTTTACAGGTGCTGTTTTTTTTTTGCACTAATGTATTCCCTTAGTTACAGTATACAAACCTCTTAAAGTTTGTATAGAATGTGCTGTTAATCGTAAGGAAAACTTTTTTTTGCATAAAAATTATCCACTGTGTTTCAAATTATTTAGCAGTTGTTTATTATTATTATTATTATTATTATTATTATTATTATTATTATAATTATTATTAATTTAACATTTAAATGGATTTTAAACATTTCCTTTGTGCGGTCTTTACTTGTTTGGTTAAAAGTTTGATAAGATAGCCTATGTTATATTTTTGACTAAACAGCCCACTGATTTTGTTTTATGCTTGAAAACATTTCTGTTTTGTTTCAATAAATACTTAAAATTCTCCTGTTCTGTCATGATTTCTTTGTACCAGTGTTTTTGCTTAGTCTTATGTAACGTTATTGCTTTGAGTTTGATGAACTTAAACCATTGAAGGCAATCTGTTTCCTCAAACCATTTAAGTAGCTATATAGTAGTTAAAACTTAGTTAGATTTGTTACCTGAATTCAAACTGAGTGAAATAAAACAAAAAAAAATTATTGAGTTTACTATAATAATTGATTAGCCAACACTAAAAAAATAAGTAAATTTAACTCCATGTATATGAGTTTATAGTACTCATATCTCAAATGGTTTGAGTTACCATAACTTGTCGGGTTATACATTGAATATTAGATAAACCTTCGACTGCCTCTGTGTTTAAAAATGGTTAACAAAACGCTCACAAAGCCTAATGCTTTTTAATGCAATTAAATCACTCCACGCAAGTGTACTTTTTCACTCAGAAATATTACGTTTTTTAGGACAAATCAGTTCAGCAGAACATTAGTGAAATGCAATGGAAAAATATCAGGATGTAATATTAAACCATACCAGGACACAAAGGTACATTTCTATCACTAGAGGTGCACAAATGTTCTTTTAGAGGTACAAACAAGGTACAAAAATGTACCAACGTTCCGAGGTACATTGTTGTACCCTACTAGGGTATAAATTATTATTATTAGTATAAATTTTAGTTTATAAATTATTAGAAGTATAAATGCTACTTTCATGCATCTGATTAACAGATAAACCTCGCGCTCTTATATCAAGGTTGTTGTTAAAGCTGTGGTTATTTTAACAGTTTTCTTCGTACATTTGGTTCAACGACTTTGTTAAAACACATTTATCATTTAATGGAACTGTGCGAATGGTTTAGATACTTGCATTTTTGCTCCGTCCATGCAATAAATGCGCAGCCTTCGACTGCTCAGGTAATGTCACTCATTGGTATGACCGAGAGCCATTGAAAAACTACAGAAAATTAAAACTACTTCACTTTAGCATTACTGGCCATGAGAGCTAAGGAGAGATCACACATCAGCTTTTCAAGAAATGAGTCCGTGAGAAGAAAAGAGTGCGAGCGCAATCCTGTGACAGTCACAGGGGGTAAATATTGGAGTGCGTGAAGCAGAGATGCGAGGGCACGAACACTGTTCAAGTTCTCCATTAATTCCTGCTTGTAGTAATTTAATGTCTATATATTTTGAAAGCATTGAATCGCTATAGAAATTGTGATTCATTCGATTCTTTGCATTTTAAATCGATCACTGTCCGAAATCGACGATTCACGATTCAAAAATCCATGTTTCTAGATCGATGCATATGCATCGTCAGGGTTTATAATCGATGCATAGAGAAAATGAGTGAATCGTCACACCCCTAGCATAATTTGATCCCATTTTTGACAGAACTTAAAGTGCAGCTTAATTTTGCATTTAGCAGATACGTTTATCTCTCTGGAAACAGAAGACACCCAGAGTGAACGCTGAAATTCCGTTATTTATTCATTTATATATATATATATATATATATATATATATATATTTATTTATATATATTTATATATATATATATAAAATGGACTTTCGGAATTCTCTCTGGCTGTCTTCTGTTTGGAACTCTATTCAGGTCAGAAAGGCCCCTATGGTGCTTTAAAATGCTGCCTTAGTAAGCAGCTCACAAGGTGTAGGAGATTTTGTCTGTCTACCAAAGTCTAATTCACCTGCATAAGGTTTTTAATAACATTCAACACAGTGGAATCTCCAGTGGAACGACTTGAGCACAGCCTTATGATCTTCAGCAACATGGACAGATAGAACTGAAATAAACTCAACTAGACATTCTGACCTGAATAACTGAACCTTCACATGTGAGCATCTAGAACAGTCTTAAGACCTGTTCACAGGCTTGCTTTGGTGTGTTGCAACTTGGTTCAACTTCAAATTTTATTACAAATAGACTTTCACACATTGTATAATCAGGGCAATTTATGTGTGCTAAAAGGATAAAAGTTCATCTGAAAATTAACATTATGTCATTGTTCTGTAGAACCTAAAAGAAGATACTTTAAAGAATGGTTTAAATCTTATTGTATTGTATTATAGTATTGTATTAACAAATACAATACTACAATAGTGTAAATATCTTCTTCAATGCTCCATAAAAAAAGTGTAAAGTATGTAGTGAAAGATTTGTGTAAAGTAATTTTAATAGCAGCTAACAGGTGCTGCTAGGCACGACACGGAGAGGGATTATTGCTTTTATAAAACAGTTGCTACATATACCTGGCAAGGTTTTATTAAATAAACACAGCCAACAAAAAAATAATAAACTTATTTAGAACAAATAATTATTCAGCCAAGCAATGTGGTTTTCAGCATTGTTTAGCTGTATGGTTGCAGCAAGCGAAACACAGATGCAGTGACGCTGTAATGCTGATGTAATGAGTCCACAGAGTATGAGTCCACAGAGCACAGGGATGTGTGCTATGACTAATTTCACTGACGTTTAAACTGAACTTTTAAACTAAAAGACACCTCTTCCATCTACACTTGACCCTCTAACACTAATACGCTCTATTCTATTTCTATTGTATGGACTTTTCTTTTTAATTAAGAAAAAACAACAACAACAACAAAAAAACCTTGTCCCTCTAACACTAGTGTTTCTCTATTCTTTTGACATGTTTTCTTTTTATTTAAAAGAAAATACCCTCTAACACTAGTGTTTATCTATTCTTTTTCTGTCCTAACTACTTGTTTTCTTTTTCTTTATTATAAAAAATGCAACATGAAGAAAACACATGCATGCAAGGTCTGAGGTGAAATTAAATGATATTGTTTTCACTCAAAATATCCACTTTTCAAAATAATAGCCTATATTATTTTTAAAACATAACATCAAAAAGACTACATTTTGACTAGTTTACTAGTATTTCTAATGTCAACTAGCCTGATTTTTATAATATTTTATTTTGAACGTGCATTAATCATAAACAAGAACAGAAACAGGAATTGGTTTTATAAATTCTTTTTGTGGTGAACTTAGGGCTGGGCGATATATCGAATATTAGCGATAATATCGCAATAATTTTGACGACGATGTAAAATTTGAAAATATCGTGAATATTGAATATTTCAAATTCAAGCATACTTTCCCAAAAGAACGCGCCGAACGTCCAATATTATGTCCCCTTAAGTGTAACCGCGCAAGAGACGTGAAGTTGCTTTCATTAGTGCAGTTGCCAGATATCAAGAGTTCAAATCCCCGAATCAGAGCTTCGCTGTTACAAGGATAAATTTTCTGCCCGGTGTTTTGTTTATTTTAAGCAATCTAGCAACCATGCGCGTGCTTGCTCCTCACTGCGGAAGCGCCGCCGCCGATGATCTGAAATCACCGTCAAACAGCTGGAGTTTAGCATCAAAATGAAAGCGTCACTCAACCAGTCTGTGTTCTGTCATGAGATCTCGAATGTATTGTTTGCGATCGTGATCGCTGAATAAATTCACTTACTCAACCGCTGCGGTTTGAACAGAGAAACATACAGTGGTGTGAAAAATTGTTTGCCCCCTTCCTGATTTTTTTATTTTTTTTGCATGTTTGTCACACTTTAATGTTTCAGATCATCAAACAAATTTAAATATTAATCAAAGATAACACAAGTAAACACAACATACAGTTTTTAAATGAAGTTTTTTTTTATTATGAAGGAAAAACTAAATCCAAACCCACATGGCCCTGTGTGAAAAAGTGCTTGCCCTCTAAACCTAATAACAGGGCCATGTGGGTTTGGATTTTGTTTTCCCTTCATAAAAAAAAAAAAAAAAAAAAAAAAAAAAAAAAAAAAAACCCTTCATTTAAAAACTGCATGTTGTGTTTACTTGTTATATTTTATTAATATTTAAATTTGTTTGATGATCTGAAACATTAAAGTGTGACAAACATGCAAAAAAAAAAAAAAAAAAATCAGCAAGGGGGCCAACAATTTTTCACACCACTGTAGGCTATTGCAATTTGGAATTACTCTTAGGAACTTCACTGTTATAATATTTTTCATTTGTTTTACCAGTTTTCATAAAATAGACAGAGAGAGTGCATAAGTCTTTGGTTTTAATTTATATATATAATCAGTACACTAGATGAGGTAAAATAAACATGTATGAGTCCACATTCTATTGATTTGTGGTCATGGTGGTGGATTATCCATAAGGCACATTTCCCCAAATTTGCAAAATTAGCTAAGAAATACCTATGTCTTCCAACAACTAGCTCTCCATCTGAGATGGTTTTTAGTGCCAGTGGGAACATGCCACAGAGTTTCTCTTAAACCAGAGACAGTTGACAGATTTGTGTTCTTAGCTAAAAACTTGTAAAAAAACAAAACAAAAAAAAAATTAATTATCCCAGTTTAATTATATCCCCTAATTGCACAGTGTAACTTGTCAATTGCATGCACTAAAAAAAGTTGACAGAATGCACATTCTGTACTTGTTTTGCATTACTTCAGTTGTGTTCATTTTAGGGATGTCAACGATTAATCGACGATCGATTAATTGTCGATAAGAGATGCAATCGATTAAAGCTATCGATGGTCGATTAAGCAGTTTAATTTTGGGCTGCGTGCGGCACATGCGCAAAACACGTGCAAGCGGCTATGAGTGACGTGACAGGGCTGGATCTCTGACGTAAATAATACACTAACGTACAAATTACGCTTTTAATGTGATCCAAACTTTAAAAGTACATTAAAACAGAAACAATATAAATTTATTTTGTATTGAAATGTAGTAACTAAGTCATGTTTAATTATAATTTCCTCAGATATAATTGTTTCATACTGGGCTCTGCACTTCGACAGGGCTTCGGGACACAAGCAGGACAGGTCTATATATAGGCTATATAGGCTTAGGCTATAATTCGTAATTTAATTTGTTTCCACACTCGACTTAATAATTTGTGGGCACTGTCTGTTTCATTAATTTGTTCCCTAGAAAACCCATGATTTAACTAAAATAAGGAAACAAATTAAGTCATAGGAACGAATTCTTAATTCATGGCCACGAAATCTTTAATTTCCCCTGCATGTTTACCACAGTAGGAGAAGCGAAACAGTGATTAAAAGTGAATGACAATAAAATAAACCTGCGAAATTAGAGGGTGAGACGGCGAGCATTTGGGAAAAGAAACAATAAATATTATTAAATTCCTGGAAACTCGTGACCAACCGGCAGAACAGAACATAAAAGCTGTGTATGGCTTTAAATGTACAGGTATCGAACAGCATGAATGCAAACGCATAGTCATGATATAACATTTGCCTGCTAACCCATTATTTCTCTTATAAATAAAGCTTTGTACCTCACTTGTGTCATACTCGCATTAAAATGTTTCATGTGAACAGCAGTGTTTTCTGTAGCACCGCCGATAGAAGCGGTTCTCTGACCACGCGGCGCAGCCACACAAGCCGCAGTTATGTTTGGGATCATTTTATTTTAAATGCCAATAATATCAATTGCAAACATTGCGATTGTGTTTTAAAATACAACAACGAGAACAATGAAATCATTTAAAGAGGCGCGTTCAGCAGTCTCCGTGACGGGATCTGAAACAGCCAACAAAGTAAAATGATCCGTAACTACGGCGCACTCTTCATTTTATCAAAAGATCATAATCACATCTATTCATTTTACAGTCCTGCTACTAGCCTTTTATTTAGACTAAAACCCCTTTAATTCAGGTGAGAAAGCCTGGGTTTTGAGTAGCATTTGCATATACCGTCATGCCGGTGAATATATGCCACTGCAATAGATGCATTTCGCAGCATTAAGGTTAACGATTAATCGATTAATTGATCGTTTATTTAAACGACGATCGAGCGTGGAAATGATCGAAAATTTACATCCCTAGTTCATTTAATAAAAAGCAGTAAGTGATCGCTTGGTCTAGATTTTTTTTAAATGCTTAAATTTGCATTAAACATTTTGTATTTACTTTGTAACAATAGCTGTTCTATCTAAATTGTTTTTGTTGTTTTTTTTTTTAAATGGGGGCAAAAGAGAATCATGTTTTTTTTTGTTATTTTTTTTAAAGCAAATGCAAACATATCGAGATATATATCGAATATCATAAAAATTTTGAAAATATCGAGATATCAATTTTTTTTTATATATCGCCCAGCTCTAGGTGAACTATCTCCTCAAAGACTTTTTAATCAAATGCATTTCCATGGCCCTAACAGTCATGTGTGATTGAACAAGGATCGTTAAAAAATAAATAAATAAATAAATAAATAAATAAATCATTCACATTCAAACTGATTCTCTTAACGAATCATTTATACAGATCTGCCAGCAACTTCATCCAATACATAGAAAGTGAATTTTCTACACAAGTTTTACCATATGCAAGCAATATGGAGGCTAATATATTTTAGAACAGACCAACTTATAGTTCAATATAAATATCCATGACTTTTCCAGGTCAACATAATTTTAAAATTCCCTGATATTTCCAGTGTTTCCATGATCATGTGAGACACGTACTACAACTCCAAACTTTGAGAAACACTCACAGACATCATCATTTTATAATAACCTCAGTATAAATTTGATTACCTTTCTGGTTAGGCTGTCAAAGCGACCTCCACAGGCCTTGCATGTCTGTTCTGGAGCGGGGGGAGATGGGTAACTGCTGAAGCCCGAGTTGGTGAAGGCCTGATGACGTGTGCTACTTCTGGTGTCCTCCACGGTGGAATCATCCAGGCAGAGCCAGCCGCAACAGCTGGCCCACATGCTCCACACCTACTGCCAGAGTTCAAGAAAGAGACTCTTAGATTACAGCTAATCGCACCACAAATTCAATCAACTCAGTCTTCAAATACAATCAAACCACCTTAGTCCTAGAAGACAAAGAATCCACTTTCTTAAAATGTATATTGGCCTGCTCTAATCAATACCCTCGGAAGTGAATTATCAGCGTGAAAAAGTTCTTCCAGC